>CM018694.1:14685497-15285497 GCA_009363875.1 Mikania micrantha | reverse complement strand
AAAGATTCGCACACCTGCATCAGACTATTACAATGTTGCATCTTTTCATATCAATTGCAAAAAAATTATAATTAGCTGCATGATTTTTAGATTTTGTAGTAACTGGTGATCGACGCTCATTTTCCTCAACATGATTATCGCCATCAATCATTGTTTGACAATGTTTATTTATCTCTAAACAAATTTCAATCACCTTGTCATTAAGGTCAACTGCAGCCTGTCCTCCATATCTTGTAATATCTTCTTTCAACACGACCTCTTGCAACTCGGGTTTGTTGTTGAAAATGGTTTCAAAAGTCGATACTAGAACAGTCAATCTTTGATCATTTTTTTCTGCTGATACAGCGAATTCAGAAGTTCTTGTGCTTTTGACTTCTGAACACACAAGGATTTTAACATCTGTTCCAATGTTGTAAATTGATCCTGTTATTAAAACACACAAATAGTTACTTCTATGTTACAAAACCTAAACTTTCTAACACACGTGCAACAAATTTACTTATTCACCTCTATTGACAAATTTTCCAAAGTCTTGTTGCCTTCCACAACCACACTTTTTCTCTTCATACTACATTCAACACCTGACATTCAAACGTATGTTCCTTTCCCAAAACTTCCACGGCAAATTTCCATGTTTTCCCTTTCTTTTAATCTTTCAAGATCCCAGAAAGCAACAACAGGTATTTTATGATCAACATTCATGCCATCTAATGTCACGCTATCCACATACAACAACTTTATGAAAAACACATGTTAATAGATTTCTAAATATAATATATTTTTATCAATACAAAAAATTAAGGTATAAACATAAAATATTTACTTACAGTTAGTATAGTTAGTGCGCCTCTAAATGGAGAAGTTGAAGTTCCGGCCCACCCGGTTTTGCACACTTTAATCCGGCTGAGTATATAAGTACACCAGTTTATATCTTTGAAATCAGTATCAGCTGTAAAGTACTCCAGGATCACCAGTTTACACTTCCCATGAGAGTGGCATTCAACCATTGTAGCAATGAATAAGACCAGGAAATTCAAAACGAAATCAAATGAATCATCATCACCATTACATATAATCCTTTTTACTATTTCTGTAGCTGCAATGTATTCACTCTTATAACTATCTCGCCATTCAAGAATTCTAGGATTTAATGGTTTATTTGGCTCTACATCTAAGAGATTGCAACCTGAATTTGCAATTCCCTACAACCTACTTAATGAACTACCATCAACCTTTATAGTACCACATGGCAGTTTTATTTCCATTCTTCTTTCATCAAACTTATCTGCAACAAAGTATCCAAGCCTTTGTGGTATTCCGTCTACTTGCAAACTAAGTATTCCTCCAAAACCTATTTTCCTTACCTTCTCTTTTTGTTTAGTGCTCAATTTTTTTAACGCTCTAATAAGCTGTTTTGGTGAACACCTATTAAAGATAATAGGGTATTTGTCAACCTTATCTTTTCCATATTTTGAACTTGTCAAAGCTTCAATTTTTTTCTTTGGCGTTCCTGTGTAGAAATTGTACTTTGTTACACCTTATATTACTTACATGGTGAAAACATGCACCATTGTAAGTTGAAAGTCAAAAAATAATAAATTTCATAATTATGTTACAACACTAGAGGTGTATTCAAAACTTCATATTTTTATAAAGAACAACTTTAAATTGGTTACAACAGTGTAAGTTGAAAACTAAAAATTACAAATTTTTTAATTATGTTACAATAGTGCTTGCTAAATCAAAAGTTCATATTTTTATAACGAACCAATATAATCTATAGCAAAAAAATGACAGATTTACCATTGTTGGTTTTCTTTTCCTTCCTTGAGAATTGTTCAACATCTTCATCTTTTGAATGTTCCTTCTCTTTATTTGCCACAACTCTATTTCTTTTGTTTGGTGTTCCTGTGTAGAAATTGAAGCATACTTATACTTATATTACAATAATATAAGTTTGTATGTACGAGCGCATAAAATCAACAAGTTTAACAAATTGGTTACACAATTGTAAGTTGAAAGTAAAAAAAAAATAATAAACTTAATAAAATGTTACAAAACTGCACATTTGATCAAAACATAATTTTTATACAAATTTTGTAGTTTATTAATAAATGTATTACAACAATGCGACTCAAAATATATAAAACGGTAAAAAATTTATAGATTTACCATTCCTTTGTTTTCTTTTATTCCTTGATATTTGTTCAACCAGTTCATCTTTTGATTGATCCTTCCCTTCATTTGCCTCAACCTTATTTTTTTATTTGATGTCCCTGTGTCACACCCCGAGCCGGCGGGCTGGATCAACTTTCCCGTCGGGCGGCAGGTTCCCGGGGCTTGATATCGTTGTGATAATCGAAATGATCAGATTGTTCGCATAGCACATGATATATATAAATGAGAAATGCTAACATGACAATGAAATAGAATTACAAAGTTAAATTACATTGTTTCCTCATAATTTAACTAAGTAAATCTAATCAAAAGAATCAATGAGTTTATATCTTGTAACTGTACAAGATATACAAAAGATGATTCATTTTTTTGTCATCCAAAAGTATGCCCCACAAAATGAAGCTAGGTCTTCTAAAAGTCCACTAGCTTAGTTCTTGAATGTAGGCAACTACACCTGTCGTCACCTGAGAAAACATGCATTTAAACAAAGTCAACACTAGGTTGGTGAGTTCATAAGTTTGATAATTGAAAACCTTGAATTTGTTCACATACACAATCACAATATCATACATGTTACTTGTAAGTATTTGATTCACCTGTTCACCCAATGGCTTCTCCATAGTTGTATTTACAAGTAGTATCTCATCCTATTAGCCATGCTTATATATAGGGCATATGTAGGGGAACAAGCCCCAGCCAACATCCCACCACATACCTAATAGAACTTAACACCACTAGTAATACAACTATAGATAACCATTTCCATTTCACCTATTCATTCCGTCTGTGATTCGCCCGTTGTGTCATATTGTCACACCCCGAGCCGGCGGGCTGGATCGACTTTCCCGTCGAGCTGAAGGTTCTCGGGGCGCGATATCGTGAGGGATAATCGTGATGATCATATTGATTACATAGCATCAATGTTAAGAATAACTAAAGCACAATGACATTAAACTAGAATTTACAGAGTTAAATTACAATTGTCAACATATGATAATTTAACTAGGTAAATCTAACAAATGAATCATGAGTTTACTATCTTGTAATCGTACAAGATATCAAAAGTGATTCACAATAGCCAACTAAACATGTGCTTCCCAAAACTACTAGGTCCTCTAACTGGCATCCTAGCATGCGTTCCTGAAACTTAGTTTAATCCTGTACATCACCTGAGAAAGCATGAAATAAAAACAAAGTGAACACAATGGTTGGTGAGTTCACATAGTTTAGTTGTTGAAAAATAGCTTTTGCAAATCCCTTTCTAGATAACAACCTTAACCTCATTAACATCACATGTATCATCCAACGTTATGTATAGGACATACGAAAGGGTCGAGCCTACAACCCGCCCAGACACCATCCCACCACATACTAAGCCACATAGGACATTGTTGTTAATGATAGTTAAGCATTTTACCTATCATCCAGTTTCATTCCTAGTCTAGCCTCAAACATTTCGTTTACAAGTCTAAAAACATGTGTAATTTAGCATTTACCCATCTCTTTGGTAACAACCTTAACCTCATTAACGTCACATGTATCATCCGACTTGGTATGCTTATGTATAGGGCATACGAAAGGGTCGAGCCTACAACTCGCCTAGACGCCATCCCACCACATACTAAGCCACATAGGACATTGCTGTTAATGATAATTAAGCATCTTACCTACCATTCACTTCCATGTTGAAATTTGATTTCCATAAATTGAAATACCTCTGATTTCCTGGGTTCACCATGACCTCATGATTTCCCAAAACGTTTGTAGAAATATAATATTAAATGTGTAAGTAAATTAATAACTAAACATTTAAATACAACTAAGACATGATGATTGGGCCTTATTTGACTCAATCAATTAGACTTAGTTGTTGGTGGTTGTCCAAGTTGTACCCTCTCACACGTGGCCCATATCAGGTATGACCCACAAGGAGTCTACCTGTATGTGTCGGGACTTTACTGATGCCCATATCAGCTTGACCCATTGGTCTACTGTACATGCCGAGACTTTAAGGATATCCTTTGATTCTTGATCTTCTTTGATTCTCCTGATTTTGATTTGTTTAATAGTTTCCGTTATTGCCCATATAGCTTGACTACAAGAGTCTACTATTTATGCCGGGACTTTACGTGTGTTACACGTGGTCTTGATTTACATACAACTGACATCCACCTTAACTTAAGTATTAATGATTTCATTAGATTTTAATGATTTCATTATTTCCATGATTCACACATGGTTATGATTCCCATGATTCACTTGATTCTCTTGATTCTGATCGTTTGATTTCCATGATTCCACAATGATTATAGATTCTTGATTAGGATCCTTAATTTACTGATCACCCAATGGATTAGATTCTATTGCATTTGATCTTAAGTTTTAGTTCTTTTGATTTCACTTTGAATTTAGATTCTGAAATTTGAACTCGATGGACTAAAGGTGTGTTTAGAGTTTAGAATTTAGGTATTACTCATAGGAGTAGTTAATTAACTTGATAGTTCAATCTGTATGACAATTACCTAGATAGGAGTCTAGGAGTATAACAATCATATATAAAGCATATAATAAGTAAAAGCATATACGTAAAACAGTTTAAATAAAAGATTTACGCATGCTTCTCAGCCCCGCGTTTGAAAACAAAAATGTTTAGAAAAGGGGAAATGAACTCACCTGTGTTGCTGTGCAAATGATTTATCACAAAATGCGCGCTCGTTGTTGTAGACTAGGTTTCTTCAGTTCCTGAGTTGTTTTAAGAGAAGTCGAATACGATAAGTATATGTAATAGTTGTCATATCTAGGGTCTTGGTCTCGGTGTGCAACTAAGTGTCCTATGTACTAATGTGCTTCTAAGTTTCCATCTAACTAGTCTAACTTTTACCCGTTAATAACCCTTATCCCACAATTAATCATAACAAGTCTTTAATTAAAACGTTTCTAATTTAATTCACTTTAAATTTAATATTAAGTCAAACTCATTTATTTTAATTCCATAAAGTTTATAAATCGTTTTCCTTTTATTAAACATAATAAGTCTTATAAAATAGCTTTAATTATCACGATGGGCTCCAGTTAAGCCCATTGGGCCAATCCCGGCCCATGACTAGTCTTTGAATTTTAAAAAGATTTATCATCAATACATTGATCAACTAAGCCTAGATAATTTAAACAAATCATCTAAGTTAGTTACATTTTATTATGGATTTTTCTAAGGTTTAGGTGTTAATACTTAAATCGACCTTCAACCTTTAGATCGTTGTTTCGCTTCTTCATGATTTGAAATAAATTCCCAAGTGTTTTAAGCCAACTAAGTAGGTGTTAACAACTCATGTTTCTTTAACCCTTTCTCAATTTATACATCACATTGTTTAACCCATCTTGGACCTTAAAAGTTAAGCATTGATTTTATATAAAGGAAACCCTAATTGGTAATTTCATGCATACAAACCCACAAGTTCATCCCATGCATGCAAGTTATGAGGTCCAATTCCCATGCGAAAACTTAGGTTCATAGCCATATAAATGGTTCCTAGGTTCGCTGCTATCAACTGTCTTAGATGACCCAAGGTTCAGCCAGTTTAAAGGATATATCCTAGGTTCGCAGCTCCCTGGTTCGCACCCCCTCAAGGTTCGGTCAAGAGGGTTCGGTAGTAGTAGGTTCGCTGCCCATGTAGTTGCTCTAAGGGTTCTAGGGTTTGGCCAAGTACTGAGGTTTGCAACTCCTAAGCTCGGCCAAGAGAGTGGGTTTGGCATCAGGTAAGGTTCAACTAATTCAATGCAGGTTGTGGGTTCGTGGATACATGGTTCGTGGCTCCTAGTTTGTCACAGGTTCGTAGCATATCAGGATTCAGTTGATGTAGGGTTCGTTGGTCAAGGGTTCGGCTGCCATGGGAGGTTTGGCCAAGAGATAAGCTTCCAGGTTCGGCCAAGGGTTCGCCCCTTTTAGACCTGGGTGTACAAGTTCGCCACTTCGAGGGTTCGGCCAAGGAACAAGGAGGTTCGGCCGATTGATTCTCACGAACCCTGTAGCTGTTCGTGGTTCGCCATCCTCATCTGCTACCCTAGCTTGCTACGGTTTCACCCATTGTATCCTCACACTTATACTATCTCGTTTAACCAAGCAATAACCCTAATATTGTTAAAGAAACTCGTAGCCACATATACTTGAGGTGTTTAGAAGAGAAACCGAATTAAAACTATAGATTTACCTCAGAAATGGTGGTCGAAAACCTAGATCCTTTGTACTTCCGTGATCTACGTGATGTGGTGGTCGTTTTGGCACCAAGAACACCCGAAATGGTTGAGAATTGGATGAAATCTTGTAGAGAGAAGGTAGAGAGAGAGATTCTAGAGAGAGAGAGAGAGGAGAAAAACGAAAATTGTGATGAATGCTTTAAAATGGTGGTTGTTGGGGGTAGTAATGACCCCATTAAATGACTTAGAAAATACTCGGTAGGTTCGGTCTCGTTCGGTTTCGCGTTAAAACGTCGGTTCATCGTAGTTTTTTTACCGTAACGACTCAGATTTAAAATAATATTTATGAAATTGTTTTAGGTGGTTATTCCTAGTAAATTAACTAAATATCTTCCGTTTATTTAAAATTTTCAAAAATATTTAATTACTGTTTAAAAATCGAATCGTACAGTCGTCGTGCGTATTCGTTCGAATCGTCACTCGTACGAACGCGACGATAACTATACTTTTCAATATGGTTTTCTAATTATCGGATATCATTCAGAACGTTAAACCTTCAGATACATTCATACAGATCGTCACCTATACGAATAATCCGCCGATTTAGCATTCACGTAATGACATCCGTGTTGTTTTGTTCTGTAAAGCCTCACATACGTTTATACATTATAAACTCCTAACAAACAATCACATGATGGTTCTGTATTGTCAGATAGTTATCTGACTGATGAACCATATTTCTGAGTTTCGTTTCTGAAAGGATTCCGAAACTGTGCCATGACAACATAAAATGATAATGATGTGTGAACATCAACTGGTTTATGTACTTGACTCACTGCTCACGTTACTGTGTTGATCACTGTTCTGGTGACGTTTCCGGCACTGATGTTACACATATGTAGAATAATATGTCAAGAGGGGTTTAGTTATCAAACCAAAGTATTGATACACCCTCATTGTATTAAGGAAGTTAGATTAATTTAATCAGCTCCTTGTTAATATTCTATTACTTGTGGGGTTAACTGTTAATCACTGTTAAGAATAAGAGTGTTAGTTAACCAATTGTTATTTGTTCTCAACTTAAAGTTCCTAGAGCCTAAAAGGAATCCATTGCAATCCTCACATAATCAGATTACAATGCATTCGTTGCATCCGATTTACCTCTACCACTTTGTATTACCGTAGGCCTCATCGAAACTGTTACTAGTAATATGACATGAGAGAAAATAAATTCTCCAGTCTACTAGTCAACATGTAACGATGGATTAATTACAATTTCACTGCAGATTAATTTCACCATGTATCGCTTTCCAGACCCTGACTGTTCGTCGCCCTGTCACCGGTCATACGTTACCGGCCAATGAATCAATACGATCAACATACTAGCCTTACAAGCTAGAGGTTTGTCAGACCTATGGTACCACTATGCTATCGTTGGTTTAGTCACGTCAAATTAACTGGTCAGCGATTTGTGAAAGGGACTTACAATGATCAACTTGAGTACATGGCACATGATTGAAATGATATAATGCAGACAGTTCAATAGTAATCAATTGTATTGTGATCATCAATTTTGTTGTTGTTCTCAATGTTGTATGTTCTCCTTGTTGTTAACAAATTTGAATAAGAACTTGTCTTATTACATTATGTTAGATTGTTGTGTGAATGATGTTGTTATCATGAAGTTACATTATCATGATTATCATTCCTTGTTGTTCCATATAGTCACCATGTTGTCACTAAGCTGTGGTAAGAACTAGTCTTACTACACTTAGTCAACTCAGGTGGTGGATGATACTTGTTTCGTGTTATCTTGTGGTATGTAACGAGTTATAAGTTGAGTGTTATAAGAACTTGTCTTATTACACTTAACTAACTCTGGTGTTGAATGATATTATGAAGATACATTATCTTCTTATCATTTATGTTTGTGTTGATGTTGTCATCATGTTCACCTGTGATAATCTGTTCTTGTGAGAATAATTAAGCGTTATAAGACATAATCTTATAACTATATTATTCTGTTGTGTTGATGATTTATGAAATTATATTATCATATTCATCTTAGTTGTTCCTGTCATATCATGATCATACAAGCATGCATACAATGGATAAACGATAATAAGTCAAGCAATATTATCTAAATCAAAGTAATAGCAATATGTTAAACTAAAACTTTTAAGTAAATAAAAGTTAAGCATGTTTCTCAGCCCCGAGAGTTTAAAATCAGTTAAGATTAGAAAAGGGGCATATGAACTCACCTTGCTATTGAAGTGGTTGACTTAGCTTAAACAAGAAATGCACGCGCTCTTGATTGTACTTGTTGTGTATTCACGATCCTGTATTGATTTCATTTTGTTGTAACTATAAGTATAAGTCTTTGAGTATGTGTTTGTGCTTGTGTTAGCCTTAAAGTTAGCTAATACTCACGAGTCTCGGTCATCATTCGGCCTCGATTCCATGTTTGTAGATCATACTGACACTCAATCAAATTAGATTGAACTTAGTATAACCCATCATGTGTTTTATGTTTCGTTTTGTTTTGACCTATCCATTACCTTGAACTCAATTATTAATATTCTTTAAAACAAAGTCCTTAGTTTTATCAACTTTATCCCACACAATTCCACCATATTTGTAGTAAATTATTAATATTCATATGAATGTTACCAATTAATATTTCTTTCAAGTGTTTGTTCTCATTCTTAGTCTCGTGGGCCGAATGATATGTGTGTGGGCCAAATAAATCAAAGTGAGCCGAAATAGTCATAATGGGTCGTATGATGCTATTGGGCCGAAGGAGTTTCATGGTTTAAATCATTAGGTCCGGATAATCTATTGGGCCGTTTATGTGTGTGGACCAAACTATTGGGCTACGAGAATTTTATGGTCAAAACAATGTGTTTGACCCAATCACTTCGTCATGGGCCAACTAAATCAATTGGGCCTATTTACTTGGGCCGAAAGTAGCCCAATTGAGCCATTCATGGGCTGTGTAGGCCAGAGAAAGGAATTATGGCTGTATAAGCCAAGTAGGCCGCGGGATATGCTAAGGTCTCAAGGCTGTGTGGGCCGACCGAATGATAAGATGCATATCTCCAAGGTTCGTGGGTGAGGAACAAGGTTTGGCCAAGGTTTAGTCCAAATTAGGTTCGTCCCTCATCGGTTTATGACACATAGGTTCATGGTCCTCTATTGAGTTCGGCTGCTAGCAAAGGTTCGCCAAAGGTTCGGTACTGACAGGGTGAGGTTGGCAAAAGGCTCGGTTAGTGATGCAAAGGCTCGGCTAGGGTTCGTGGATCTTGGGTTCGTGGGTGAAGATTGAGGCTTCTAGAAGGTTCGGTGAATGATGGTTCGCTAGTGGCTAGGTTCGCTATAGGGAGGTCGCATGGAGGGTTCGTGGCTAGGTTGGGTTCGGCAATGATGGTCACTGGGTTCGGCCAGGAACCATACAGGTTCGGCCACCTGCTTCATTGCGAGCCTGGTTCAGCCTCATCATCCTCCTCGAATCTGGTGGTGTTGCAGGTTGCTCGCATGTCAGTGATATGCCCTAAGAGTTCCCGAGAGAGTAGGGTATGTGTGGTAGGGTTGTAAAACCGGTTTGAAGGTGATTTCTAGAGAGAGGAAGATAGATTTGTGTTTAGAGAGGGGCATGAGAGAAATGAGGGTGAAAGCCTCATTTATAGCTTTAAATACCCCGAGGGTATTCGGGTTTGTTTCGGTTGCTCGGTTTTCGTCTTCGTTGCGTTTTCGTATTTTTACGCGTTTTTTTACGTATTTAAAATAAAAAGAGATTCTTTAATTTATTTTTTTGAGGAGTTTCAAAATTGTAAAACGTGAAATACTAAAATTTCTCAATTTATTTTCGTTTGTATCATCTTTCGTTTTCGTTTCGTCAGAACGCGTCACCTTCGCGCGTATTCGTTCGACTCGTCACCCGAACGAACACGACGATGTTTTTGCTTTCTGACTTTTGTTTTCTACTTTCCGGTCATTATTTCGGAACGTTAAACTCACAGATATGTTTGTGTGAATCGTCACCCACGTAAACGCACTGTCAGTTCGCTATTCTGATACAACACTGCAATTATGTTTGAATTGTGTTTCCTCACTGACGGACTCAACTAAACATCCTTTTTTCACATTGTTTTTGTACTGATTTATCGGCCATCTGATTCCTGTCATCTATGGAAATCAGATCGCAACCAACATGTTCTTGTTATTTACTTGTACACCGTTGTTTCTCTTGATTCGTTGTATTAACCGTACTTAGGTTTTCACCTAAACACAAACAACTATTGTTTATCGTGAGTGTTGTACTTACAGTATTTAAGTTTTCACAAAAACGCATACAACTGTTTTTTGTATTTTGAATTCTGTTATCATAAACATTGTTCATATAATGTATTTACACACAGTAAATAGTGAAAGTACACATACCTTACGGACTTGCCGGACGGTTAGGTACTGGATGTCTCAGTCTTCCCTTGTTAAAAAAATTTCGTCCAGAAATTTAAGCATAAATGTCGGGCTCTACTTCTCGAACAAGTGAGGATACTTTGTCTTCATGTTGTCCTCACGCTCCCAGGTAAATTCTGGTCCGCGCTTGGAGTTCCATCGAACCTTTACAATAGGGACACGGCTTCGTTTCAGGCTCTTGACTTCACGTTCCATAATCTCTACAGGTTCTTCAATGAAATGTAATTGCTTATCAACTTGTATTTCTTCCAACTGTATGATCAATGATTCGTCAGCTAGACATCTCTTGAGGTTTGATACATGAAATACATCGTGTACTCCACTGAGTTTATCAGGGAGTTTGAGTCTGTATGCCATAGGACCTATGCGTTGAGTTATCTCAAATGCTCCGACATACCTTGCTGCTAGTTTGCCTTTAGCCCCAAAACGAACTACGACTTTCCATGGGGACACTTTCAACATGACTCGGTCACTTACTTCGAATTCCAAAGGCTTTCGCCGTTTGTCTGCGTAACTCTTTTGGCGGCTACGTGTTGCTTGTAATCTTTGTTGTATCTGGGCAATCTTATCTGTAGTTTCCTGTATAAGTTCAGGCGCTGTAATTCTGTTGTCTCCCACTTCGGTCCAACAAATTGGAGATCGACATTTTCTACCATAAAGTGCTTCAAACGAAGCACATCCAATGCTGCTGTGGTAGCTATTGTTGTAGGAGAACTCAATGAGTGGTAAGTGTTTATCCCAACTTCCACCGAAGTCTAGGATGCATGTTCTCAACATATCTTCCAGGGTTTGAATCGTTCGCTCGCTTTGTCCATCCGTTTGTGGATGATAAGCGGTGCTCAAGTTTACACTGATTGTTGCAATGATTGCCAGAACCGCGATGTAAATCGACTGTCCCGGTCTGAAATAATAGACAATGGCACACCGTGCCGAACTACTATTTCATCAACATAAAGTCTTGCTAGCTTTTCCATCTTGTAAGTTTCTCTGATCGGCAAGAAGTTTGCGGACTTGGTCAATCTATCAATGATGACCCAAATCGAATCGTGGCCGCTGGAAGTACGGGGTAGCTTGGTAATAAAATCCATAGCTATTTGTTCCCACTTTCATTGTGGTATTTCTGGTTTTTCCAGCAAACCCGAAGGTTTCTGGTGGTCAGCTTTGCCCTTGGCACATGTTAAGCATTTGCCAACATAAGTGGCAATATCTTTCTTCATACCCGGCCACCAACAAAATGACCTAAGATCTTGGTACATCTTATCAGCACCAGGATGAACGAATATCTTGTCTTGTGTGCCTCGTCAAATATGAATGTTCGAAGTTCATCTATTGCCGGGATCCAAACACGATCCAGATAATAGATAACTCCATCTTGTTTTGTCTCAAAATGTTTCTCGGCTCCACAATCGAGCTCGCGTTTCAAATTGTCTCTTGCCACTGCTTCTTGTTATGCTTGTTCGATTTGATCTTTCAGACTTGTTTGCACGGTCATTCCCATTGCTCGAATGCGCAAGGGTTTGACTCTTTCCTTCCTACTCAAAGCATCTGCAACAACATTTGCTTTTCCCGGATGGTATTTGATCACACAATCGTAATCGTTCAGGAGCTCAACCCAACGTCTCTGTCTCATGTTAAGCTCCTTCTGATCAAATATGTGTTGTAAACTCTTGTGATCTGTGAAGATAGTGCATTTGGTACCATACAGGGAGTGCCTCCAAATCTTTAAAGTAAAGACAACAGCTCCTAGTTCTAAATCATGTGTTGTGTAATTCCTCTCTTGTATCTTCAGCTGTCGTGAGGCATAAGAAATGACTTTGTCTCATTGCATCAAAACACATCCGAGTCCCTGATGGGAAGCATCACAGTATACTACAAAGTCATCATTGCCTTCTGGGAGAGTTAGTATTGGAGCATTGCACAATCTTTGTTTCAATGTTTGGAATGCCTCTTCTTATTTCTGTGTCCACACAAAAGGTTCACTCTTCTGTGTGAGTTTGGTGAGAGGCAAGGCTATCTTAGAGAAATTCGAAATGAATCTCCTGTAATAACCCGCCAATCCCAAGAATGATCTGATCTCTGTCGGTGTTGTAGGCACATCCCAGTTCTTGATTGCTTTAATCTTGGCAGGATCCACATGAATACCATTACTGTTAATCACGTGACCCAAAAACTGAACTTCTCTTAGCCAGAATTCACACTTGGAGAATTTGGCATAGAGTTGCTCGTCTTTCAGAAGCTCCCAAACTGTCCTGAGATGTTGTTCATGTTCCTCTTTGCTTCTTGAATAGATCAGTATATCATCAATAAAGACGATAACGAACTGATCTAGGTACGGCTTGCACACCCGGTTCATTAAATCCATGAACACTGCCGGTGCGTTCGTCAATCCGAATGGCATCACCATGAATTCGTAGTGACCGTATCGGGTACGAAAGGCCGTCTTCGGTATGTCTTCTTCTTGAATTCGGAGCTGGTGATAACCTGAATGCAGGTCTATCTTTGAGAAATATTGTGCTCCCTGTAATTGATCAACAAATCATCAATCCTCGGTAACGGGTACCGATTCTTGATGGTGAGTTTGTTGAGCTCTCTGTAATCTATGCACATTCTGAACGATCCATCCTTCTTTTTAACAAAAAGAACCGGAGCTCCCCACGGGAAAAGCTCGGTCGGATGAATCCCTTATCGAGTAACTCTTGTAATTGATTGGACAACTCCTGCATTTCTGACGGTGCAAGTCTATAAGGAGACTTAGCTACAGGAGTCGCTTCCGGAATCAAATCGATTCGAAACTGCACCGATCTCTCGGGTGGCAGTCCCGGTAAATCATCCGGAAACACGTCCGCATAGTCTTTTGCAACTGGTACATTTTGAATCTTGATTGCTTTCTTGTCTTTCTCTACCACGTGAGCTAGAAATGCGATACATTGTTTTCTGAGATACGTGCGAGCCTTCATGCATGATATTATCTTGACACTGCGTTTCGCTTGATCTCCATGAATTTCCAAAATCCCATCGTTCTCCACTGGAATACGTAGTAGCTTTTCGGAACAGATGAACTCTACTCTGTTAAGAGATAGCCAATCCATTCCGATGATGATGTCGAAACTGCCCAGCTCCATCGGTATCAAGTCGATGGAAAATGTGTGATCACCAAGTGTTAGTGGGCAATTCCTAAGTATTGTATCTACTGTGATCTGTTTGCCATTTGCTATCTCTATAGTGTAAGGGGAGTCTAAAGATTCCTCAACATGATTAAGATGGCATGCAAAGTCGGATGAGATAAAACTCTGATCCGTACCAGTGTCAAATAATATGGATGCATATAAGTCAGATAAGAGAAATGTACCCGTGATCACATTCGGGTCCTGTTGAGCAGCAGCTGCTCCAATCTGAAAGGCTCTACCTCTTGCTGCTGGAGCCCTTTGTTGATTCCTCTTGGGACAATCCCAAGAGAAGTGCCCAGGCTCGCCACAGTTGTAGCAAGACCTGTGATCAGCAGCAGCAGTAGTAGTTGCATTGTTGTTTCTGTTCGGAGCCCCCTTGCTCCTGCAATTGTTAGCCCAGTGACCAAACTTCCCACAGTTTGTGCATTGCCTGCACTGGGTGTTTGGTAAGTGATGATACTGGCAGGTGTTGCACAAAGGTGCTGTGCCAGTGTAGGGCCTCTTGATTTATAGTGGTGGTGGTTGGATGGCCATCGGTGTTTGGGTGGTCGCAGCAAGGTTCTTGACCACTTTTTTTTTTCTTAGCCGGCCTTTTATCCGGCTTCCTTGAACTCCCAGCCTTGGCTGAGTCAGCTTCTTTCTTGAGTGCCCCGGAGGCAACCATCACATCTGTCAATGTTGCCGATAGTGTAACGGCCATCTCCATAGTAGTAGGATGGGCATATATCACATGCCCTTGGATACAAGAATGTAATCCACCGACATACCATTCGATCCTTTTCTCTAGTGTTGGCACCACGTCTGGTGCCAATGTTGCTAATTCGTGGAATCTTGTGGTGTAGGCCAGATGCCCAGCACCAATCATGACAAGGTTGAGCAGCTCAGTTTCAACCTTCTTGAGTTCGTTCCTCGGGCAAAACTCTACCTGTAGCATAGCCTTAAAGTCATCCCAAGGCATGGACAGAGCCTCATCTCTGCCCCTAGTCTGAACTTGAGCGTTCCACCAAGTTAACGCCCGTTTGTTGAATGAACCCGCAACATATCTCACCTTGTGCTGATCAGGACAACCACTGATATCTAGGGTAGTTTCCATCTTCTCGATCCACTGGATCAATCCGACGGCTCCTTCACTGCCACTGAAACTCGGTGGCTTGCATCCTACAAAGTTCTTGTAGGAGTAGTCCTGATGATGTAGGGTGTTTCCACTGGCTTCTCCAAATGAGTTGGCGACGTTGTTGCTATTGTTGCTGTTGATCCTGTTCATCATCTCGGGAATCACATCCCTTAGTTGACTGGTCAGCAGCGTGGCCAGTGCTATGGTAGCAGGATCCAACTGATGAACAGGTGGCGGCGGAGGAGGAGGTGGTTGTACAGGAGAGTCAGATGGTGATGGTGTTGAGGAATGTGGAGCTAAGTCTTGTGGTTGCAGTGGAAGTAAAGCAGGTGGTGGTCTTCTTGGCGGCATTCTGATCATAACCGAAAGAAAATCGGTTAGTGTAGTGATCAGATGCAGAAGACACATGCAAATGTAATCCTATGTTGTATGATCTCTACATGAGGGTCCATAGGTTATAGTCTAGGCCAAACCGTTTAAGTAATATGACCTATATTTCTCTATAACCATGGCTCTGATACCAATCTGTCACACCCCGAGCCGGCGGGCTGGATCGACTTTCCCGTCGGGCGGAAGGTTCCCGGGGCGTGATATCGTTGTGATAATCGAAATGATCAGATTGTTCGCATAACACATGATATATATAAATGAGAAATGCTAACATGACAATGAAATAGAATTACAAAGTTAAATTACATTGTTTCCTCATAATTTAACTAAGTAAATCTAATCAAAAGAATCAATGAGTTTATATCTTGTAACTGTACAAGATATACAAAAGAGGATTCATTGTTTTGTCATCCAAAAGTATGCAACACAAAATGAAGATAGGTCTTCTAAAGTCCACTAGCTTAGTTCTTGAATGTAGGCAACTACACCTGTTCGTCACCAGAGAAAACATGCATTTAAACAAAATCAACACTAGGTTGGTGAGTTCATAAGTTTGATAATTTAAAACCTTGAATTTTTTCACATACACAATCACAATATCATACATGTTACTTGTAAGTATTTGGTTCACCGGTTCACCCAATGGCTTCTCCATAGTTGTATTTACAAGTAGTATCTCATCCTATTAGCCATGCTTATATATAGGGCATATGTAGGGGAACAAGCCCCAGCCAACATCCCACCACATACCTAATATAACTTAACACCACTTGTAATACAACTATAGATAACCATTTCCATTTCACCTATTCATTCCGTCTGTGATTCACCCGTTGTGTCATATGTAGAATAATATGTCAAGAGGGGTTTAGTTATCAAACCAAAGTATTGATACACCCTCATTGTTTTAAGGAAGTTAGATTAATTTAATCAGCTCCTTGATATTATTCTATTACATGTGGGGTTAACTGTTAATCACTGTTAAGAATAAGAGTGTTAGTTAACCTATTGTTATTTGTTCTCAACTTGAAGTGCCTAGAGCCTAAAAGGAATCCATTGCAATCCTCACATAATCAGATTACAATGCATCCGTTGCATCCGATTTACCTCTACCTCTTTGTATTACCGTAGGCCTCATCGAAACTGTTACTAGTAATATGACATGAGAGAAAATAAATTCTCCAGTCTACTAGTCAACATGTAACGATGGATTAATTACAATTTCACTGCTGATTAATATCACCATGTGTCTCTTTCCAGACCCTGACTGTTCATCGCCCTGTCACCGGTCATATGTTATCGGCCAATGAATCAATACGATCAACATACTAGCCCTACAAGCTAGAGGTTTGTCAGACCTATGGTACCACTATGCTATCGTCAGTTTAGTCACGTCAAATTAACTGGTCAGTGATTTGTGAAAGGGACTTACAATGATCAACTTGAGTACATGGCACATGATTGAAATGATATAATGCAGACAGTTCAATAGTAATCAATTGTATTGTGATCATCAATTTTGTTGTTGTTCTCAATGTTGTATGTTCTCCTTGTTGTTAACAAATTTGAATAAGAACTTGTCTTATTACATTATGTTAAATTGTTGTGTGAATGATGTTGTTATCATGAAGTTACATTATCATGATTATCATTCCTTGTTGTTCCATATAGTCACCATGTTGTCACTAAGCTGTGGTAAGAACTAGTCTTACTACACTTAGTCAACTCAGGTGGTGGATGATACTTGTTTCGTGTTATCTTGTAGTATGTAACGAGTTATAAGTTGAGTGTTATAAGAACTTGTCTTATTACACTTAACTAACTCTGGTGTTGAATGATATTATGAAGATACATTATCTTCTTATCATTCATGTTTGTGTTGATGTTGTCATCATGTTCGCCTGTGATAATCTGTTCTTGTGAGAATAATTAAGCGTTATAAGACATAATCTTATAACTATATTTTTCTGTTGTGTTGATGATTTATGAAATTATATTATCATATTCATCTTAGTTGTTCCTGTCATATCATGATCATACAAGCATGCATACAATGGATAAACGATAATAAGTCAAGCAATATTATCTAAATCAAAGTAATAGCAATATGTTAAACTAAAACTTTTAAGTAAATAAAAGTTAAGCATGTTTCTCAGCCCCGAGAGTTTAAAATCAGTTAAGATTAGAAAAGGGGCATATGAACTCACCTTGCTATTGAAGTGGTTGACTTAGCTTAAACAAGAAATGCACGCGCTCTTGATTGTACTTGTTCTGTATTCACGATCCTGTATTGATTTCATTTTGTTGTAACTATAAGTATAAGTCTTTGAGTATGTGTTTGTGCTTGTGTTTGTGTTAGCCTTAAAGTTAGCTAATACTCACGAGTCTCGGTCATCATTCGGCCTCGATTCAATGTTTGTAGATCATACTGACACCCAATCAAATTAGAGTGAACTTAGTATAACCCATCATGTGTTTTATGTTTCGTTTTGTTTTGAACTATCCATTACCTTGAAATCAATTATTAATATTCTTTAAAACAAAGTCCTTAGTTTTATCAACTTTATCCCACACAATTCCACCATATTCGTCGTAAATTATTAAAATTCATATGAATGTTACCTATGAATATTTCTTTCAAGTGTTTGTTCTCATTCTTAGTCTCGTGGGCCGAATGATATGTGTGTGGGCCAAATAAATCAAAGTGAGCCGAAATAGTCATAATGGGTCGTATGATGCTATTGGGCCGAAGGAGTTTCATGGTTTAAATCATTAGGTCCGGATAATCTATTGGGTCGTGTATGTGTTTGGACCAAACTATTGGGCTACGAGAATTTTATGGTCAAAACAGTGTGTTTGACCCAATCACATCGTCATGGGCCAACTAAATCAATTGGGCTAGTTTACTTGGGCCGAAGGTAGCCCAATTGAGCCATTCATGGGCTATGTAGGCCGGAGAAAGGAATTATGGCTGTATAAGCCAGGTAGGCTGCGAGATATGCTAAGGTCTCAAGGCTGTGTGGGCCTACCGAATGAAAAGATGCATATCTCCAAGGTTAGTGGGTGAGGAACAAGGTTCGGCCAAGGTTTAGTCCAAATTAGGTTCATCCCTCATCGGTTTATGACACATAGGTTCGTGGTCCTCTATTGACTTTGGCTGTTAGGAAAGGTTCGCCGGAGGTTCGGTGCTGACAGGGTGAGGTTGGCCAAACGTTCGGCTAGTGATGCAAAGGCTCGGCTAGGGTTCGTGGATCTTGGATTCGTGGGTGAATATTGAGGCTGCTAGCAGGTTCGGTGAATGATGGTTCGCTAATGGCTAGTTTCGCTATAGGGAGGTCGCATGGAGGGTGCGTGGCTAGGTTGGGTTCGGCAATGATGGTCACTGGGTTCGGCCAGGATCCATACAGGTTTGGCCACCTGCTTCATTGCGAGCCTGGTTTAGCCTTATCATCCTCCTTGAATCTGGTGGTGTTGCAGGTTGCTCGCATGTCAGTGATATGCCCTAAGAGTTCCCGAGAGAGTAGGGTATGTGTGGTAGGGTTGTAAAACCAGTTACATGTGTGTGTGTCGAACCAAAGGGTACAAAACCCTAGTTTTTTCGAACTTTCAAGGTTTATTACCTCGGATTTTGCTGGTTAAAACCTCAGATCGGTTGCACTTCCTTGTAGAGGAGGACTGTAGCTACATGTGGACACCAAGAACACCCAATTTCGTCCACAAACGACCAAGTTATGAAGGTTTGAAGTTGATTTCTAGAGAGAGGAAGATAGGTTCGGGATTTGTGTTTAGAGAGAGAGGGGCATGAGAGAAATGAGGGTGAAAGCCTCATTTATGGCTTTAAATACCCCGAGCGTATTCGGGTTCGTTTCGGTTGCTCGGTTTTCGTCTTCGTTGCGTTTCCGGATTTTTACGTGTGTTTTTACGTATTTAAAATAAAAAGAGATTCTTTAATTTATTTTTTTGATGAGTTTCAAAATTGTAAAACGTGAAATATTAAAATTTCGTAATTTATTTTCGTTCGTATCATCTTTGGTTTTCGTTTCGTCAGAACGCGTCACCTTCGCGCGTATTCGTTCGAATCGTCACCCGAACGAACACGACGATGGTTTTTCTTTCTAACTTTTGTTTTCTACTTTCCAGTCATTATTTCAGAACGTTAAACTCACAGATATGTTTGTGTGAATCGTCACCCACGCAAACACACTGTCAGTTCACCATTCTGAAACAACACTGCAATTATGTTTGAATTGTGTTTCCTCACTGACGGAGTCAACTAAACGTCCTGTTTTCACATTGTTTTCGTACTGATTTATGGGCCATCTGATTCCTGTCATCTATGGAAATCAGATCGCAACCGACATGTTCTTGTTATTTACTTGTACACCGTTGTTTCTCTTGATTCGTTGTATTAACAGTACTTAGGTTTTCACCTAAACACAAAAAACTATTGTCTATCGTGAGTGTTGTACTTACAGTATTTAAGTTTTCACAAAAACACGTACAAATATTTCTTGTATTTTGAATTATGTTATCATGAACACTGTTCATATAATGTATTTACACACAGTAAATAATGAAAGTACACATACCGTACGGACTTGCCGGACGGTCAGGTACTGGATGTCACACCCTGTGTCACAATCGTAGCATCCTTATAGTTATATTACAATAATCTAACTTTGTATGTAAGAGTGCATCAAATCAACAACTTTAACAAATTGGTTACACCATTGTAAGTTGAAAGTAAAAAAACAAGAAAGTTAATAAAATCTTACAACACTGCATATTTTATCAAAAGTATAAATCGTTAAAGAATGTTGTATACTAATGGTTATATTGCATTAATGCAAGTTTCTATGTACGAAAGTGTAAATTGAACAAATTTAAATGAATACACCATTGTAAGAATATAAACTATAGTAGAAAGATTATGGATAGTACCATTGTTTTTTTTTTCTCTTATTCTTTGAAGTTGGTTCTTCCTCATTTTCAATATCAGAATAAACTTCATCAAGTGTAAAACAATTAAATAACAGCTGGGGTCTAGTTTGTGTATCACACGTATAACAAAACCATACAACAATTTTACAAAATAATTTAATTTTTTATACCTGTCTTATTTGAAGGTCTTCTTCTTTTATGTTTAAACCTTAGTAGCACATGACCTTTAACATTAATCCCAAGTAATTAGCATGTCAAAATAATGATTCGTTTTCAGTGGAGTTAAAAAATATACCATATTATAACTTTTCAAAAACTTACTAGGTGTACTATCCACAAAATCATCATCACTGCAAACTTCTATTGGATTTTTCTCTGTGTTTCTAAACCTGCTAAGTGATTTAATTGCAGTCCTTTCACATTTGCGTCCTGTTCGTACTTTAAAAATTTCAATACTAATTTAGTAATTACATGTTTTGATTACAGTTAATTAACCAACACATACTTATAATGTACCAACAAACACACACATAATGTTGAATAACTATAAACAATTTAGTAAAAACACCTAGTAATGAGCACTTATTCACAATCTTCATATCTTCGAAATATTTAAAAACCAGCCCTGTTAAACAAAAACATAAGGTAACTGAATTGTAATCATATTTCCAATGTGTAAAACTTCCTATATTATTTTATTGTGTGGCTAAGTATCAGAAACAGAGATTAAAATTGAAAGAAAAAGACTTTTTGTTAGCTTGAACCGTTTTAACCTTTACACTTCTCAAATATGTCTGACCCGTCCACTTTGCTACCTCAATAGAGATCAGTGAACTGTGCATCCTAACTTTGATGTGTTGAAAACTAATAACAGTTTGTTTCACGGTTTGTGGTTCCCTAAACATATTTAATGAATTGATTGGAAATCTGACACATACATCATATATGAATTTTGCAATTACATCCTTGTAAGGAAGGAGCTCATCCAGTATATTTAAACGAGTGAGGATTAACAGACTTGAGAACAAATAAACAAATATTAGCCAGAAGTTGTTGATGTTTAGCACATAATTCTTCCCAGATAAACAAGTATTAACAGACTTGCAAGGGAGGAGCTCATATATGACTATATTAGCCTTTCTTTCTTCCGAATTGATAACAGACTTGAGAACACGAAAAAACTAAATCATAAAATGAGTGAGGATTAAAAACTGAACTCACAATATCATCAATTACACTACCAAATTAATACTCTTCGTTTTAGGAACATATAAAGAAGTATTAGCCAGAAGTTGTTGATGTTTAGCACATAATTCTTCCCAATTTAAGAACGAAAACCCTAGAAAGTAAAAAAAATTAAGGACGAAAATATCATCGGTCTTGTAAAACGGAATCAACTTCAAAAGCTAATTACACTAAATGCAAAGCAGACTCGCCAATAACCCAAATAAGGAAAGCGATTAGAACGAAAATTAGAAAGAAATACAGAATTACAAAATTGAGCTCTCAATCACACCAAGTGTTGCAATCAAGTTCAAACACTAGTGATGGAGCTATGATTAGATACAATAAAAAGGAACAACTTAACATACATTGAAAAAATGCGATTAGGAACCCTAAATCACCTGTGTATGTGTCACACCCCGAGCCGGCGGGGTTGGATCAAAGTCCCCGTCAGGCGGAAGGTTCTCGGGGCGCGATATCGTGAATGATAATCGTGAGGATCAGATTGTTTACATAGCAGCAATGTTAAGAATAATTAAGCACAATAAAACATTAACTAGGATTACAAAGTTAAATTACAAATGTCAAGGTTTGGTAATTTAACTAAGTAAACCTATCCAAAAGAATCAAATATATCTATCTTGTATCTGTACAAGATATCAAAAGAGATTCATATTTCTCTCAAAAGATGTGCTTCTTCAAAAGTCAACTAGGATCTATATCTGGGCATCCTAGCATGCAATCCTGAATTCTTAGCTTAATCCTGTGCGTCACCTGAGAAAGCATGTAAGAAAACAAAGTCAACACAATGGTTGGTGAGTTCATGTAGTTTTTGTATTTGTAAAATAGCTTTTGCAAACCTCTTCGGTAAAACCTTAACCTCATTAACAACACTTGTATCATTCAACTCGGTATGCTTATATATAGGGCATACCCTTGAGTCGAGCCTACGACCCGCCCAGACGCCGTCCCACCACATACTAAGTCACATAGGACAATGCTATTAATGATAATTAAGCATTTTACCTACCATTCGATTCATTCTTCATCATAGCTTTAGTTTACTGTTTCAAAGTTTACAAATTTATAGCATTTGTATGTATTAGTTTCAATATAAGTTTAACAAGCATCGTGTTTAAAAGTTTATGTTATTGACCTAAAAGCATTCATTGTTTCCCCCTAGGTAACGACCTTAATCTCATTAACACCACCTGTATCATCCAACTCGGTATGCTTATATATAGGGCATACCCCTGAGTCGAGCCTACGACCCGCCCAGACACCGTCCCACCACATACTAAGTCGCATAGGACATTGCTGTTAATGATAATTAAGCATCTTACCTACCATCCATTTCGTTTATAGCTTTAGCATTTTGTTAAGTTTACATCATGATTGGAAAATGAGGCATCACTGTATGGCAAGCACTGAGAGGCCATCAGTCTACTCCTCAAAATTCTGACTATGTAGAACACCCGTTTGGCAAGCACTGAGAGGCCAGTGGGTCCATTCTACATAGTCATTAGCTTTAACATTGTGTTTAAGTTTATAGCATGAGTGGACATTGAGGAATCACTGTATGGCAAGCACTGAGAGGCCATACGTCTACCCCTCAAGTCATGACTATGAAGGTCACCCTATGGCAAGCAATGAGAGGCCGACAGTCTGTTCCTTCAAGTCCCAACTATGAAGAACACCCCATGGCAAGCACTGAGAGGCCAATTTGGTATGTTCTACCATAGTTAATAATTTTAGCATTCAAGTTTATAGCATTTCAAATAGCTTCACAATCGGTAAGGCAAGCATTGAGAGGCCAAACCGTTGTTTTAGCATGGCAAGCATATAAGCATACAAGTGTTTAAAGCATCTGTAGTCTCAAGCGATTAACATGTATGTAGCATTATCATAGAGTCATAAGTTTGTAGCATCAATTCGTAGCTTTAGCATATGGTGTTAGCATGTAGCATTAGTATTTAGTATTTGGGTGTAGCATTAGTATTTAGCATTAGCATTTAGTATTAGCATTTAGTATTAGCAATTTAGCATTAGCATTTAATATTAGCATTTAGCATTAGCATTTAGTATTAGCATATAGTATTAGCATTTAGCATTAGCATTTAGTATTAGCATTTAGCATTAGCATCTAGTGTTAGCATGTAGCATTAGCATTTAGTATAAATGTTCAAGCTTTAGCATCTAGTATGTAGTTTAAGCATATAGTTTATAGTATAAGCATCAAGCGTATGATCTAAGCATAGAGTTTATAGCATAAGCATTAAGCATCAAGTCTTTAGCATAAGCGTTAGGAATATGTTTAAAAGCATTTTTATAAATCATTTGTTTAAAATGTATAACATGCTTCTCAGTCCCGAAGTAAAACCAAAATAGTTAGAAAAGGGACAAATGAACTCACCTGGTGTTTGAAGTGGTTGACTAAGTACAACAAAATTATCGGCCCACTGCGATTGTCTCGGCCCAACATCACCTTGTGATCGAATAAACATTAGGCCCAACTAGTTAGCCCAATACCCACTCTTTCTCGGCCCATGGAGTTATCGAGTTGGCCCAACTACTCGGCCCATGCATGATAACCGGTCCACCTACAACCGGTCCAAAGAAAACACAATGGGCCCAAGGGATTACTTAGGCCCACTCCTTGTTGGCCCAACATTGTGAACTAGGTCCATGTGGATTACATTGACCCAAGACTAATTTTACATTAGCCTTATGTGGTTCAAATTAACTCACACACATAACTTTTAGGCCCAATTACACAATAAAAGGTCCAATAGGTTATTCGGCTCGATGGATTCTAAATCAATGACAAACACATAAATGAACGTTTGAAACGGTAACAAACAAAGGCATGAAGCATCACTTTAACTAAAGTGGTGTTAAAATTGTAATACAAAGGATGCAAAGTCTTAAACATAATATTTAGAAAGCTTTGATGGCAAATATTAAATGGAAGAATTTCGGTGAATCAAGGAGATTCAACACAATATTACTTGGCATATAGAATCCTGAGCCGAATAATGAATAAGACTTGCGAGTGTTAGTCAACTTTAGGACTAACACTCACACACACATGCACACGAATCATTACAACACATACTTATAAATTACAACCACACGAAATCAATACAGGAAAGTGAATACTACCACAAACTCAACAACGAGCGCGCGTATTCTTGTTATACTTAGTCAACCACTTCAAACACCAGGTGAGTTCATTTGTCCCTTTTCTAACTATTTTGGTTTTATTTCAGGACTGAGAAGCATGTTATACATTTTAAACAAATGATTTATAAAAATGCTTTTAAACATATTCCTAACGCTTATGCTAAAGACTTGATGCTTAATGCTTATGCTATAAACTCTATGCTTAGACCATACGCTTGATGCTTATACTATAAACTATATGCTTAAACTACATACTAGATGCTAAAGCTTGAACATTTATACTAAATGCTAATGCTACATGCTAACACTAGATGCTAATGCTAAATGCTAATACTAAATGCTAATGCTAAATGCTAATACTATATGCTAATACTAAATGCTAATGCTAAATGCTAATATTAAATGCTAATGCTAAATTGCTAATACTAAATGCTAATACTAAATGCTAATGCTAAATACTAATGCTACACCCAAATACTAAATACTAATGCTACATGCTAACACCATATGCTAAAGCTACGAATTGATGCTACAAACTTATGACTCTATGATAATGCTACATACATGCTAATCGCTTGAGACTACAGATGCTTTAAACACTTGTATGCTTATACAACAGGGGCATTTACATATCTCACCTTCCTAAGTTGCAAAATTACATATTTTCCCAAATAATGCTTTAAGAGAATTGTACATTATGCAATAAAATTTTGTACATTGGAGAAATATGTAATTTTTCAAGTTAAGAAGGGGAAATATGTAATTCTCCCTATATAACACTACCTTACATGATGATGGTTCATCCTAAACAGAGAATTTAACGCTCGAAAGGCTTGAAAGTCACTACTTACTAAAAATAGAAACTTTAATCAAGTAAATATTATACAAAAGCATATTACACATAACATGTAATACCATCTAATTAAGTAAATTCATCAGAATCAAGACAAGATTAATGATGTCATAACATAATGAAATTAATCAAAAATCTAATTTTAAAGGAAATAAGATCCTTAAGCTATTATCACGTTTGGTTATGGCACAAGGTTGGTTATATGATTTTGAATTATCACATGTTTTTATACATCTGATGTCTTATGTTGTCTAAACACATGGACTCACCAACTTTATAGTTGACTTATTTTAGCATGTCATTCAGGTAATTAGAAACAGGTACTACTCGGATACTTGGTTGCTTGAACAAAACATGGCTTGTAAAATTAGAGAACTTGGCTTAAAGATAAATAAGTGTGCTGATGCCTGGATGGGCCCAAGAACTTTAGACAACCTACCACTAATTAAATGATATTTATAGACTTGTTGTACAAATTACATACTCAAACTAAACCTTGGTTAATTTTTAATAAATATTTGCTTTGTCTTTCACTGCTTTGTGTTTTAAATCAATTGTTTGTCTAAACCCATTGTGAGGGTGTGGCAAGTTGGTATCAGAGCCAAAGGTTTTAACAAATTAGGAGATCTTTAAAATAAGGTCATTGGCTTTAACTAGGATCCCCTGGGGGGCTATACACTTAAATATATGATATTAGTCAGACCTTGATTTCCCATGCATATGAAGCACACACATGGTTAAACTAACTGAAGCTTGAACAATTGATGGGTGAAGACTATAATGACCATGTAAATTAAATTCAGGATTATTGGTGTACATATAATGGTGAATTTAAAGTTACATGGGAAAATCTAGGTATAGAGCCCAACGAAAGATGAAGACTGACAAAGCCAACCGGAGAAGAGTCAAAGACCAGATTTTGTTCTGATTTTGTTATGTTTCGTGTACTTAGTATTTCGTATAAATCATTATTTCGTGTACTCGAACA
This sequence comes from Mikania micrantha, assembly GCA_009363875.1. NCBI lineage: Eukaryota > Viridiplantae > Streptophyta > Magnoliopsida > Asterales > Asteraceae > Mikania > Mikania micrantha. The sequence goes on along the minus strand of CM018694.1, from coordinate 15,258,786 downwards.
TTTTCGTGTATAGTGGTTCGAGTACATCTAGAAGTAGTATAAATAGACGTATTTTGTACTATTCTAGGGTTGGATTCCCGAGGCATGCTCTCTAGACGCATTGAGGCATCATTTCATGTACTGCACTGAAATATATCAAAGTTTTGATCTTTCTTCTTATTCTTGTGTTTCTATTTCGGCTTCCCCACATTGTAGATTCATTTGATGCAGATTGGAGGCTTAAAGCTCGGTTCTTGATCTGTTATGGGACCTACAAATGGTATCAGAGCCTTAGTGCTCTTTTCTACATCAAGGTACAAGCTTTTCAGTGCAAGTTCATTGCTTTCTTGTTCTACTCTATTCCTTCTAGCTGCTATTCAAATTTGGTACTCTGAATCTTGAGAAATATTTCTCCGGAAAATTTTCAAGTATTTTCGAGTTCAAATTTTGAATACAGTCTCTTCGAGTATTGTAGAGTTCGGACACAATTGGCGTTCGACAACAGTTTGGTGATTTCGATTATTTGGAGATTTCGACTACACTTTGGGTTCGAATACAAGGATAAGTTTTGTAACATGCTATTGTAACACAAACTATCATCAAGTATATCCTATTGTCATCGTAAAACCAAGTCCCAAACTACGTTCGGAGTTAGGCAAAGACTGACTAATAAACAACATAGCCCATGGTAATAAAACAATTTAAAAACCAACTCTGTGTCAGTGTACTCAATATGACCTGAACTGTCAAAGTAAATCAACAGTTACTTCATATTGCTAACCTACACCAATCCATCTTTGGCTATAAACTTAATTAAATCCAACTCTGACCTTGGTGTAGAACCCGTTTTCCCTTGTTGTGATCACCCAGCACAAACGTTGAACCCGTGCGTGAACTCAAGTTTAGAGGTTAAGTTTGAGTCCTAAATGTACTAATGCGTGAACTTCAAGTCTGAAATCTAAGAATAGGGATTTCAGCCCTCGGAGTCCTAAACATAGGTATACATGATGTGTATAGGCTTGTTTACAACTGTGCATCCATGTTATATGTTTTAATTGAAAACCAAGTTGTACTTGTACAAAATGAATTGGATTAGGTCATGTGCCATGACAATTCATGACTAAATGCCTTGTATCCAATGTTCCTTGTTCAAATGTTCAAATGTATTAAAGTGTACCAACATAGCCAAACATAAGTTTTAAATATTGAAAACCATTCAAGTAATCGAGTAATGAAAACCATTTAAGAAATTGAGTTTCAAAAACAGTAATCACATGTTCCACCCCAAAAGATTTAAAAGTAGGAAAGGAGGGGCTATGTACTCACCTTGAATAGCTAGGATGTACGATGAACGAAGGCTCGATGAACGATGTTCTCACTTGATGTTGATATATTGATCGTTCTCAAACCCTAATTGTATTAACATTGTTCATACCATGGTAAGTTTATGTTCATTCTTGTTCATATTCATTTTGTTTATTAGACTTAGTTTTGAAGACTTACGTTTGTATTTTTATTATTGTAATCAATCCCCAAGCTTAGCCCTAACCTTAGTGTTAACATAATAAAGTTAATTAGTTTACTTAGTTAAGTTAGAAAACCTGTTCTAAGTTTACTTGATCATTCTTGAAATCATAATCCATTACACCATGCATGAAACCCATGCATGGTGTATTCTAGATTGTAACTATGTTGTAAATCATGAATTGATCATCTTATTCTTGTTAAATCCATTAGTAGTCACTTAATTATGTTAACTTAGGTTATAGTTTGAATTATACTAAGCTTGGTTGTTTACATGTTCCAAAATTCCTAAGGTATAGGATCGACCAAGACCAAAACCCTATTACCCGAACCCTTGTTGCTTCCTTGATCGATTCCCGACTCATTTATGGTTAATATTAGCTCAATTTAGGTTTCAGACACTTGGAGGATGTTAGCTTGATAATATCGACGATCATATGGGCTGGGCAGGGTCATCGAGATTAGTAGGGTCGATACAAGGTTCATGAGTTGGATTTTCTGCCCACCAATACTATAGTATCGATCACACTTGATTCCATCGAACCTACATTGCCGATTCTATTAATATCGATGCCCTGATTAGCCTAGCATCCCTTGCACTGTCTAACTTAACAAAATCGAAGGTGACTTGGTCGATACTTCGGGCTGTCGAAGATGACAATCTCGATGGAAGAACAACTTTATCTTGTTCTTCCATCGATTCTAATCTGCCCAACATTCCCAACTTCGATGTTATGTTTCAGCAACATCCTCGACTTCTCCAGCCATCCAAACTCAAGATAAACTTGATCCAAGTGTTCAGTATCCAATAATGAATCGTTTTAACTAGTTTTAGCCGATCCATTTCCAAGTTTTTGGTTCAAACTCTCGGGTAAGTCAGAAACCCTAAAACCCGAAATGTTCAAGCCCAAAACTGCTCAAATCCAGCCGTTTTCAGCTCCGATCCTTTGTAATTTCTTGTTGTAGACCTTGTAAGCTTTCCATAGACACTAAGAACGCGCGATTTCGTTAAGAAATGAGCAAGATCTTGTGTTGTTCCTCTAGAGAGAAAGTAGAGAGAGAGTGACAAACTTTAGAGAGAGAGAGAGAGAGAGAGAAAAATATGGTAGATGGCACCATAAACGAGGGGATTTATGGTTTAAATACCCTGGGTAGTTTCCCCGTGTGTTTGGTTCCGTTTGGTTTCACGTTTACGCGTTCCGTTACGCAAAATAAGCAAACGTTATATTTTCAATAAAAATAGTTTTGTTTTATCATTTTGGATTTTATTTGACAAGTTTCAAAATTGTAAAAATACATATTAATATTTTACGCATTTTGTAAAGTTCGTTCGTTTCGAACCGTAAACGAATATATTTACGTGCATGCCCGTAAATGTACGCGTTTTTGGTTATTTCTTGTATTTTATTAACGTTCACTCGTAATTATAAGTTTAACATAAATATCTGTATGGATCGTCACCCATAATGATATCGAGTCTCGCTTACGTATTACGATTTTGTTTAATTAGTTTATTGGTTTTACTATTCGTCTGTACACTACGCACTAACACTATCCCAATATACCGAATGCAATTTATGTATAAGGCATACGTAGAGTTCGGCTACCTGCCTTATTGTCACACCCCGAGCCGGCGGGGTTGGATCAAAGTCCCCGTCGGGCGGAAGGTTCCCGGGGCGTGATATCGTGGGTGATAATCAAATGATTAGATTGTTTACATAGCATCAATGTTTAAGAATAACTAAAGCACAATCAAACATTAAACTAGGATTACAAAGTTAAATTACAATATCAAGGTTCTGCAATTTAACTAAGTAAACCTATCAAAATAATTCCAATGTTTCTATCTTGTTTCTGTACAAGATGTCAAAAGTAGTTTGTGTTATCAACAAAAGATGTGCTTCCAAAATCAAGTAGGTCCTCTATATAGGCCACCTAGCATGCAATCCAATAGCCTTAGCTTAACCCTGTTCTTCACCTGAGAAAGCATGTAAGAAAACAAAGTCAACACAACGGTTGGTGAGTTCATATAGTTTTTAAGTTTAAAATTAGCTTTAACAAACCTCTTTCAGTAACAACCTTAATTTCATTAACATCACATGTAATATCCAATTCAGTATGCTTATATATAGGGCATATGTAGGGTCGAACTTACCGCCCGCCCAGCCACCGTCCCACCACATACTAAATCGCATATGACATTGTTGTTAATGATAATTAAGCATTTTACCTACCAATCAACTCATTCCTCATCATAGCTTTTGTTTTCTGTTTCAAAGTTTACAAGTCTATACTATTCATAAGCATTAGTTTCAAAGTATGTTTAACAAGCATCATAGTTCACACGCACATAGTGTGACAATCCGACTTTTCGGGTTAACTACGTTAACTGAAAATCCACAGAAATTACACGAAATCAAATAATATCAAATCTAAGGGATCGGAATTAAACAAAATAAATCCTAAAACATTTAAGTTATAAAGTTTTAACTTGTAAAGGATTAAATTATCAATTTTGACTTTTATAAGTCAAATTTCGGCCAAAGGGATCAATTGAAACCGAAATTCGAGTTAATCATCTATAATTAAACGTATTAAACCTTCACTTAACTCACACTAATGATATTAGTCGGTTATCAGAAGTTAATTAACCATGATTGTCGAATTTAATCGATTAAGTTGTCCATAATGTCAAAACCGTAGCTATTCAATAGCAAAATCACACAATTTGATTTCACATATCACAATTGAGCTCTCAGAACAGCAAATCGGCATCATTAGGCTCTGCTGGATTCAAGAATTCGATCACAGGAGTCATGGATAGAGGAATTGAATCGTGGGTAGGCCGAACTTGAGTTGAAAGTGGAAATACTCAAATTCGAAGTCAAATCGGGTAAGAATCGATCCCTACACTACCTAAACATGCCGATTAAGAGTTATCCTAAATCAATTTCGACTGGTAACATCGAATTATATGATTTCGGATTCTAGGGCTCCTAAAGAAAACCGTTTTGGGGGTTTTTAATTAATCGAATTCAAAACTCAAATCCAACATCACAGAGAGTTTCGAAACTCTCTGTTGACTGAAAACAATATATCAATTTCGGAATATAACAACAAATCTAATGATTTCGATTTCTAGGGTTTGTTATAAAAAAACGAATTGGGGGTTTTCATGAAAAAGAGTTTGAGAATCAAATTAAATGGTTCCTTAACTTTCAGAAGGTTCCGACTGAGGTTAAAGCTGTATCAATTTTATATAACAACATCGAATTGCTTGATATTGGGTTTAGGGTTCTTGAGTTAAAAACGCTTTGGGGATTCCTATTCAAATGTTTATGAAAACCAAATTAACCTCTATAGATAGTTTCGAAAATACCTACTAAATGAAAACCCTATGATTTCGTGGACTCACATTAACGAATTGAACGAATTTGAGTTGGGGCTTGAGAACTCGAGTTCGAACATGTTGAGACCCGATTAGTTGGGTTATAGTGTTTAATTTTTGAATTAAAACCACACCTAGAATCGGTTGGATTCCAGGAACAAAACCCCTAAGGTTGAGGGTTCGATCAGGTTTGAATTGATGCCCAATTTGGTTGTAGTTTGAGTCGGCTGAGGTTAACAAAGGGAATCCAGCTTGTTGATGCTTAAAACCAATTCAAAATCAAACTGTTAACAAAAGTTGAGACAGTTGAGTTGGTAGGGTGTGTGTGATATGGGTGAGGGGTCGTGGGTTCGAATCCAACTTCAACTGGTTTTGTGTTTTAAAATGATTTTTAGTGTTTTATCATATCTCACTCATTTTAACTCCGTTTTGATTCGTTCAAGTTGCGTTGGAACCATAACGAGATCCCGAATCAAATAAGATAATAAAATTCACATTTTAACCCGAAAACAAAATCGCGTACAATTACGCTTATTTAAATAAAATCGTATACGGACTATATGATTTTATTAAACGACTTTAAAGTTACTTGTGCACGTTTCTAACAATCTAACATAAGTGTGTTGACACGTATGTGATTTCAAGCACAAAACGACATCCCGAATAACACTAAGTTATTGTTAAAACACAGGTTCTTCGTAGAGGATTTTCTACGCGAATTCACGTGTGTTGATCATTCTGTTTATTATCAAAGGTGCGTACACAGCCCCTTTTCTACTTTTACTGTTTTGGGGGAGAAAACATGCACAAACAAACACTTTTAGACACATATCACTTGCATGAGTTAGCTGTTTACTATAAGTGCAAACATAGCATTACAAAGCCTAACATTATCGAACCGTTTAGTTTGCCGTAGTGCAAAGCGTGGTAGTTGAAGATAGATCTATTGGGTTTGACAAACCTCACTTGGTAGATGGGATCTACGCAAGTGTTTAACAGACCAAACACACATTACTATTGTTTATGCTAGACAATAGGGAAAAGGCTATCAAACATTACAACAGTCAGCTTCGGTGTCGACCTCTTATGTAAATAGTACAATGACTAGCTATCATGACTATGCAATGTGTGATTGTGTTATCTGCAAACATTATATTCAAACCGTTGTTTCAAACATTTGTGAACACTTAAACCTGTGTAATGCACCAACCTTTGTGTTGACTATACTTGCATGTTTTCTCAAAACGCTAAGGTACACAAGCAAGCGAGCATGGACTAGGAGATCGAGTCGCATGAATACCTTAAATTTCTGTTGATTTGGATTTAAACATTTGAGACATTGATTTGTAATTTACAGTTTTCAAACCTTTATGTTTGATTGGTTTTAAAAACGCTTCCGCAACGTTAGAACTTTGATATTACAGTTTTAGACCAAAGTATATTTTGAAAATCATATAGCGGTCTTCGTTATGTCTAATGATATGAGATCCTGGTTTGTCACGTCCCAAACGGTATGATTCCGTCAGTTGAAAATTGGGGGTGTGACACATAGTTTAGCTGTTTCTAATCTCATGCGTGAGTACAAGCTCTGCACTAGCAGAAGTTTAGCAATTACGTAGCTCACGGCTAGATACAAGCTCTGCACTAGCAGAAGTTTAGCCATTAAGTATCTCATGAATTAGTTAAGCTTAGTCTAGCAATTACGTGTCTCCTATATAAGATACAAGCTCTGCAATAGCAGAAGTTTAGCAATTTCGTATCTCATACATAGACGCAAGCCATGCATACACAAATAATCCAGCAATTACATATCTCATATAAGCAGACAAAAGCTCTGCACTAGCAGAAGTTTAGCAATTACATGTCTCTTATATAGATAATAGCTTAGCCTCGTCATGGTTTGGTTTACATGTATCTCAATACATAGGTACAAGCTCTGCACTAGCAGTCGTTTAGCAATTACATAGCCTATGATTAGATACATGCACAATGTTTCATGCGCAAATAATAGTTTCAAGCATATAGTTTAAAGTGTCCACACATAGTTTCATCATGAATTCCATAGTATAGCGTCAAGTCTCATGTTTAAGTATATAGTTTCACAAGCATAAGCATCAAGTCTCATGTTTAAGCATATAGTTTCAAGACTCAAGTTTGAAGTATAAGTATCAAGTTTCTCGCTTTTCCAAGTGTACTAGTTTTCAAGCTAAGCATCAATACAAGCATCATGTTTAAGTTTAAAAGCATTAAATAACATTTCAATAGTTTATTAAAATGTTTAACATGCTTCTCAGTCCCGTAGTAAAAGAAATAAGTTTGAAAAGGGACAAATGAACTCACCTTGTGTCCGAAGTGATTGACTAAGTAGAACAAGAATGCACGCGCTCTTTGTTTGCACTTGTTATGATGTTCACGCTCCTGTATTGATTTCATAGTGTTGTAGTTCATAAGTACGAGTTTGTAAGGGTTCATTGTGCATGTAAGTGTTAGTCCTAAAGTTGACTAACACTCGCGAATCTTGTTTGTTATCCGGCCCCAAATTCTTCATTGGTAAAAATCCATACTTGTTCGTTAATTACAAGTTATCATTTGTGTATAAGGCTTTTAAGCCTTTATGTAGTTTGTTGTAAACTTGTCATCACCTTAACAAACCAAATTAACGTTCCATAAATATCTTTATCCTTTATTGTTGTCATTTCCATTGTTCATTCAAGTGTTTATCATTTATTCAAAATCCATTGGGCCGGATAACCTATTGGACTCATTAATGTGTAATTGAGTCTAGTGTTTGTATGTGTGTGGGCCGGTCAGGTGTATTGGGCCCAAACAACTTGTAGTGGCCTGATGGAAATCACATGGGCCAAGTTAAATGGGCCGAATTCTTCCAGGGATCACGGGCTAGTATTGGGCCTCATAGGATAAACGTGTCAATGGTTTGGGCTTGTTCGCGAATGAGTTGGGCCGAAACAATCTTAATGGGCTGATCAATTTGGGCCGTAATCAAATGGGACCTAAGGAATGAAATTGGGCCTTTTTACACCTCATTTGGGCCGAAAGTTACTAAGATAGTCTGCTAGGGCAGCGAACCTTTTGGTTCAAGGGTTAGGTTCGGTGGTTCCACCTAAGGTTCGTGTGGCTAGCTCACATGCTCAAGGTTCGTTCTGTGTGTACATGGGTTCGAGAGGCCTCATAGGGTTCGGCCGTGGTGTAGGTTAATCGGGGAGGAGGGTTCGCTGCCACTGAAAGGTTCGTGATGATAGGTTGTGTCCGACTCCGGTTCATGTCCCATGCACCTGGTTCGGCTAATGTCTCATCCAAGGTTCGTAGCTTTGCCATGAGGTTTCGTGAAACCCGATGGTTCGCCATATAGCATTAGGGTTCGGCTATCACCTGCTCTAGGTTCTCGGAGCATGTATGGTTCGTGAATACCCCATGGGTTCGGCTGGTGGTGACCAACGAACCAAGGGTTCGTTGCTGAGACCATGGGTCGGTGGTAGGTGGTGCCAGGTAGGGTTCGGTGGTGATGATGACCACAGGTTCGGCTAGCCCCTAGTCCCACGAACCCTGTGTATACCTCCTGTCACCCGACTCTACCTTCGATCTAGCTTTTTGGACATGGCTTGTGTGCATGCAAACCTGGTACTCGTGGTGTCAAGAAGGTTCGGAATAGGGTTTTTCACTGGTTATGTATGTGTGTGTTGAAATCTAAAAATGAAACCCTAATTCCTGTGATGTTCTCTTGATCATACCTCAAAATCAGCTGGTCAAATCCACCGATCAGTTGTACTTTCGTGTAGAGGGCTTCAAGAGCTTCGCGTGGGTTCAAGAATCATCGAATTTCGTTGAGAAATGGAAGAGTTATGGACCTTGGAAGATCAAAAATGGTGGTTTTCGCTTCTTGAGGGAGAATGGACGGGATGAGAGTTTTAGAGAGAGAATGAAATGAAATAAATGTGATGGTTTGCGTCATTTGAGGTTTATATACCCCGGGGGTATCCGGGTTCGTTTCGGTTGCTCGGTTCGTATGTTCGTCTCGTATCCGGCTCGTCACGCGCGTTTTTCATAAATTAAATAAGGAGAATTATTTTAGGTTATTTAGAATACGATTATTGTTATAAGTCATTTTAAATAACGTTGTATTAAATTATTTATCGAATTTAATATTTTACGCGTTTCGTTAATTTTATTCGCGAATTGTTAAAATAGTTTAGTTTAATTTTATTTATGATGAGTTTCAAAATTTTAAAATAGGAAATATTTTATTTCCTTAAGTTCATGATCGTTCGTTTCGTTTTTCGTTTTCGTTTCGTCAGAACGCGTCGCCATCGCGCGTATTCGTTCGAATCGTCATTCGAACGAACACGTCGATGGTTTGGCTTTCTGATTCTGGTTTTCTACTGCTCAGTCATTATTTCAGAACGTTAAAATTTCAGAATCATTCGTACAGATCGTCACCCATACGAATAATTCGTCGGTTTAGCATTCTGTAACAATAACCGTTATGGTTTTGTTCTGTTTAACCTCACATACGTTTATACACGTAATATCAAATCAAGTATCTATGTTTCAACACTGTGTTGTCTGACATGTTCCTGACTGTTAAACCCTAAGGTTTCAGTCAGATTTCAGACAATCGTATAATAGCCTCGTGTTAATCATAATGTATCAACAAAATATGCATAGTTTCACGTAATGTGTACCTGATTTACTGCACGGTTTACTGTTGCGATCACTGTTCCGGCACGCGTCCGGCACTGATGTTACACTTATCATCCGCCAGCCACCACTGTTTCGATATATTACAATAGTGTTATTACGTTAGCGTATTTGACAATAAATAAATTCTAAGTGTATACTTAATCACTCACGATAAATTCCTAAAACATATGAATATTTGTACAATGATATCATGAATGTGTTCATTCATGTACTATGAATTGCACATTATCAATGATTACAACGTGAATATGTACAGATGTTACATTTGGTTGAAAGGTTCGAAGGTAATGAAGACATGCGAGAGAGTCGCAAGGATATGCTAAGGCAAAGGTTCAATATGTTCAACCATATCAAGGGAGAATCATTGGAAGCTCAACTGAACCGATTCACACATCTGATGACCGAGATGACTAGTGCTGGGATTGAGATGTCCAAAGGAGAGGTCAACAAAAAGCTCTTAAATCATTGCCATATAATTGGAATTCAAATTGCACTACTATCAAGAGAACCAAAGACATGTACAAGACCTCTCTGAGCGAGTTGATCTCAATTATCAACTCCTATGACATGGATGACAAGCAAAGACCCCTCAATCATGTCAGTTCTATGGGCATTGTACCCGTATCATAAAGTGCTGCTCTTCTGTCAGCCATCAACTTTCAAGCATCCGGGTTGAAGCATTATCAAGCTTCTTCATCACAGTCTGTTCCATTCTAGACTGCATTTCTTTCATCAGGGCAAGTTAGTTTAGTGCCCAAGGTCAGTCCGGAGAGTGAAGAGAATCTGCTGCTGTTCAAGGGGTTTATGAACAGTTACAACGCTTTCATTGCTAGAGAGTTGGCACCAGCCAATCTCACTCAAGATAACTTAGAGCAGATTAACCCAGTAGATGTTGAAGAAATGGACATTTCGTGGCAAATGGCAATGGCAGTCTTCCGTGCAAAGAAATTCATCAAGAAATATGGAAGGAACAGCTTCGGCAACAACCCAAGAAAAAAGCTGGGTTTTGATAAATCAAAGCTGTGATGCTACAATTGTGACCAGCCGGTTCACTTTGCAAGGGAATGCAAACAACCAAAGGTGGCTAAGGAAGGTGAGAAGAAGCCGGATGAGAAGGCTGCTGCTGGGGGAGGTGCTAGCACGTCTAAAGCACTGGTGACTCAAGAGACAGACTCCTATGATTGGAGTGATCAAGTGCTGGAACTGGAGTTGACCCTGAGTCATGCTTTTATGGAAGAGGTGGATGAGAAGCAAAATGAGGTAACCCAAAATCTTTGCTCCACTTCTTGCATTGATAAAGTCTTTAAATACCGTTCTCATAATGAGGACTTGATTAAGGAGGTCACCAAACTTAAGTACTTTAACTTCGAATTTTTAAAAAATGAAGCACTTTTCAAAAAGAAACTTGACGCTGAAAGGCGTGATATTTCACAATTAAAAGAATTATTAAATGATAAAGAGTCCAACTATCGAGACGCAAGGCGTCGAATAGATGAACTCACTTAAGAGTTGGAGCATCTTAAGTCTCAATTGTCTAAAACAAAAATTCAAGCTGATAAATATGAGTATGCTAGTACTGCAGTGGCCAATATGATTGATGTCCAGTGTAGGAGAAAAGTAAAAATTGGGATTGGTTTTACTGAATTGAAACCTCCATTTAATCATAATTACTCCATCATGCCCAACATCAACACATTTGTTGATGATCTGTTGTTGAAATCAGACCGAAGGTGTGATTTCACCACTGGTTCTAGCAAACCAGTTCCATTGACAGTAGATCCAGTTGAGACCGGCCCCAATATTTCTGATGATTCTGAGATGTGTGCAGATAGTTTAAATGATACAGGTTTGAGTATGAAGAATGAAGAAATAAGTGCTGGGAAGAGCACAGAGTGTTCAACATCATTTATAACATCACCTTTGTTCCAAAAACTGATTTTGTTGGAAGATTTGATGAAATTAAAAATCAAACCTAATGAGATGTCTAAAAACTTTAATTCTACTTTTGTTAAGAATGATGTTATTTTAGAATCAATTTCTTCTTCTTTGCATCAGGAGTACAAGGGTCATTTCACAATCACCAAAGAGGCAGGTTCAAAGTTGAACCCTAACTATGAACCTTTTGTTCCAACCGGGTCATTGTAACAAGCCTCTGCAAGCACTTCATCTGGTCATGGTGATTGTGATGTAAAACCTTTTGACCCAAAGGAATTTCATGAGAAGGTATGTTGTTTTGCATGTGGTAGACCAGGCCACATTGGCAGAAATTGTCTGCGCAAACCTACTGAATTCTTGTATGGGAAGAATCAGAAGGTCACACCCAAGGCCAAACCTACTATCAAATCAATGAGGACTGAACAATCCTCAAAGCCTAGGGTGACACCTCAGAAGGTACCTCAGAAGCCTTTCACTGCCAAGAAGGCCAAATCAGTTAAACAAAATCATTCTGGTTTTCAAAAACAAAATTCAAAGTCTTTTAAAACTAAGAGCAAGTCACAGTGGAAGAACAATCCACCAATGAAACCACCTTTAAAACCAGTTGATCATGGCAGTGGTGCAAGGCCGAAAATTATTAAGGCCAAATCAGCCAAACCCAAAGGGGTTCTTAAGAAAGGACCCATTGTTTCACCTGTACCTAAACCTGTTATGGTTTGGGTACCCATCTCTCATTGATTGTGTGTGTAATGCAGGGACGGACAAGTAAGCTCAAAAATGTTTGGTATGTGGATAGTGGCTGCTTTCGGCATATGACTGGGGATTTCTCTCAGTTACATGAAGTCACACCTTTCAATAGAGGATACGTCTCATTTGCTGGAGACAAGGGAGGAAAGATAAGCAAGAAGGGCACTGTCACTAATGGAACTCTCAGTTTTGAGGATGTGTATTACGTTGAAGAGCTCAATCACAACTTATTAAGTGTTTCACAGATCTGTGACAAGAGCTTCTCAACACACTTCACAAACAAGGAGTGTCTTATTCTGTAGCCTGGATTTGTTATGCCTGAGAAGTGGATCTTGATGAGGACTCCAAGAATCAATAATGCCTACATCATCAATATGAATTCAGATTCATTCACTGAGAACACCTTCTTGTTCTCAAAGGCATCAGAGCATGACTGTCTACTTTGGCATTGCCGACTGGTTCACGTCAACCTGAAGAATCTCAACCGACTTGCTAAGGGAGATCACGTTATTGGCTTACCTTCTAAAGACTTCTCCACAATTGAGAAGCGCATCGCGTGTACCAAGGGGAAGAAGCATAAAAGGCCCCACAAGCCTAAGTTGTTCAACTCTATTTCATCGATTCTACAGTTTCTTCACATGGATCTCTTTGGACCAGTCAACGTTATGAGCATCGAGAAGAAGTCATATTGTCTAGTTGTGACAGATGATTATTCCAGATTTACTTGGGTGTTCTTTCTGGCTAAGAAAGATGAGACACCAGAGATTCTGAAGAAGTTTATCACCTTGATTGAAAATCAGAAGAATCTAAAGGTTAAGGTGATCAGAACTGATAATGGCATTGAGTTTAGAAATTAGACACTAATTGATTTCTGCGATGAGAAGGGGATTGCTCAGCAGTACAGTGCAGCACGTACACCTCAGCTAAATGATGTTGCTGAAAGGAGGAACATAACGCTTATCGAAGCTGCATGAATCATGTTGTCAGAATCCAAACTGGCGATATTCTTCTGGGCTGAAGCTGTTAACACAACTTGTTATGTTAAAAATCGAGCACTGCTGAACAAGCGCCATTAGAAGACCCCTTATGAGATCTTCAATCAGAAGCCTAAAGTTGGTCATTTCAAGTCATTCGGGTGTCCGTGTACTCTCCTCCATACTGATCCGAATCATAAGTTTGATGACAAGGCTGATGAGTGTTACTTTGTGAGCTATTCATCAGAGAAAGTTGTCTAACGGGTATACAACAAGAAGACCCTGATGATTGTGGAATCATACTATATCGATTGGCAAGAGATGATCAACTCCGACGCCAGTTCTGGTCCAAACTTGTTATTTCAGTATGATTCTACTTTCGAGCCCTTCAACACTACATCAGAAAGTGCAGGACCATCTGAACCAACTGACAACTTCTACAAGGGTGATGACATAGACTATCGGGTTGACTACGTTCCATGTGATCCCAAGCTTCTGACGGTTGACCCTCCAGGCATGTACAATTGGACCCCCCAGTTCAGCCAACCCTGATCAATGAAGTCATCCCATCAGATCCGGATACTTCTCAGTCTGTTCAGCAAATTCCAGAGACTGATCAACCTTCATCTTCTTCCCACCAAACTTTTGATAATCCACTGTTCTCAGACCACATTCCTGAGGAACATTGTGTGGATCATGGAGCCAAAGCTAGTGAAACAACTCTAGTTGACAATCTTTCTTCCTCCAGTGAATACCAGATGAACCACATCAGCAATTTACTTGATAATCTGGCTGTGGAGGAAGTCCGATCCCTAAGCATCAACAAGAATCATCTCGTGGAAAACATTATTGAACCTCTTTCAGAAGGAGTTCTCACACGAAGCCGGTCCATTCCAGCTCAGAACACCTTGCCTGAAAGCACTCTATCATGAAGTCAATCAGGTTCGATTATTTCTTGTATGTATTACTGTTTTCTTTCGCAGGTCGAGCCCAAGAATGTCAAGATGGCTCTTAAGGAGTCTAGCTAGGTCGAGGCGATGCAGTTTCAGAAGCTCAAGGTGTGGAATCTGGTTCCATTGCCCAAGGGGAAGCTGCCAATTGGAACCAGATGGGTCTTCAGAAACAAAAGGGATGATTCAGGGGTGATCATCAGGAATAAGGCACGTTTGGTAGTTTAGGGCTTCTACCAACAAGAAAGGATCGACTATGAAGAAGTCTTTGCACTAGTTGCAAGACTTGAGGTTATACGGATCTTCTTAGGCTATGCCTCCTACATGAACTTCACAGTGTATCAAATGGATGTGTAAACTGCATTCCTGTACGGAAAGGTCAAAGAAGAGATTTATTTGTGCCAGCCCCCAGGGTTCGAGGATTCGCAGCATCCCGACCATGTCTACAAGTTAGACAAAGCCCTCTATGGTCTTCATCAAGCACCGCGAGCTTGGTATGCTACCCTTACAGATCATCTGCTTGCTCATGGATATACCCGTGGAGCCATTGACCAGACATTATTCGTTCGCAAGGATAAGGACGATCTGATTCTCGTCCAAATCTACGTGGATGATATTATTTTTGGTTCCACAAGCTCGGTGCTATGCAAGGAATTTGAAGTAGTGATGAAGAAAAAGTTTGAGATGAGTGTGATGGGAGAAATGACCTTCTTCTTGGGTCTTTAGGTGAAGCAAGATCCAAAGGGCGTGCTGATTCATCAAGGAAAATATGTTACTGGTATTCTGACAAAGTTCAAGATGTTGGACTCCAAGCATGCATCCACTCCTATGGCTGCTCGTCCGGTCTTAACTTCGGATTCTGCTGGTGAAGATGTTGATTAACACCTCTACCGCTTGATGATTGGCTCCTTGATGTACTTGGCAGCTTGCCGACCTGACATCATGTTCTCTATATGTCAATGTGCCAGATATCAAGCCAATCCGAAGGCTTCTCACCTGATCGCTGTCAAGAGAATCTTTCGTTACCTCGTCGGGAAACCTCGTCTCGGCTTGTGGTACCCCAAGAACTCTGAGTTTTGTTTACATGCTTACTCTGACAATGATTTTGGTGGTTGTAATTTAGACAGGAAATCCGCCACAGGAGGATGCAAATACTTAGGATATCGCCTTGTCTCTTTGCAATGCAATAAACAGACAACGGTGTCTACATCCACTTCAAAAGCGGAGTATGTTGCTGCTTCCAGTTGCTGCTCTCAGGTTATATGGATGCAACAACAGCTCCTCGATTACGGTTTGAATTTTCTTAACTCTCCTATCTATTGTGACAATGAAACTGCCCTTCAGATCGTGAAGAATCCGGTACAACACTCCAAAACTAAACACATTGATATCCGAATTCACTTTATCCGCGACTGTTTCGAACGGAAACTGATTCATCTTGAAAAGGTCCACACGGAAGATAATCTGGAGGATGTTTTCAAAAAACCGTTCGATACAGCTCGATTTCACCACCTCCTTGCATCTCTCAAACTAATAAGTTTTGATTAAAACAATTTTATAAATACTGTAAAATTTGTGTTTTGTTTTACTTTATTTTTTATATCAAAAATTTAGGGGGAGAAAATTTACAAAAACAACAAAAAGATTTTCGGCCTTTGAGTCTAAATTTACAAAAACAACAAAAGATTTTAGGTTTTTGTAATGCCCGTCTCCCAAGTCACGTTACTTCATCGGATTTACTCATAAGAACACCGATTAAATAGAGATAACTCAATTGCAGCGGAAATAAAACATATTATACACAAGTAAACCCAATTACATATATGTCACACAACCATTTTTATTTATTTATTTATTTTTTTACAAAATTGTTAGAACATTGTGTAATAGATTGCTTTCAAAATGTGTATGTTAAGTTAGATTTTGGTAGGTTCGTCTGGCCCACGAACCTAGGCATGTTGTTGTAAAGGTTAGGTGAACCTATTGTTATGTAGTGTAGAGGTTCGTCCAGCGAACCTAAAGGTTCGTCTGGCAAACCTAATGGTTCGACTAGGTTCGTTTGATCTTGTATATATAGCAGGTTTGTTTGTCTTTTGTGTGTGTGTGACATATTAGAGAGAGGGAGAGAACCTGTATGAGAGTTGTGAACTGTGTGTTCTTCTTTCATTGTATTCATATTTTGTTGATCAATGAGATGATGTTTATCTTAATGATTGTGTATCTTTGATTCATATAGATTTAATCTAGATTCCGCATAGATTGAATTGTTAATAGAATTCTGTTGATCGATCCAGAGTAATCTACAGTGGTATCAGAGCCTTAGAGGAGTTCTATACAAGTCAATTGAAGATTATCAATCATTTTGAAGATCAAGAGATCAAAAGATGGATGAAATGTTGATTTACTATATCTGATTGATTGTTGATTTTGTCATCATCATCTATTGTTATTTGGTTGATCAGAACTTGGAAATTTGTGGCTAAAATCTGTTGATTTTGAAGGTTTTTTCTCAAAATTTTGTAGGTTTTCCCTTCAAAATTTTCAAATTTCGCAGACATGTTCGTGAGCCGAACCTTGTGGTATCTCAGTTGTAGTTTGAAGTAGAGGTTCGTTGTAAAAGGAGATTTCAGTTGAGGTTCGTGTAGTAAATTTTGGAGAGGTTCGTATCAAAGGTTTGCCAAAGGTTCGTTTCAAAGGTTTGCCAAAGGTTTGTTGATCAAGGTTTGCCAAAGGTTTGTTGATCAAGGTTTGCCAAAGGTTCGTTGATCAACGTTTGCTACAAGTTCGTTTGATAAGGTTCGTGAGGTTAAGGTTTGGAGAAGGTTAGTCTGTCATTTAGGTTCGTGAAGTTATAAATTCAAGAAAGGTTCGTTGATATAAAACTTAGAATCATGGCGGATATGTTTGCTGCTGTTGCTAATCAAAATTCTAAGATACAAAGTATTTTGATTAGTGAAACTAAGTCGGGGAGCACAAATAAAGTACCAAAACTACTTGATTTGACTGATTATGAAAATTGGAAAGGTCGGTTTGAAACTCATCTCAATGGTACTGATACAAATCTTTGGGAAAGAATCTTATCACCATATGAACGACCAAAGGTGGTGGGAACAGATCTGGATCAAACTCTTGATAGACTGGATGTTGAACAAAGAAAGAAATATGATTCTGAAAAGAAAGCATATTGAATGTTGAGTCAAGCTATTCCTAATCAAATTCTTCATCAATTTGATGAACATAAAACTTTATATGGTTTATGGAATGCTTTAAAGGCAAGAATTGAGGGAAACACCAAACTCAAGAAAATGAAAGCCACTGATTTACGAAAAGAGTTTGAGAATTTCAATTTTATTGGAAATGAAAGTCTTGAAGCTTTGATAATTAGATATAGACATTTGTTGACCGAAGTTCGTAAGTGTGGAATTGAGTATACCGAAGAAGAGAAAATAGATTGTTTTGCGGATGCTTTGCCAGAAAGATGGAATTCATTGGTGTTGATTTTAAGAGAAAATCTTCTTGGAATGACACTGGTTGAGTTTATTCAAAAGTTAGAAGAACAGGAAATGAAAGATAAAAGAAAAGCAAGAAGAGTTAAAGTAACACAGGATCCTTCACTCTATGGTGCATCTGTGGTTACACCTCCTGTTTCTTCTGCAAAAATTCAAACAACTTTTGTTTCAAGTACTGCTGAAAGAACTTCTGTACCATCTGTATCTACTAGCTCAAGTTCATCTTATTCTATGAATGAGATAAATTTGATTCTTCATCAACTCCAATTCAATTGAACACAACTAATCTGGGAAAAGTAACTGTGGAAGCTGTCAGAGATCCTATGTCAATATTGTCATGTGTTGTTAGTGCTTATGATGAACAGATAGCTGGAAGGATAGGAAATTCAAATCTTACTTTTGAAGACTATGAGCAGATTGATGATGATGAGATGGAATTGATTGATACTCAGTGGACGTTGGATAGTGCAATAAGAAGAATTAACAGATATGTGAAGAAAACAGGAAAGAAATTTACTTTTGATAGTAACACAAAGTTTGGATTCAATCCAAAGACCACACAATGTTATAATTGTGGTGAATTGGATCATTTTGCTCGAGAGTGTAAAAATCTGAAGAAGCAAAGAAACTTGAATCCTTTCAAGCCAAAAGAAGCTTATCAAAAGAAAAAGGAGAAGCCTGAAGAATCAACAAAAGCTTTAGTCAGTCAAGCAGACGAAGGATATGACTGGGGAAAACAATATGATGATTTAATGGGCGTATTTATGGTTTCTATGGATGAGGAAACAAGCAAGGGCAAAGAAAAGGTTGAATAGGTAAATAATGATCTTTTAGAGATCATTGAAAAGTTGAAAGAAATGAATGCTCAATTGACTGCTGAATTGATCGAGTGCACTGAAGCTAACTAAAAGTTGATTTCAAGAGAGAAAACTTTTGATAAAAAGATCATTGATTTGGGAAAAGAAAATGAAGAATTAAAAATCAAAGTTTTGCAAAACAATCATGCAGTTTCCACGCATCTCGAGTCAGTACAAAAGTTGAAAATTGAATTGTCAGCAGCCAGAGCAGAAGCAGAAATGAATAAAAGCAAGCTAGAGAATTATCAGAATTCTCAGTATGTTATCGATTATTTTGCTGCTATGCAAAGATCATCGAATGATACTATTGGCTTGGGATTTCATTCTATACCACCTCCTTCAAACTATGTTCCTAGACCACAAATTGATCCAAATTTGGAAGTTCATCCAGTTTCTTTGAATGAACATGAGTCTGAACAAGTTGTTGAAAGTGCTAGACTTACATCTTCTGATGAAAAAGTGTCACTTGACAGTGATGCTCCAATCATTGAAGACATCACTGAGTCAGAATATTCATCTGATATTTTGAGACAAAATGGTTACAAAGTTAAAAATGTTGAGAAAAAGAGTTTGAAATATCAGAAGTCAAAATCTGAGATTAAGCAAGTTGGGAAGGTGGTGCTTAAAACCACTCAAGTTTCCAAACCAGTGATTAAAGTCAAACCAACCACTACTCTTAAACCGATTGTGTATGCTAGATCATCTAGTACGCATCAAGGAGAAACTAGTGGAAATTTTAAAAAGGAAAATGTGATTACTCAGAAAATTGAAAAAGTGGATTTTTTCTTTGACAAGTTTGGGGTTGGGCATAGAGCTAAATCAAAGAATTTTCAAAAACAAATGAATAATTCAAAGACAAATTCAATTGGTTTAAGAAACAAAATATCATTTTCAAAGGTTATGTCAAAACCTTTTGTTTCATCAAGTTTTTATGATGAACCCACAACTAGAATTCATATTAAGGATAGAAAGTGTTACCGATGTGGTAATATGGGTCATTTGGTTGCTAATTGTGATTTGGATTTTAGTTCAACTTATTGTAGCAGTTTTAACTCTTTTTCACCAAGAGAAACACGAAAGTATTTTACTTGTTGTGGTAAAGGACATATTTCTGCTAATTGTCCAAACAACAAAATCAGAAAGAGTTCTGATGAGGAGTGTTGGGTGAATGGTTCAGCTGGAAGTCCTAGGAGAAATATACCTAGTGAAGATGAAATGAAAGTTCTTAGAAAATTCAATCCTGATTGTTTTTGGGTGAAAGAAGAAATCAATCCAAAGAAAAGATTTTCTGAGAATAAAAGAAATATTAAAAGGATTGTGAAAATTGTCACTTCATCTGATGATGATTCCTTTGAAAATGTGTCATCAAAATCATTTTCAAACAAAAAGTTTAAATCTAAATCATTTTGGAACCTCAAAGATAGATCAGGTGATGAAGTTTTTAAGAAAGAGGATGATACAAGTGATGATGGGTATTCGATCAAATCATCACAAAAGAATGGAAGGGGTCCATTCCGGGAGACTCGACGCCGAAATGGCGGGGGTCATCCCTCTTGAATACTGACAGGTTTCTTTTAATTTATTGTGCATGTTGCATCCATGGACCATATTAACAATCGTTGGATTGTTGATAGTGGATGTTCCCGCCATGTGACTGGAGAGTTGAACTTGTTAAAAGATTTCAAGTTGGTGAAAGGAAGTTATGTGAACTTTTCTGAAGATAAAGGAGGTCAAATTACAGGGTTTGGTAGTTTGACGAATGGAAAGGTTTCGTTTGATAATGTTAATTTTTGCAAAGAATTAACTAACAATTTGTTCAGTGTTTCACAGATTTGTGATAAGGATTACAAGGTGATGTTCGACAAAGACAGGTGTTATGTACTCAAGCTAGGATTTCAGATTTCTGAGGAGTGGATTTTGATGATAGCTGATCGGAGCAAGGATCTTTATGTGCTTGACATGGCAAAGGCGTAGAGAGTAAATAAAGTGGAAACATGTTTGGTGTCCAAAGCTACTGAACAGGATACACGTTCTTGGCACAGGCGAATGAGACATATTCATATTCGGAAAATGAATCATCTTGTGCATAATCATTTAGTTGAGGGTGTACCTGTTAAGCATTTTAAACTTCCAGATGTGTGTGTGTCATGTAAAATGGGTAAACAGAAAAGGAAGTCTCACAAAACAAAGAAAATCTTTTCTATTGATATGCCACTTGAACTTCTTCACATGGATTTGTTTGGACCAATTAATGTGAAAAGTATAGGTGGTGAATCTTATTGTTTTGTTGTGACTGATGACTTTTCTAGATTTTCATGGGTTATGTTTTTAAAGCATAAATCAGATACTTATGAAAATTTTGTGTTGTTGATAACTAGGTTGGATTGTATAAGTTGAGAGTGAGACGTGTAAAATCTGACAATGGGACTGAGTTTAAGAATCACCAAATTGAGGATTTTGTAATTCCAAAGGCATTCAACAGCAGTTTAGTGCACCTTATGAGCCTCAGATGAATGGTGTAGCTGAAAGAAAGAACAGGATGTTGATTGAGTCTGCAAGGACAATGCTAGCTGATTCTAAACTTCCCATTACTTTTTGGAGTGAAGCTGTGGCTACAGCTTGTTTTACTCTTAACAGAGTTTTAATTGTTAAAAGACATAATAAAACTTGTTATGAATTGCTTCAGAATCGAAAGCCAAATTTGGAACTCTTGGAACCTTTTGGGGCTCCATGTACAATGCTAAAGAAAGATTCAAAATTCAATTCTAAAGTTGAAGAGGGTTTCTTTCTTGGCTATAGACTTCCTAACAAACATGTGTTTAACAAACGTATGGGTGTTGTGGAATTATGGTATCATGTGGATGTTCAACGACATACACCTATACCGGACGGAAAGCGTCCAGATTGGCTTTTTGATTACAATAAGTTGTTTGAGTCTTTTAATATGTCTTCAAATGTTTCTGATGATGAAATAACGTTACAAATGTTGTATGATTTGCAGAATTCAGAAGAACAAGGTATTTCTCATCAATCTGAAGATGGAATTACTACATCACATGAGGAAGGCCCTTTAGAAGTAATTAATGATGATTGGTCATCTGATGATGATAGTGATGTTTTTGAAGATGCTATTTCTCATGGTCAAGATACTGATCAGAATATTACTAATTTGGATCATGATGTGGTTGTACCGCAATTGCCTGTCACACGTGTTCATGTTAATCATCCAATTGCTCAGATCATAGGAGATCCAACTGCATGAGTAAAGACACGAAATCAAGTCACATATGAAGAAAGTATGCATGTGGAGGTAAAGAAAACTCATGGCAGTCAAGAGCTCTGGAAGTATTCAGCATTTATTTCACAAATAGGGCCAAAGACTATGACTGAAGCTTTACGTGAGCCTGCCTGGGTGGATTGGAAGATTGGAAGCAATTCGACTTTTTCTTGCTTTTGCTGCTCACAAGAAGTTTAAAGTTTTTCAGTTGGATGTGAAATCTGCTTTTCTGTATGGTTCGTTGAAGGAAACAATGTATGTTTGTCAGCCACCGGGCTTTGAGGATCCTATCCATCGGGATCAGGTTTACCTCTTGGACAAAGCACTGTATGGTCTTCATCATGCTCCGTGTGCCTGGTATGAGACTTTATCGACTCCCCTTATTGAACACGGGTTCAATAGGGGTCAGATTGACAAAATTTTGTTCTTTCGGGAAAAGGGCAAGGACATTCTTCTTGTTCAGATTTATGTAGATGATATCATTTTTGGATCTACCGATGAAAAAATGTGTTTGGATTTCAAAGAGGTGATGATTGATAAATTTGAGATGAGTGCTATGTCAGATATCAAATTTTTCTTGGGTTTACAAGTTGATCAAACTGATAATGGAGTTTTATTCATAAGACAAAGTATATTCAAGATGTGCTAAAACGGTTTAGCATGCTTGATTCAAAACCAATTTCCACGACCATTCAGCCTAATCACGGGATTGAGCCTGATATTAAGGGGGAGTTGATTGATCCTACACTTTATCGTGGAATTATTGGAAGTTTGATGTATCTGACTGCCTTAAGACCAGATATTGTTTTTGCTACAAGTATTTGTGGAAGATATCAATCTAAACCTAAAGTGTCACATCTGATTGCAGTCAAGAGAATATTTCGTTATCTGAAGGGTACACCAGACACCGGTCTGTGGTATCTTAAGGATGATAACTTTTCCTTCAATGCCTACAGTGACTCCGATTATGGAGGATGTAAGACAGATGCAAAATCCACAACTGGTGGTGCACAATTTTTGGGGGAACGATTAGTTTCTTGGCAGTGTAAAAAGCAAACATCTGTGGCTACTTCAACTTGTGAAGCTGAGTATGTCGCTGCTGCCAGCTGATGTTCACAAGTTTTGTGGATACAACAACAAATGAGAGACTATGGTTTGAATTATCTTAAAATCCCAATTCATGTTGATAATGAGGCTTCTATTGCTATAACAAAAAATCCAGTGTATCATTCGAGTTCAAAACACATTGATATTAGGTTTCATTTCATACGCGATTGCTATGAAAAGAAACTTATTGATGTGGTGAAGATACATACAAATGAGCAACGAGCAGACCTTCTCACCAAGGCTTTTGATAAAAATCGTTTTGAGTATTTACTCAAATTAAATGGCATTCGGGTCATGGGTGAGGTTATTTCAAATCAACTTCCTTCATAATCGATTTTATTGAATTAACATCAGAAAATTTTATTTTGTTTTGTGTTTTAGTTTTTAGGGGGAGAAAATTTTGAAAACTCAAAAACATTTAAAAAATAAAAAACACAAAAACATTAAAAAATTAAAATTTTGAGAAATTGATTCGACATAATGAGAAATGATAGTTGTCACACCCCGAGCCGGCGGGCTGGATCGACTTTCCCGCTGGGCGGAAGGTTCTCGAGGCGTGATATCGTTGTGATAATCAAAATGATCAGATTGTTTACATAGCACATGATAAATACATGAGAAATGAAATCACGACAATGTTATAGAATTACAAGATTAAATTACAATGTATCGTTCATAATTTAATCAAGTAAATCTATCCAAAAGAATCAATGAGTTTATATCTTGTATCTGTACAAGATATACAAAAGATGATTCATTGTTTTGTCATCCAAAAGTATGATCACACAATGTAGCTAGGTCCACCAGCTATGTTCTTGAATATGGGCGACTAAACTTCTTCGTGACCTGAGAAAACATGCATTTAAACAAAGTCAACACTAGGTTGGTGAGTTCATAAGTATGTTAATTGAAAACCTTGATTCATTCACATGCACAATCACAATGTATGTTCTGTTACTTGTATGTTGTTTGTATCACCTGTTCACCCAAATGGCTTCTCAATAGTTATATTTACAAGCAATATATCACCCTAGTAGTGATGCTTATATATAGGGCATATGTAAGGGAACCAATCCCTAGCCAACATCCCACCACATCACTACTAGAACTCCACACTACTTGCAATACAACTATTGATTTCCATCTCAATTCCCACTTGTTTATCTCATCGTTGATCACCTGTGATATCATGTGTGGAATAATATAATAAAGAGTTGTTGTCATCAAACCGAAGTATTGATAACACTTATATGTATTTAGGATATTAGATTTATTTAATCTGTTCCTTGTATTATTCTGTTGCGTGTGGGGTTAACTGTTGATACACTTTTAATCAATAAAAGTGTTAATTAACCACTTGTAATGTATTCTCAATGCAACGTATAGAGCCTAAAAGGAATTCATTGTGATCCTCACGTAATCAGATTACAATGCATCCGATTTACCTCTATCCCGCCTTGTGTTCTCAATGTAGTTAACAAAGTTGAATAAGAACTTGTCTTATTACTTTATGTCAACAGATGTGAGAATGATATTGTTATCATGAAGATACGTTATCATGATTATCATTCTAAATGTTCCATATGTTCACCATGTTGCCATTAAGCCGTGGTAAGAAATAGTCTTGCCACTCTTAATACACTCAGGTGGTGGATGATAAATGCTCCATACTATCGCGTAGTATGTTTTAAGTTGTAAACTAAGCATTATAAGTACTTGACTTATCACACTTAATTAATTATAATGTTGAATGGTATTAAAAAGATGTATTATCTTCTTATCATTCATGTGTTTTGTTATGTCATCATGTTTCTCTGTGATTATCCCCAATGTTTGTTTATGTATGAATTATCCCAATGTTTGCTTGTGTAAGAATAACTAAGTGTTGTAAGATAAAATCTTACAACTATGTTATTCTAATGTGTTGATGAATTATGAAGTTATATTATCATGTTCATCTGATTATCCCTGTCATATCATGATCATACAAGCATGCATACAATGATAAGCGATAATAAACAAGTTAATATTATCTAAATCAAAGTATAAGCAATATGTTAAGCAAAACTTTTAAATAAATGAAAGTAAAGCATGTTTCTCAGCCCCGAGAGTTTAAAATCAGTTAAGATTAAAGAAAAGGGGCATATGAACTCACCTTGTGATTGAAGTGGTTGACTTAGCTTAAAACAAAGAAAACACGCGCTCTTGATTGCATTTGTTGTGTTTTCACGATCCTGTATTGATTTCACGTTGTATTTAACTTATAAGTATAAGTCGTATAGGTTTGTGCGCGTGTATGTGTTAGTCTTAACTTGGTTGTCCCCCCCCCCTTGGCGTTGATCCTTATTCGGCCCATTCCAATTGAAGTAGGATCTATTTTCACTTAAACAATTTGGTTTGAATTTGGTGTGTGATTGTTAGTTATGACTAAAGACTTGATTTTTATAATGATTTAATGACCTAGATCTCATTAATTCTCTTAACACCATAACCATCACCCTTGTAGTAAAACATGATTATCCATTCCATTTCCCATAATTGTCATTCGTAACCATTAATTCGTGACTCAGGTTACATTTAAAACCATTGGGCCGAATGTCATCCTTGTGAGTCTCATGATTTAACCGTGGCCAAAATGTTATAGATGTGGGCCGATTATTGGTTTTGGGCCGAGCCAATTATGAACTGAATGTTTCCATGTGATTCGACCCATTTGTTCATGGGCCGATTTCATAGGATTGTTGGGCCAATTAACTTAGGCTGGCACCATCATAAAGGGCCGCACAGCGTGGGCTGAATAATTGGTATTTGGGCCGTGTGTAGATGTGGGCCAACTGATAGTATAACAATTCGCATAACATATGCTGTTGGTCGGGTGGTAGTACTAATAACCGCCTCAATGCATTGAGTATCCAACGAGGTCAGCGAACCTGTGGCTCCAGGGTTCGGCATTTGTGGATGTGTCATGAGGTTCGGCTGATGGTTGAAAGGTTCGGCTAAAGGTGGCTAAGGTTCGCGAACAACATGTTATCTTGATCTAGGTTCGGTAGTCAAAAGGTTCGTCGAGTCCATGCAGAGTTCGTATGATGATGATGGATCGCCAAAACAAGGTTCGTGACTGGCCAGAGGTTCGGTGCTAGGGCATGGTTCGTTCCGGCATAGGTGGTTCGTGAGTGTGGGATGGTTCGTTGCATGGGTTCGCCGGCCAGCTTCAATACTTTTAGGTTCGTGAGACCCCAAAGGGTTCGGTATGGAGGTGTAGCAGGTTCGGCCGGTGATGCAGAAAGGTTCGGTGGTTAGTGCACGAAGTTTCGGTGGGTATTGGTTCGGCAGTTCGGCGGCCCAAGGTTCGGCCGTAGCTCACGAACCCTGTGTCACCACCCCCATCCTCATTGAACCAACTGCTCCACTCATTCTCGCCCTTCTGCTAGTTGGTTCTATCCCCCATGATGTTCGAATGAAAGCCTAGAGGCCGGCAGCTATGGCTTTAAAGAGGTTGTGGGTTTAGGTCGATAAAAGGGTTTGAAAACCATGTTATTCGTAAGTTTTAAGCTCCATACCTTGTTTTTCAGTGGCTAAATCTCCAGATCCTTTGTACTTTTAGGTAGAGGACATCAAGAGCTACGCGTGGGCACCAAGAACGCCCAAATCCGTCAAGAAACGAGCGAGTTATCGCGATTTGAAGAGTGATTCTTCTAGAGAGAGAGTGAGTTCGGGAATGTGAGGCTAGAGAGAGAAAGGGCTGATGAAAAATGGAAGAAAATGCCTCATTTGGTGTTTAAATACTCCGAGGTATTCGGGTTTGTTTCGGTTACTCGGATCGCGTTTTCGTTGTGTTTCCGAAACGTAACGCGCAATTTACGAGTTTTAAATAAAAATAATAGTTTTTAATTATTTTGGTGAGTTTCAAAATTGTAAAATATTATTTATTTTATTTTATTAAATTATGGTCGATCATGTCGGAAATTTTTTTCGTTTCGTCAGATCGCGTCACCATCGCGTGTATTCGTTCGAATCGTCATTCAAACAAACACGTCGATGGTTTTGCTTTCCGACTTTTGTTTTCTACTTTTCAGTTATTATTTCAGAACGTTAAACTCACAAATATGTTTCCTTGAATCGTCACCCACGCAAACACACTGTCAGTTCGTTATTCTGAAACAACACTACAATATTGTTTTAAATTGTATTTTCTCACTGTCGGACTCAACTAACACCCTGTTATCACATTGTTTTCACATGATTTGTCGGCCTTCTGATTCCTGTCATCTATGGATATCAGATCGCAACCGATTTGTTCTTGATAGTTGTTTGAACACTGTTGTTTCTCTTGATTAGTTGTGTTAACTGTACTTAGGTTTTCACCTAAACACTAACAACTATTGTTTGTAATGAGTGTTCTACTTACAACATTTAAGTTTACACAATAAATACGTACAACTGTTTCTTGTATTTTGAATTCTGTTAATACAAGTACTGTTCACACACATGTATTTACACATAGTAACTGTTGAAAGTACACATACCGTACGAACTTGCCGGCCGATCAGGTACTAGTTGTCAAAGTCTCCCCTTGTTAAAGAAATTTCGTCCCGAAATTTAAGCATAAATGTAAAACCAGTGCCGGACGCGTGCCGGAACAGTGATCGCAACAGTAAAACGTACAGAAACTCAGGTACACATTACGTGAAACTATGTTTATACTATTGATGCATTTGGATTAACATGAAACTATTAAACGATTGTCTGAATCTGACTGAAATCTTAGGATTTAACAGTCAGAAAACATGTTAGACAACACAGGTTGAAACATAAATACTTGATGTGATACTATTTGGTGTAAACGTATGTGAGGTTAAACAAAACGAAACCGTAACGGTTGTCGTTTCAAAATGCTTAACCGACGTGTTATTCGTATAGGTGACGATCTGTACGAATGATTCTGATAGTTTAACATTCTGAAATAATAACTTAACAGTAGAAAACAAGAATCAGAAAGCCAAACCATTGTCGTGTTCGTTCGAATGACG
This sequence comes from Mikania micrantha, assembly GCA_009363875.1. Classification (NCBI taxonomy): domain Eukaryota; kingdom Viridiplantae; phylum Streptophyta; class Magnoliopsida; order Asterales; family Asteraceae; genus Mikania; species Mikania micrantha. The sequence goes on along the minus strand of CM018694.1, from coordinate 15,230,790 downwards.
ATTCGAACGAATACGCGCGATGGCGATGCTATCTGACGAAACGAAAACGAAAACGAATAACAAAACGATCGATCATAAATTTAGGAAATAAAATATTTCCTATTTTACAATTTTGAAACTCATCATAAAATGAATTAAATCAAACTGTTTTATTAAATCACGAACGAATTAACGAAACGCATGTAAATCATTTAATTCGAAAGATAAATAAACGCAACGATAATTAAAAATAAATTTTAGAAATAAATAACCATCCAATTAGTTTAAGAAAATCCTTTTATTTAAATTTATAGAATACGCGCGTAACTTGCCGGATACGCGACGAAACTACGAACTGAGCAACCGAAACGAACCCGAATACCCCGGGGTATATAAGTCCTAAATGAGATTGTTTTCTCATTTATTCCATCTCCTCTCCCTCTCTAAAACCACCACCACCGTTCATTCTCTATCTCTCTAAATTCTCACCTTCCAAACTCAAGATCTTGACCATTTCTTGACGAAATCGTGCAAATTTGGTGTCCACGCGTAGCTAGGAACAAGATCTACTTAGAAGTACACCTGATCGAAGGATTTTATCAGCCATTTTTGAGGTAATGGTCTTCAAAAGTTCGAAATAATAGGGTTTCTAAACCTTTATCAAGTTGAAAAACCCTAAACCGGTTTCAAACCCCACACGCACCACCATTTCACCGTTGGGTATTAACCGTAGCATGAAAGTCGTTATAGAACCACCTTGCAGAGCTCATGAAGCTGATGATGGCAATGGAACACAGGGTTCGTGGACCTGCACCATCGGCCGAACCCTTTTCATGCGACGAACCCTATTGATCCGGCGAACCCTTCCCCACCCACCGAACCCATGTAAGCACTCACGAACCAATTGGATGCTGAACATAGCCGAACCCTTCAATTGGTCACGAACCCTAGCATGTGCCCGAACCTTCATGCCACTCGCGAACCCATCTGCCTTGACCGAACCTTTTTGAAGCATGCATCAGCCGAACCTTTGCATAGCTCACGAACCATTCACATGCAGGCGAACCCTCATGGCAGCTGGTTCTCTTGGCCGAACCTTTATTACAGTAGGGACTAAGGTTCGCTGATGGTGTAGCCGCATACACATCCGATCGGTTGAAGCTTTGGAAGGCAATTTAACTAGGTCCAATTAGTGGCCCAACCAGGAGACCATGGAACCCAGGCCCAACCACTCTACAGCCCATACCCTTTGGCCCAATCCTTTGATCTTTGGCCCACGAATACATGGCTTGAGCCCACAAGCCATCCACGGCCCAAAGAACCACTATATTCGGCCCAAGTAACCTTGGCCCACTCGAGTGAAACTTGAGCACTTCGTTTTATCATTTGTGAATTGGTTATGAATCCATGGTGGCCATTATAATAAATAGACCCAATAAACCTAATTAACCCACACCCATTAATTGTAGGCCCAATGCGTGTCATCCGGTCCACAAACAACCCTTTTAGCCACTTAAGTAATCTTGAAACGAATACACGAACTATATTTTATGAAATTAGAACATAGAGATTTCTAAAGTAGTTGGAAAACTTATTTAGTTACATAACAAGTCTTATATGGAAACGAGCAACCTAATAGCAATGTGTTGGGGGAAATCAATAAGGCAATGAAACTAAAACATATAAAATGAGGGCTTAAAAGCTTAAGTGGTTAAGTGATAAGGAATTCTTGATTAACATACGAGGCCGGATGATGACCGACATCTTAAAGTGTTAGTCAACTTTAGGACTAACACTTACACGCGCAACAAACCCTTACAAACGCATACTTATAAACTACAACATTATTAAATCAATACAGGAGCGTGAACATCATACCAAGTGCAAACAAAGAGAGCGTGCATACTTATTCTACTTAGTCAAACACTACGAACACAAGGTGAGTTCATTTGTCCCTTTTCAAACTTATTTGTTTTACTTCGGGACTGAGAAGCATGTTAAACATTTTCATATAATTATTGAAAGATTGTTTAATGCTTTAGACTTGAACTTGAAACTTATGTTGAAATTTATGATTGAAACTTAGTATTCTTTGAAAGACAGTAGACTTGCAACTTATATAATAAACTTGTAGCTTGAAATCACATGTTAGATGCTTATGAGACTTGATGCTTATACTTGGGGAAACTTTATACTTTGAACATGAGACTTGAATGCTTAAACTTGTGAGACTTTATACTTTCAACATGAGACTTGAGGTCTATACTTGTGAAACTTTATACTTGAAACAATGTGTGAGACTTGATACAAACTTATGGGATTCGTGATGAAACATTGTGTGAACCCTTGAAACTTTATGCTTGAAACTACTACTTGCGCATGAAACATGGTGCATGTATCTAACCATAGGCTACGTAATTGCTAAACTTCTGGTAGCCCAGAGCTTGTACCTATGGGGTGAGATACATGTAAAACATAAACGTAACGAGGCTAAACTATTACCTATATAAGAGACATGTAATTGCTAAACTTCTGGTAATCCAGAGCTTTTGTCTTCTTATATGAGGTATGTAAGTGCTAAACATAAACATAACGATGCTAAGCTATTATCTATATAAGAGACATGTAATTGCTAAACTTCTGGTAGTCCAGAGCTTTTGTCTGCTTATATGAGATATGAGATATGTAATTGCTGGATTACTTGTGTATGCATGGCTTGTGTCTATGTGTGAGATATGTAATTACTAAACTACTGGTAAACCAGAGCTTTTATCTTGTATAGGAGACACGTAATTGCTAGACTAAGCTTAATTAATCTGTGAGCTACGTAATTGCTAAACGACTGCTAGTGCAGAGCTTGTACTCACGTATGGGATTAGTGACAGCTAAACTATGTGCGTGTGAAACTTGATGCTTGATAAACATACTTTGAAACTAAAATTTGTGAACACTATAGACTTATAAACTTTGAAACAGACAACAACAGCTTTGATGTGGAATGGGTTGATTGGTAGGTAATATGCTTAATTTTTATTAACAACAGTGTCATATCCGGATTAGTATGTGGTGGGATGGCGTCTGGGCGGGTTGTATGCTCGACCCAGGGGTATGCCCTATATATAAGCATACCGATTCGGATATTACATGTGGAGTTAATAAGGTTAAGGTTTTACCGAAGGAGGTTTGTTAAAACTATTTTAAACTTATAAACTTTATGAACTCACCAACCATTGTGTTGACCTTGTTTTCTTACATGCATTCTCAGGTGATGAACAGGTTTAAGCTAAGGCTTCAGGATACGCATACTAGGCTGCCCAGATAGAGGACCTAGTAGACTTTTGGGAAGCACATATTTTGTTGATGATACACACTACTTTTGATATCTTGTACATATACAAGATATAAACATTTGATTCTTTTGTAGGTTTACTTAGTTAAATTGCAGAACATTGATAGTGTAATTTAACTTTGTAATCCTAGTTATCATTTGATTGTGCTTTATTTATTCTTAAACATTGATGCTATGTAAACAATCTGATCATCTTGATTATCACCCACGATATCACGCCCCGGGAACCTTCCGCCTGACGGGGACTCCGATCCAACCCCGTCGGCTCGGGGTGTGACAAATTGGTATCAGAGCTCAAGGTTATAGAGAATAATAGGTCATTACATAAACGGTTTGGCCTAGACTATAACTTAGGGACCCTCATGTAGAGAATATAAGATTTAAGTTGCATTATGTTTTCTGCATTCGATCACTGCACTAACCAAATTCTTTTGGTTATGATCAGAATGCCGCCTAGAAAACAACCGACTCCAATGCCTACTACACAGACATCTGCACCGCATTCTTCTACATCATCACCTGCAGATTCACCACCGCCACCTCCTCTTCCTCCTCCTCCACATAGTCCTCCTCCGAACACTACTACGGGACCAGTAATTGATCCTGCTACTATCGCTTTGGCGACACTACTGAGTACCCAACTGACAAGCCAGCTGAAAGATGTCATCCCAGAGATGATAAACATGATTCAAGGCCATGGAAACACTTCTGGTCATACTACAGGAGAGGCTAGTGGAAACACTAGTCACACTTCAGATTGCTCCTACAAGTCCTTTGTAGGATGCAAACCTCCTAGCTTCACTGGAGTTGAAGGAGCTGTTGGATTAATACAATGACTAGAGAAAATGGAGAACACCCTGGACATTAGCAGCTGTCCAGAGCACCATAAAGTTCGCTATGCAGCGGGTTCATTCAGCAAGCGAGCTTTAACATGGTGGAACGCACAGATCAGGGCTAAGGGAAGAGATGACGCAATGGCGATGCCTTGGGCAGAATTTAAGCTACTTTTGAGGAATGAGTTTTGCCCAAAACATGAACTGCAACAGCTGGAGATCGAGCTCTCGAATCATGTGATGAAGGGAGCTGACCATATGACTTTCACCACTCGCTATCATGAGTTGGTAGCTTTGGTACCAGAGATGGTACCAACATTGGAAAAGCTGATTGATCGTTATGTAGCGGGATTACCTTCTTGTATCCAAAGCATCGTGCTGGCTGCATATCCTGCTACTTTGGAGTCTGCTATCTCCCTGTCAGCTAAACTTACCAATGTGATGGTGAGGTCTGGAGTCTTAAAAGATGATGCTGGAAAACCCAAGGAAACAATAACCAAGAAACCCGAGTACCACCAGAAGAAAAAGCAAAAGGTCGTAAAGAACTATGCGGCCGTTACTCCTTTGAGACATGCACCTGCAGCACCTGTCAATCCTGATATTAGGGGATATGGAGGAGAACATCCTCAGTGCACACACTGCAAGTATCATCATCCTCCTGGTGCTCAATGTCGAAAGTGCACTAATTGTGGCCGGTTTGGCCACTGGGTTAGCAAGTGCCAAGTTGCTGTAAATCAGGCAACCAACACTGCAGCAAGAGCACTACCTCCACCACCACCACCACAGAATCCAGTCAACAACAACAGGGGATGTTACAACTGCGGGGAAATGGGTCATTTCTCCCGCGACTGTCCAAAGAGAGTGCAACCTGGAGCACAAGCACCTCGCGGACTAGCTTTTGTCATTGGAGCCAATGTTGCACGCCAAGACCCTAATGTGGTTACTGGTACATTTCTTTTACATGACTCTTATGCATCTATACTATTTGATACTGGTGCAGACCAGAGTTTTATTTCATCTGATTTTGCACGACCACTTAGTCTTACTGAGGAAACTTTAGACTCCCCTTACATTATCGAAGTAGCGAATGGGAAACAAGTTACAGTTAGCACTATACTTAGGAACTGCCCACTTACACTCACTGATCACACATTTACCATCGACTTGTTGCCGATGGAGTTGGGCAGTTTCGATATCATCGTGGGGATGGATTGGCTCTCACTCAATAGAGTTGAAGTCATCTGTTCCGAAAAGCTACTTCGGATTCCAGTCGCGAATGACTGCGTATTGGAAGTTCGTGGGGATCAAGCAAAGCGAAGCGTAAAGATCATATCATGCATAAAAGCGCGCAAGTGTCTGCAAAAGAAATGCATAGCTTTCTTGGCTCACGTGGTGGAAAAAGAGAAAGACAAGAAAACAATACAAGACGTACCGATAGTGAAGGAATACCTTGAAGTATTTCCTAAGGATCTACCTGGGTTGCCTCCTGTGCGACCGGTAGAATTTCGTATTGACCTGATTCCTGGAGCAACACCTGTTCCTAAATCTCCTTACAGGTTAGCACCTTCGGAGATGCCGGAACTATCCAATCAACTACAGGAGCTGCTTGATAAAGGTTTCATCCGACCGAGCTACTCACCTTGGGGAGCTCCGGTTTTGTTCGTGAAAAAGAAGGATGGATCTTTTCGTATGTGCATAGACTACCGAGAGTTAAACAAGCTAACCATCAAGAATCGGTATCCACTACCGAGGATTGATGATTTGTTTGATCAGTTGCAAGGAGCTCAATACTTTTCGAAGATCGATCTGCATTCCGGATATCACCAGCTCAGAGTGCAAGACGAAGACATACCCAAGACGGCGTTTTGTACCAGGTACGGGCATTACGAGTTCATGGTGATGCCTTTTGGTTTGACGAATGCACCTGCGGTTTTCATGGATCTTATGAACCGTGTGTGTAAGCCGTATTTGGATCAATTTGTTATTGTTTTCATTGATGACATCTTGATCTATTCAAAAAGCAAAGCTGAACACGAGCAACATCTTAGAACGATCTTGGAACTATTAAAGGAAGAGAAGCTCTATGCCAAATTCTCTAAGTGTGAGTTTTGGTTAAAAAGGTTCAATTCCTAGGCCATGTTGTTAACAGTGAGGGAATACACGTTGATCTGCCAAGATCGAGGCAATAAAATATTGGGACACTTCGAAGACACCTACGGAGATACGTTCCTTTCTAGGCTTAGCAGGCTATGACAGAAGGTTTATTTCAAACTTTTCTAAGATAGCTCTGCCACTCATGAAGCTAACACAGAAAAGCGAGCCGTTTGTTTGGGAACAAAAGCAAGAAGAAGCCTTCCAGACATTGAAGCAAAAGCTATGTGATGCTCCGATCTTATCTCTCCCAGATGGTTGTGATGACTTTGTTGTGTATTGTGATGCATCCCATCAGGGACTTGGTTGTGTACTTATGTAGCGGGACAAAGTTATTGCGTATGCTTCAAGACAACTCAAGATTCATGAGAAGAACTACAATACTCATGATCTGGAACTGGGACCAAGTGTACCGTATTCACTGATCACAAAATTCTGCAACACATATTTGATCAGAAGGAACTCAATATGCGACAACGACGTTGGGTGGAGCTTCTGAATGACTATGACTGTGTAATCAAGTACCATACGGGCAAGGCAAATGTTGTAGCTGATGCCTTGAGCCGGAAGGAACGGGTCAAACCCTTGCGCGTTAGAGCAATGGGAATGACTGTGCAGACAAGCTTACACAACAACATCATACAAGCACAACAGTAAGTTATTGAACATGAAAACTTGAAGAAAGAACTTGATTGCGGTGTGGAGAAGCATTTGGAAACAAAACCTGATGGACTCGTTTACTTCAAGGATCGTATCTGGATTCCTGCAGTAGATGAGTTAAGGAAACTTATTTTTGATGAAGCACACAAGACCAAGTACTCTGTGCATCCCGGTGCTGATAAAATGTACCAAGACTTACGTGCATTTTATTGGTGGCCGGGTATGAAGAAAGACATAGCTGAGTATGTTGGTGGATGCCTTACGTGTGCTAAGGTGAACGCGGAACATCAGAGACCGTCAGGTTTACTGGAACAGCCTGAGATTCCACTTTGGAAGTGGGAACAGATAGCTATGGACTTTGTCACCAAGCTACCCCGCACTTCCAGTGGACACGATACCATTTGGGTTATCGTTGATCGATTAACTAAGTCTGATCATTTCTTGCCGATGCGAGAAACTTACTCGATGGATAAACTAGCGAAGCTTTACATCAATGAGATAGTGGTACGCCATGGTGTGCCATTGTCCATCATTTCAGATCGTGATAGCAGATTTACATCAAGGTTCTGGCAGTCATTGCAGAAATCTCTGGGGACGCAATTAAACTTAAGTACAGCTTATCATCCACAAACAGATGGTCAAAGCGAACGTACTATTCAGACCCTGGAGGACATGTTGAGAACTTGTGTTTTAGATTTCGGTGGTAATAAGGATTCTCATTTGCCACTAATCGAGTTCTCCTACAACAACAGTTATCACAACAGCATCGGTTGTGCCCCATTCGAGGCCCTTTATGGCCGAAAATGTCGGTCACCGATCTGTTGGTCAGAAGTGGGAGACAATCGTATCATGGGGCCAGAACTTATTCAAGAAACTACAGACAAGATTGCTCAGATACAACAAAGACTACAAGCGACACGAAGCAGACAAAAGAGCTATGCCGACAAACGGCGCAAGCCGTTGGAATTCCAAGTGGGAGACCGTGTCATGTTGAAGGTTTCTCCATGGAAAGGTGTAGTTCGTTTTGTAAAGAAAGGCAAATTAACACCACGATACGTGGGACCGTTCGAGATCATCGAACGTATTGGTTTTTTGGCGTACAGATTGCGCTTACCAGATGAACTTAGTGGTGTACATGACGTGTTTCACGTCTCAAACTTGAAGAAATGCTTAGCTGATGAAACTCTTATCATACCAGTTGAAGAAATTCAATTGGATGAAAACTTACGTTTTGTTGAAGAACCGTTAGAAATCATGGATCGCAAAGTTAAGAAACTTAGGCGAAGCCGTATTCCTATAGTTAAAGTTCGTTGGAACTCAAGGCACGGACCCGAGTTTACTTGGAACGTGAAGATCACGTGAAGAACAAGTATCCCCAACTCTTTGCCGAGGAAGTCGTACCGAATAACGAATCTTAAATTTCGGGACGAAATTTCTCTAACAAGGGGAGACTGTAACACCAGTGCCGGACGCGTGCCGGAACAGTGATCGCAACAGTAAAATGTACAGAAACTCAAGTACACATTACGTGAAACTATGTTTATACTATTGATGCATTTGGATTAACATGAAACTATTAAACGATTGTCTGAATCTGACTGAAATCTTAGGATTTAACAGTCAGAAAACATGTCAGACAACACAGGTTGAAACATAAATACTTGACGTGATACTATTTGGTGTAAACGTATGTGAGGTTAAACAAAACAAAACCGTAACGGTTGTCGTTTCAAAATGCTAAACCGACGTGTTATTCGTATAAGTGACGATCTGTACGAATGATTCTGATAGTTTAACGTTCTGAAATAATAACTTAACAGTAGAAAACAAGAATCAGAAAGCCAAACCATTGTCGTGTTCGTTCGAATGACGATTCGAACGAATACGCGCGATGGCGACGCGATCTGACGAAACGAAAACGAAAACGAATAACGAAACGATCGATCAGAAATTTAAGGAAATAAAACATTTCCTATTTTACAATTTTGAAACTCATCATAAAATAAATTAAATCAAACTGTTTTATTAAATCACGAACGAATTAACGAAACGCGTGTAAATCATTTAATTCGAAAGATAAATAAACGCAACGATAATTAAAAATAAATTTTAGAAATAAATAACCATCCAATTAGTTTAAGAAAATCATTTTATTTAAATTTATAGAATACGAGCGTAACTTGCCGGATACGCGACGAAACTACGAACCGAGCAACCGAAACGAACCCGAATACCCCCGGGGTATATAAGTCCTAAATGAGATGGTTTTCTCATTTATTCCATCTCCTCTCCCTCTCTAAAACCACCACCATCGTTCATTCTCTCTCTCTCTCTAAATTCTCACCTTCCAAACTCAAGATCTTGACCATTTCTTGACGAAATCGTGCAATTTTGGTGTCCACGCGTAGCTAGGAACAAGATCTACTAGAAGTACAACTGATCGAAGGATTTTATCAGCCATTTTTGAGGTAATGGTCTTCAAAAGTTCGAAATAATAGGGTTTCTAAACCTTTATCAAGTTGAAAAACCCTAAACCGGTTTCAAACCCCACACGCACCACCATTTCACCCTTAGGTATTAACCGTAGCATGGTAGTCGTTATAGAACCACCTTGCAGAGCTCATGAAGCTGATGATGGTGATGGAACACAGGGTTCGTGGACCTGCACCATCGACCGAACCATTTGAGTGAAGGTGGCCGAACCCTTTTCATGCGACGAACCCTACTGATCCGGCGAACCCTTCCCCACCCACCGAACCCTTGTAAGCACTCACGAACCAATTGGATGCTGAACATAGCCGAACCCTTCAATTGGTCACGAACCCTAGCATGTGCCCGAACCTTCATGCCACTTGCGAACCCATCTGCCTTGACCGAACCTTTTTGAAGCATGCATCAGCCGAACCTTTGCATAGCTCATGAACCATTCACATGCAGGCGAACCCTCATGGCAGCTGGTTCTCTTGGCCGAACCTTTATTACAGTAGGGACTAAGGTTCGCTGATGGTGTAGCCGCATACACATCCGATCGGTTGAAGCTTTGGAAGGCAATTTAATTAGGCTCAATTAGTGGCCCAACCAGGAGACCATGGAACCCAGGCCCAACCACTCTACATCCCATACCCTTTGGCCCAATCCTTTGCTCTTTGGCCCACGAATACATGGCTTGAGCCCACAAGCCATCCACGGCCCAAAGAACCACTATATTCGGTCCAAGTAACCTTGGCCCACTCGAGTGAAACTTGAGCACTTCGTTTTATCATTTGTGAATTGGTTATGAATCCATGGTGGCCATTATAATAAATAGACCCAATAAACCTAATTAACCCACACCCATTAATTGTAGGCCCAATGCGTGTCATCCGGTCCACAAACAACCCTTTTAGCCACATAAGTAATCTTGAAACGAATACACGGACTATATTTTATGAAATTAGAACATAGAGATTTCTAAAGTAGTTGGAAAAATTATTTAGTTACATAACAAGTCTTATATGGAAACGAGCAACCTAATAGCAATGTGTTGGGGGAAATCAATAAGGCAATGAAACTAAAACATATAAAATGAGGGCTTAAAAGCTTAAGTGGTTAAGTGATAAGGAATTCTTGATTAACATACGAGGCCGGATGATGACCGACATCTTAAAGTGTTAGTCAACTTTAGGACTAACACTTACACGCGCAACAAACCCTTACAAACGCATACTTATAAACTACAACATTATTAAATCAATACAGGAGCGTGAACATCATAACAAGTTCAAACAAAGAGAGCGTGCATACTCATTCTACTTAGTCAAACACTACAGACACAAGGTGAGTTCATTTGTCCCTTATCAAAGTTATTTGTTTTACTTCGGGACTGAGAAGCATGTTAAACATTTTCATATAATTATTGAAAGATTGTTTAATGCTTTAGACTTAAACTTGAAACTTATGTTGAAACTTATGATTGAAACTTAGTATTCTTTGAAAGACAGTAGACTTGCAACTTATACAATAAACTTGTAGCTTGAAATCACATGTTAGATGCTTATGAGACTTGATGCTTATACTTTGGGAAACTTTATACTTTGAAAATGAGACTTGAATGCTTAAACTTGTGAGACTTTATACTTTCAACATGAGACTTGAGGTCTATACTTGTGAAACTTTATACTTGAAACAATGTGTGAGACTTGATACAAACTTATGGGATTCGTGATGAAACATTGTGTGAACCCTTGAAACTTTATGCTTGAAACTACTACTTGCGCATGAAACATGGTGCATGTATCTAACCATAGGCTACGTAATTGCTAAACTTCTGGTAGCCCAGAGCTTGTACCTATGGGGTGAGATACATGTAAAACACAAATGTAACGAGGCTAAGCTATTACCTATATAAGAGACATGTAATTGCTAAACTTCTGGTAATCCAGAGCTTTTGTCTGCTTATATGAGGTATGTAAGTGCTAAACATAAACATAACGATGCTAAGCTATTATCTATATAAGAGACATGTAATTGCTAAACTTCTGGTAGTCCAGAGCTTTTGTCTGCTTATATGAGATATGTAATTGTTGGATTACTTGTGTATGCATGGCTTGTGTCTATGTATGAGATATGTAATTGCTAAACTACTGGTAAACCAGAGCTTTTATCTTGTATAGGAGACACGTAATTGCTAGACTAAGCTTAACTAATCTGTGAGCTACGTAATTGCTAAACGACTGCTAGTGCAGAGCTTGTACTCACGTATGGGATTAGTGACAGCTAAACTATGTGCGTGTGAAACTTGATGCTTGATAAACATACTTTGAAACTAAAATTTGTGAACACTATAGACTTATAAACTTTGAAACAGACAACAACAGCTTTGATGTGGAATGGGTTGATTGGTAGGTAATATGCTTAATTTTTATTAACAACAGTGTCATATCCGGATTAGTATGTGGTGGGATGGCGTCTGGGCGGGTTGTATGCTCGACCCAGGGGTATGCCCTATATATAAGCATACCGATTCGGATATTACATGTGGAGTTAATAAGGTTAAGGTTTTACCGAAGGAGGTTTGTTAAAACTATTTTAAACTTATAAACTTTATGAACTGACCAACCATTGTGTTGACCTTGTTTTCTTACATGCATTCTCAGGTGATGAACAGGTTTAAGCTAAGGCTTCACGATACGCATACTAGGCTGCCCAGATAGAGGACCTAGTAGACTTTTGGGAAGCACATATTTTGTTGATGATACACATTACTTTTGATATCTTATACATATACAAGATATAAACATTTGATTCTTTTGTAGGTTTACTTAGTTCAATTGCAGAACATTGATAGTGTAATTTAACTTTGTAATCCTAGTTATCATTTGATTGTGCTTTAGTTATTCTTAAACATTGATGCTATGTAAACAATCTGATCATCTTGATTATCACCCACGATATCACGCCCCGGGAACCTTCCGCCCGACGGGGACTCCGATCCAACCCCGCCGGCTCGGGGTGTGACAATAAAGGTCGAGCTTTATTTCTCAAACAGGTGGGGATACTTTGTTTTCATGTTGTCCTCGCGCTCCCAAGGAAATTCTAGTCCACGCTTGGAGTTCCATCGAACCTTTACAATAGGGAAACGGCTCCGTTTTAGTTTCTTAACTTCACGTTCCATAATCTATTCAGGTTCTTCAATGAAGTGTAGTTGCTCATCAACTTGTATCTCTTCCAATGGTATGATCAATGATTCGTCTGCTAAGAACCTCTTGAGATTGATACGTGAAACACATCGTGTACCCCGCTGAGTTCATCAGGGAGTTTGAGTCTGTATGCCACAGGACCTATGCATTGAGTAATCTCAAACGATCCGACATACCTAGGTGCTAGCTTGCCCTTAGCCCCAAAACGAACTACGACTTTCCATGGGGACACTTTCAACATGACTCGGTCACCCACATCGAATTCCAAAGGCTTGCGCCGTTTGTCTGTGTAACTCTTTTGGCGGCAACGTGTTGCTTGCAGTCTCTGTTGTATTTGGGCAACCTTATCAGTACTTTCCTGAATAAGTTCAGGCCCAGTAAATTCTGTTGTCTCCCACTTCGGTCCAACAAATTGGAGACCGACATTTTCGACCATACAGTGCTTCAAAAGGAGCACATCCAATGCTGCTGTGGTAGGTCTTGTTGTAGGAGAACTCAATGAGTGGTAATTGTGTATCCCAACTTCCACCGAAGTCTAGGATGCATGTCCTCAACATATCCTCTAGGGTTTGAATGGTGCGCTCGCTTTGTCCATCTGTTTGTGGATGATAAGCAGTGGTCAAGTTAACACTTGTCCCTAAGGATTGTTGCAATGATTGCCAGAACCGCGAAGTAAATCGACTGTCATGGTCTGAAATAATAGACAATGGCACACCGTGCCTTACTACTATTTCATCAACGTATAGTCTCACTTGTTTCTCCATCTTGTACGTTTCTATGATCGGCAAGAAGTGTGCGGACTAGGTCAATCTATCAATGATTACCCAAATCGAATCGTGTCCGCTGGAAGTGCGGGGTAGCTTGGTAATGAAATCCATAGCTATTTGTTCCCACTTCCATTGTGGTATCTCTGGTTGTTCCAGCAAACCCGAAGGTTTCTGGTGTTCAGCTTTGACTTTGGCACATGTGATGCATTTGCCAACATAAGTGGCAACATCTTTCTTCATTCCCGGCCACCAATAAAACGACCTAAGATCTTGGTACATCTTATCGGCACCAGGATGAACGGAGTATCGTGTCTTGTGTGCCTCGTCAAGAATGAGTGTTCGGAGTTCATCTACTGCTGGAACCCAAACACGATCCAGATAATAGATAACTCCATCTTGTTTTGTCTTGAACTGTTTCTCGGCTCCACAATCGAGCTCGCGTTTCAGGTTGTCTCTTGCCACTGCTTCTTGTTGTGCTCGTATGATTTGAGCTTTCAAACTTGTTTGCACGGTCATTCCCATTGCTCGAACGTGCAAGGGTTTCACTCTTTCCTTCCGACTCAAAGCATCTGCCGCAACATTTGCTTTGCCCGGATGGTATTTGATCACACAATCGTAATCGTTCAGGAGCTCAACCCAACGTCTCTGTCTCATGTTAAGCTCCTTCTGATCAAATATGTGTTGTAAAGTCTTGTGATCTGTGAATATAGTGCATTTGGTACCATACGGGTAGTGCCTCCAAATCTTTAAAGTAAAGACAACAGCTCCCAGTTCTAAATCATGTGTTGTGTAATTCCTCTAATGTATCTTCAGCTGTCGTGAGGCATAAGAAATGACTTTGTCTCGTTGTATCAAAACACATCCGAGTCCCTGATGGGAAGCATCACAGTATACTACAAAGTCATCATTGCCTTCGAAATGAATCTCCTGTAAATACCTGCCAATCCCAAGAATGATCGGATCTCTGTCGGTGTTGTAGGCACATCCCAGTTCTTGATTGCTTCAATCTTGCCAGTATCCACATGAATACCATTACGATTAATCACGTGACCCAAGAACTGAAATTCTCTTAACCAGAATTCACACTTTGAGAATTTGGAATAGAGTCGTTCTTCTTTCAGAAGTTCCAAGTCTGTCTTGAGGTGTTGCTCGTGTTCCTTCTCGTTGTTTGAATAAATCAGTATATCATCAATAAAGATGATAACAAACTGATCTAAGTACGGCTTACACCCGGTTCATCAAATCCATGAACACAGCCGGTGCGTTCGTCAATCCGAATGGCATCACCATGAATTCGTAGTGACCATATCGGTTACGAAAGGCCGTCTTTGGTATGTCCTCCTCTTGAATCCGGAGCTGATGATAACCTGATCTCAGGTCTATCTTTGAAAAGTACTGTGCTCCTTGTAACTGATCAAACAAATCATCAATCCTCGGTAACGGGTACCGATTCTTGATGGTGAGTTTGTTGAGCTCTCTGTAATCAATACACATTCTGAAAGATCCATCCTTCTTCTTAACAAAAAGAACCGGAGCTCCCCATGGGGAAAAGCTCGGTCGGATGAATCCTTTGTCAAGTAGCTCTTGTAATTGATTGGACAACTCCTGCATCTCAGATGGTGCAAGTCTGTAAGGAGACTTAGCCACAGGAGTCGCTCCCGGAATCAAATCGATTCGGAACTGCACCGATCTCTCGGTTGGCAGTCCCGGTAAATCATCCGGAAATATGTCTGCATAGTCTCTCACAATTGGCACGTCTTGAATCTTGATTGCTTTCTTGTCTTTCTCGATCACGTGAGCTAGGAATGCGACACATTGCTTTCGTAAGTACTTGCGAGCCTTCATGCAAGATATTATTTTGACACTGCGTTTTGCTTGGTCTCCGCTAATCTCCAAAATCTCATTGTTCTCCACTGGAATGCGTAGTAGTTTATCGAAACAGATGAACTCCACTCAGTTAAGAGATAACCAATCCATTCCGATGATGATGTCGAAACTGCCCATCTCCATCGGTATCAAGTTGATGGAAAATGTATGATCGCCAAGTGTTAGTGGGCAATTCCTCAATATTGTGTCTACTGTGATCTGTTTGCCATTTGCTATCTCAATAGTGTAAGGGGAGTCTAATAATTCCTCAACATAATTAAGATGGCATGCAAAATCGGATGAGATAAAACTCTGATTCGCACCAGTGTCAAATAATATAGATGCATAGAAGTCAGATAAGAGAAATGTACCCGTGATCACATTCGGGTCCTGTCGTGCATCAACAGCTCCTATCTGAAAGGCTCATCCTCTCGCTAATGGAGCCCTTTGTTGAAATCTCTTGGGACAATCCCTCGAGAAGTGTCCAGGTTCACCACAAGTGAAACATGACCTGGTATCAGCAGTAGCAGCAGTGGTTGCGTTGTTGTTTCTGCTCTGAGCCCTCGGGCTCCTGTAGTGTGCTACTAGATGACCAAACCTCCCACAGTTAGTGTAGTGTCTGCACGGGATGTTTGGTAGGTGATGATACTGGCATGAGTTGCACAAAGGTGCAGTGCCAGTGTAGGGTTTTCTGATCTGCAGTGGTGGTGGTTGATTGAGCATAGGAGCTTGAGTGGTAGCAGCAAAATTTCTAGCCACCTTCTGTTTCTTAGCCGGCCTCTTGTCCGACTTCTTTGAAGTTCCAGATTTGGCTGAGTCAACCTCTTTCTTGAAATACCTGGAAGCAACCATCATATCTGTCAGAGATGCTGACAGAGTAACAGCCAGTTCCATGGTAGTAGGGTGGGAAGAAATCACATGCCCCTGAATGCAAGACGGCAGTCCCCCGACATACCGTTCGATTCTCTTCTCCAGTGTTGGCACCACATCTGGTGCCAATGTAGCAAGCTCATGAAATCGGGTGGTGTAGGCCAGATGCCCAGAGCCAACCATGACTAGGTTGAGCAGTTCGGTCTCAACCTTCTTCAGTTCATTTCTTAGGCAAAACTCTGCCCTCAGCATCGCCTTGAAGTCATCCCAAGGCATAGACTGGGCTTCATCCCTGCCCCTGATCTAAACCTGAGAGTTCCACCAAGTTAACACTCTCTTGTGAAATGAACCCGCAGCATACTTGTCATACCCCGAGCCGGCGGGGTTGGATCGGAGTCCCCGTCGGGCGGAAGGTTCTCGAGGTGCGATATCGTGAGTGATAATCGTGATGATCAGATTGTGTACATAGCATCAATGTTAAGAATAACTAAAGCACAATAGCATTTAACTAGGACTACAAAGTTAAATTACATTTGACAATGTTCAGTAATTTAACTAAATAAACCTATCAAAAGAATCATATGTTTCCTATCTTGTATCTGTACAAGATATTAAAAGTGATTCGTATCCATAGCAAAACATGTGCTTCCAAAAGTATACTAGGTCTGCTAATTGGCATCCTAGTATGCAATCCAAAAGCTTAAGCTTATTCCTTTGCGTCACCTAAGAAAGCATGTGAGAAAAACAAAGTCAACACAATGGTTGGTGAGTTCATGTAGTTTTGGTATTTGTAATATAGCTTTTATTTACTGTTTCAAAGTTTACAAGTTGATAGCATCAGTATGTGTTAGCTTCAATATCAGTTTACCAAGCATTATGTTTAAAAGTTTATGATATCGACCCAAAAGTGTTCCTGTTTCCCCTAGGTAACGACCTTAATCTAATTAACACCACCTGTATCATCCAACTCGGTATACTTATATATAGGGCATACCCCTGAGTCGAGCCTACGACCCGGCCAGACGCCGTCCCACCACATACTAAGTCGCATGGGACATTGCTGTTAATGATAATTAAGCGTCTTACCTACCCTTTAACACACACAAAGTAGCATCTGAGTATCAAGTTTATGAGGCACCATTATGGACAGCTGAACACCCTAAGGAGTTCAGCATCCATCCATAACGGTCCTAAGTATAACTCGTGACGTGTTATGATAGAGAACCCTCAAGCTGACACAAGGTCAACTAGAAGAACCCAAATCACCCTAGTCACTTGTCATAACCATAGAAGAATCAAGAAGAACACTGAATGACTAGTGGGGGTTGACACCTAGGTCAACACGCGGCGACCAATCAGTCTGTCTTACATGATTTTGACAACGAAGAACACTGATGACAAGTAGGGGTTGGCACCTAGGTCAACACGCGGCGGCCAACAGTCGGTCTTACAATGTCTGACAAAGAAGAACACTGATGACTAGTAGGGCTTGACACCTAGGTCAACACGCGGCGGCCAATCAGTCCGTCTTACAAAGTCCGATAGTTTAAGCATACAAGTCTAAAGCATTCACATAGTTTCACTGATGACTAGTAGGGCTTGACCAATGTCAAGACGCGACGGTCAATCAATCTGTGGTCTGAGCATTTCAAGAATATCAAGTATATCAAGCATTCATGTTTTCCAAGCATATCAAGTATATCAAGCATTCACGTTTTTCCCAAGCATATCAAGTATATCAAGCATTCATGTTTTTCCCAAGCATATCAAGTGTATCAAGCATTCATGTGTTTTCAAGCCTTCCAAGTATATCAAGCATTCAAGTGTTTTAGGTATCTTACGCATATAAGTCTTCATAGCCTTTTAAGCGAGTAAGTCTTTCTAAGCTTATAAGTTTCGTTTTAAGTTTAACCACATAAATATAAGTATAAAACAAATAAATATCTAGATTCAGAGTATAAGATCATAGCTTTCAAAATAATTGTTTAAAGAATTAGTATTTAGAGTATGTACTTATAGTATTAGTTTTGAAACGATTGTATCAAGTATTAGCGTTTAGTGTAAGTGTTTCAAAGCCTTAGCATCGAATATGTAGTTTATGCATAGAGTTTATAACACAAGCATTTAGCCTAAAGTTTAAGAGTGTAGTTTATAGCGCAATCATCGAGCGTATAGTTTAAGTCCAAAGTTTCATAGCATAAGTATCAAGCATAAAGATTAAGCCTCATGAATAAGTATAAAAGCATTCGTTTAAAACATTTCAATATTTGTTTAAAATGTACAACATGCTTCTCAGTCCCGAGGTAAAACAAATATGTTTGAAAAGGGACAAATGAACTCACCTTGTGTTTGAAGTGGTTGACTAAGTCCTAAACAAGAATGCACACGCTCGTTGTTTGTAGTTGATGTTGTTTTCACAATCCTGTATTGATTTCACGATGTTTGTAATTTATAAGTATAAGTCTGTGAATGATTTGCGTGTGCGGGTGTGTGTGTGTGTTAGCCCTAAGATTGGCTAACACTCGTGAGTCTCGGTCGTCCTTCGGCCTTAAGTCTCTTGTGATGGAATTTACTAACACTTAATCAATTTAGATTAAGCTTCGCATGCCTTGTTATTTGTTTTAGGTTTAACTTTGTTTTGACCTTATCATGTTGTGTATTCTTGTCAACCAATATAGTTCATAAACACAACTCAGGCTCGAGGTCATAAATTAACAATCCTTAGTATTTTGTAAAAGAGTTTGCATGTTCATGGTTCCATTTGCCTTAATGTTTGAAATCACTTGTTATAACTCCCACAACACAATGTTTTTAAGCCTTATGACACTAAACACCAAATTATTGTCACCCTTGTAGTAAATTAGGTTAGTAATTCCATGCATTTATTATAATTAAGTTCGTTTAAAATGCTAGATTAGCTCGTGAACTTTGTGGACGGAAATTCATTGGGCCGAAGGTGGTCATGTGGGCCAAGTTTCTCGGGCTGAATAAATTGACCATGGCCGAACCTATGGGCCAACTGTTGGGCTTAATCAGTGGTTTAAACCACCATAGGCCGGCTAGACCGATTGGGCCGGATAAGTTGCATGGGCCAGTTAAATAAATTGATTTACTTGAGATATGGACTAAACGGGTTATTGGGCCGTTTAAACTGTTTGGACTCAAGGTGTGGCATTGGCTGAATGATTTGGGCCTGCTAATTGTAGTTGGGCCGAATAAATCTCTGGGCCACTCTATTATGGTTTGTTCACTGTTGGGCTCAAGAATTCTATTGGACCCGAAACAAAGTTAATGGGCTATAGGAACCGTGCAGGCCACGGTTGGGCTACAGGCTTGTTACTGGGCCAGAAAAGTGCTACTGGGCCTGCTAAAGTTATTGGGCCAACAGACTAGGGCTGCCTTGGGCTAGATGAAAATTTCTTGGCCGCATGGAATTTGTTAAGGCGCAGGTAGTATGCCAACAGAATGGGTGTGGTGGTCAAACAACTTGGCTGCATGGAGAGTCCTTGACCGAATGGGATGGCCGAATAACACCAGGAGGCTGAATGGGATGTTGCCCACCGAATGGGAGGTGGCTCAGTCGGCTGAGGGTGGCTGAATAGATCTGGTTCGTGCGAATGGCTGTTGGGTGCGACTGAACAGTTTGGTGGTCGAATGAAGGGGAAAGTGACTGGCCGAATGAAGGTGGCGAAGGAGCAACAACCCACGAATGAGGGTGGTAGGCCATTCGGCAGTTAGCCATTCGACCGGCCGCCCCCCAGGTGAATTCCAGGACCAAGGGTTGGCATCCGGTGGTGGTGTTTATGCAAGAGAGTGTTTTCGAGGGTATAGGGCTCGAAGAAGATGGTGTGGAGCCGGTTTAGAGGTGGTGGTCGACCAAGGGTGCAAAAACCCTAATTTTTAGCATATTCACAGCCGCATACCTCGAGTTTTAGGGAAGTTTGTTCTAGATCGGTTGTACTTTCATGTGAAGGATGATGAGATCTTCATTTGGGTTCAAGAATGAGGCGATTTGGTTAAGAAATGACCAAGATATGCAAGTTTGAAGGTGGAAAATTGTCACACCCCGAGCCGGCGGGGTAGGATCGGATTTCCCCGTCGGGCGGAAGGTTCTCGGGGCGCGATATCGTGAATGATAATCAAGGTGATCAGATTGTTTACAATGCACATGATATAAATGAGAAATGCTAAATAGATTAGAATTACAAAGTTAAATTACATCCGTATCGTTCATAATTTAACAATGTAAATCAAATCATAAACATCATAAAATATCTATCTTGTAACTGCACAAGATATACAAAATAATTGTATGCTGATGTTCCAAAAATATGCAGGTCCAAAAATACTAAGCCTTCTATCTGAAGTCCTAGTCCAAAAGCATAAGTTCTCTAGTTGACCTGTTCGTCACCTGAGAAGTCATGCAAAAATAAAATCAACACATGGTTGGTGAGTTCATATAGTTTAAGTATTTAAAATGATTTGAAAATGATTTGAAAACCTCCTTTGGTAAAGACCCTAACCTCATTAACTTCCCATGTAATATCCAAATCGGTATGCTTATATATAGGGCATATGTAGGGTCGAACTTACCGCCCGCCCAGCCAACATCCCACCACATACTAATTCACATATGACACTGTTGTTAATGATAATTAAGCATTTTTACCCTTAACACAATCCTATATGTACCTCTGTTTATTGTTCCTGTCATTACAATCATTTGAAATCCTTGTTGATTCCTTAAGTTCATCATACAATATGATCAACCACACAATTGTATAAACAGTTATAAATGCTTAATTAAACAAGTAAATAAACATTTAATAAAATCTAAGTCCTTATGATTGGGGCCTATGGTCATACTCGAGTAGACTAGTCTGTCAATCTAGGTACTTAGTAGTTAGGGAATTCTGTAAATATCATCAAACATAAGACCTACAAGTCAATCCGTCTAGCTAGGACTTCTTGAAATATAGGATTTCTGAGTTCAATGTGTTGGTAAATGTTATCTCTGATATTTCACATACTACCCCTTAAAAATGATTTAATGATCGTCTGATTTTGTCACAAGATGTACTTGATGTGTTGATCATAGAATACAAGATTCATTGATCGGTTGTACACTTGATTCATTTTCCAACAAACACTTGGTTTGTAGAACATTGAATGTTATCTTTGCAAAGATTGTTTTGTTTGATGTCTTGAAGTCCCACCCTTGTTTTGTCAAACTGTTTGATTTGATTTCTTGAATTCACCCACTTGATTTCCCAAAATGTTTGATTTGAT
Source organism: Mikania micrantha (assembly GCA_009363875.1). Lineage (NCBI taxonomy): Eukaryota > Viridiplantae > Streptophyta > Magnoliopsida > Asterales > Asteraceae > Mikania > Mikania micrantha. Next base: position 15,209,348 of record CM018694.1, on the reverse strand, counting down.
TCCTTTGAATGTTTTGACTTATTGAAAAGTTTAGTTTAACTCGTTTATTCACTTAATATATATAAGTGAATAAGCTTAGTAAAACCTGCATAAAATCTTCCTAAACATGGTTCAGGATTACATTTATATATATGAAACATATAAATTTTAAAAGCATTAAAGTAAACAATTTAAGTAAACCGTTTACGCATGCTTCTCAGCCCCGCATTTTAAAACAAAAATGTTAGAAAAGGGGCAATGAACTCACCTGTGCTGCTATGTAATTTGATCTACACAAAATGCGCGCTCCTGTATGTAAGCTAAGTTTCTTCGGTTCCTGAGTTATTTTATAAGGATTCGAATATAATAAGTACGCGTATTAGTCGTTGTGCCTAAAGTTTGATCTTGTTGTGTGTGCAACTATGTGTTCTAGTACTAGGGGCATCTAAGATCTAACCTATCTTAGCTATCCCTCTTATGATCCCAATTCCCATGATTAGTTACATATATTACTTTTATAATTTATAAAAATTTCTGCAGAGTTTCCTTTATTTTTAAAACATTTCCAGACTATTAAATTGTCTATTTTATAACAAACTCCAATTCAATTAATTCAAGTAAGTAATCTAAATTAAACATTACAATTTAAATTTCCAAATTAAATCAATATTAAGTCAAAATCATTTAATAAAACCTAATACTTTACAATTAAATGAGATTTTATCAACATCTCATTGCTCGAGTTTACTAAATCATTTATTACATGATGGGCTTAATTAAACCTTATTGGTCCATTTAAGCCCAAATGAAAAACCTTTGATTCCCAATTAATCATCCAACTTTGTTTGAAATTCGCATGAATTCTTAGAAAGATCCTTCACGTGTGTCAATCTAGTTCAATAGATGTTAACACTTGTATTGATGCGTCATTGTGTTTTATGAAAACCCATGTCTCTTAATAATTCACGTTGAATTGTTATTGTAGGTTATGAATTTTCTTATTATAGAACTCCCTAACCCATGAACCCATGCAAAATTCTAAGTTATTTACTCTATGTATTGTTTACGTGGGTTCCCATGCACACCCCCGATGTACTCCATGCATGCATGTTACTTATACCCTATGATTTTGTCGAGAATTGATTTCCATCAGCCCCTTAGCAGCGAACCTATAAGATTTCCAGATAGGGTTCGGCTGATTCAATCCCTCCCACGAACCTTATGGGTTCGTTCCTAATGGTTCGGTTAACTGTAGAAGGAAAGTTCGGCCAAATGGGTTCCAGGTTCGCGGCTTAGAGACATGTACAGGTTCGTTGTCAGTGATTAAGGGTTCGTTGCAGGGTTTAGTGCGGGTGACAGGTTTGCTGCAGGTGGTCCAGGGTTCGGCGGCAGGTGGGCACAGGGTTCGTGGTATGGGTTTGCTGGGTTCGTTGCTGCACCATCTCAGGTTCAATTCAGACGCGATCCAGGGTTCGTTGCAGGAAGAAGGGTTCGGTGCAGGTTCGTGGTTCAGGAGCTACAGGGTTCGGCTCATCATGAGAAGGTTCGGCCGATCACCAAGCCTGCACGAACCTGTTTCTTCATCATCCTCTTCGATCTAATCTGTTACAATCATGTTTCTAGCAATACCTAAACATATCTACCCCTTCGTCTAAGTGTGTTATGTGTTTAGTGTCGGTCAATATAACAAGATCACAAGAACTTGAGTAAACCCTATAAAACCGCAAATGAAATGGTTATTTACCTCTAAATCGACGGATGATTGCGTGAAATGCAGGTACTTTCTTGATCTACTTGATGAGGGGGTCGTCTTGACACCTAGCTTGCTTGGATCCACCAAGAAATGAGCTTGAATTTGTAGAAAGAAGTGGGTTTTCTTGAGAGAAATCTAGAGAGAGAGTGAGAGAACGAAATTGTAGAGACAGAAAGGATTAGAAGATGGTGGTTGTGGCATTTAATAGTCTCATTAAATGTGGAAAAATACCCGGTCGTTTGGTCTCGTTCGGTTTCGCGTAAAATGCCGATTCGCGTAGGTTTTCGTGACATAACGATACGATTTTTATAAAATAGAGTTTATTTAATTATCCTAGGTTGTAATCCCTAATAAATTAACTAATATCTTCTTATCTATTAAAATAAAATATTAATAAACTGTTTAAATCGAAATGTACAGTCGTCGCGCGTATTCGTTCGAATCGTCATCCGCACGAACACGACGATAACTATACTTTTCAATCTTGTTTTCTAATTATAGAATATCATTCAGAACGTTAAACTTTCAGATATATTCGCACAGATCGTCACCTATACGAATAACCCGTCGGTTTAGCATTCACATAACGATATCCGTGTGTTTTGTTCTGTAAGACCTCACATACGTTTATACATAATAAATCCTAAACAAATAATCACATGATGGTTCTGTATTGCCAGATAATTATCCGACTCAAGAACCATTTTTCTGAACTGTGTTTCTGTTAAATGTGTCTGAAACTGTTCTATGACAACTCACCATGATAATGATAAATGCTATGAATATGAAAATTACTGAAATGTGTATGATTCATACCTGTTTTGCTGTTCATGTACTGTAGAGATCACTGTTCCGGTAACGGTTCCAGCACTGATGTTACAGTCTCCCCTTGTTAGAGAAATTTCGTCCCGAAATTTAAGAGTTGTTATCAGGTACAGCTTCCTCTTCAAACAGTTGGGGATACTTTAACTTCATGTGATCTTCGCGTTCCCAAGTGAACTCGGGTCCACGTCTTGAATTCCATCGAACCTTTACAATCGGAATACGGCTTCGTCTTAGTTGTTTAACTTTACGATCCATAATCTCTAAAGGTTCTTCAATGAAATGCAACTGTTCATCCACTTGAATTTCTTCAATCGGAATGACAAGACTCTCGTCAGCAAGGCATTTCTTTAGATTTGAGACGTGAAACACGTCATGCACACCACTGAGTTCATCAGGTAATCTCAGTCTATACGCCACAGGACCAATACGCTCGATGATCTCGAACGGTCCCACGTATCTTGGTGCTAATTTGCCTTTTGTCCCAAAACGTACAACGCCTTTCCATGGGGATACCTTTAACATGACTCGGTCTCCCACTTGGAATTCCAACGGCTTGCGACGTTTGTCGGCGTAGCTCTTTTGTCTGCTCCTTGTTGCTTGTAGTCTTCTTTGGATCTGAGCTATCTTGTCAGTGGTTTCTTGGATAAGTTCTGGCCCAGTTATTCGGTTATCTCCAACTTCAGTCCAACAGATCGGTGATCGGCATTTCCGGCCATAAAGAGCCTCGAATGGTGCACATCCGATACTGCTGTGGTAACTGTTATTGTAGGAGAATTCAATCAGTGGCAAATGGGAATCCCAGTTCCCACCGAAATCCAAAATACAGGTTCTTAACATATCCTCCAGGGTTTGGATAGTACGTTCGCTCTGACCGTCCGTTTGTGGATGGTAGGCTGTACTCAGATTTAACTGTGTTCCCAGGTATTTCTGCAGTGATTGCCAGAACCTTGAAGTAAATCTGCTGTCTCTATCAGAAATAATTGACAATGGCACACCGTGGCGTACCACTATTTCATTGATGTATAATCTTGCCAGTTTATCCATGGTGAAGTTCTCACGCATGGGCAAGAAATGAGCAGATTTGGTTAAACGATCAATGATCACCCATATTGTATCATGACCGCTGGAAGTGCGGGGTAGCTTGGTAATGAAATCCATGGCTATTTGTTCCCACTTCCAGAGCGGAATCTCAGGCTGTTCCAGTAGACCAGACGGTCTCTGGTGTTCCGCCTTTACTTTCGCACACGTAAGACACTGTCCGACATACTCGGCTATGTCTTTCTTCATTCCCGGCCACCAATAAAATCCACGCAAGTCTTGGTACATCTTATCAGCGCCTGGATGAACAGAGTATTTAGTCTTGTGTGCTTCATTGAAGATAAGTTTTCTCAATTCATCTACCGCAGGGATCCATATACGTTCCTTGTAGTAGATCATACCATCAGGCTTCGTGTCAAACTGTTTCTCTGCTCCGCAATCAAGTTCCCTCTTCAGATTACCTCGGTTAAGTGCTTCTTGCTGTGCTCGAATAATCTTGTCACTTAAACTGGTCTGCACGGTTATCCCCATTGCTCTAACACGTAGGGGTTTGACCCGTTCCTTCCGGCTCAAGGCATCAGCTACAACGTTCGCCTTTCCCGGATGGTATTTGATCACACAATCGTAATCATTTAGAAGTTCAACCCAACGGCGTTGTCGCATGTTGAGCTCCTTCTGATCGAAGATGTGTTGCAGACTCTTGTGATCAGTGAATATGGTACACTTGGTGCCATATAAATAATGTCTCCAAATCTTCAGTGCGAAGATTACAGCTCCCAGTTCAAGATCATGAGTAGTGTAGTTCTTCTCATGAATCTTTAACTGTCTTGATGCATAGGCTATGACTTTATCCCGTTGCATTAACACACAACCCAATCCCTGATGGGAGGCATCACAGTATACAACAAAGTCATCACAGCCTTCTGGAAGTGATAGGATAGGAGCATTACATAGTTTCTGTTTCAATGTCTGAAAAGCATCTTCTTGTTTCTGCTCCCAGACAAACGATTCGCTTTTCTGGGTTAACTTAGTGAGAGGCAAGGCTATCTTAGAAAAATTTGAGATAAACCTTCTGTAATAACCCGCCAATCCCAGAAAAGACCGTATCTCCGTCGGTGTCTTCGGAGTGTCCCAATTCTTTATCGCTTCGATCTTGGCAGGGTCTACATGAATTCCCTCGCTGTTGACCACATGGCCTAGAAATTGAACTTCTCTTAGCCAAAACTCACATTTGGAGAATTTGGCATAGAGTTTCTCTTCTTTCAACAGCTCCAAGATCTTTCTAAGGTGTTGCTCATGTTCTGTTTTGGTCTTGGAATAAATCAGTATGTCATCGATAAAGACAATAACAAACTGATCCAAGTACGGCTTGCACACTCGGTTCATGAGATCCATGAAAACCGCTGGTGCATTTGTCAATCCGAAAGGCATCACCATAAATTCATAATGCCCATACCTTGTTCGGAAGGCCGTTTTCGGTATGTCTTCATCTTGAACTCTCAACTGATGATATCCGGACCGCAAGTCAATCTTGGAGAAGTATCGAGCTCCTTGCAGTTGGTCAAACAAATCATCAATCCTCGGTAATGGATACCGATTCTTGATGGTTAGTTTATTCAGCTCACGGTAGTCTATACACATTCTGAACGATCCGTCTTTCTTCTTCACGAACAAGACCGGAGCTCCCCAAGGTGAGTAGCTCGGTCTGATGAAGCCCTTATCAAGTAACTCCTGTAATTGATTAGACAATTCCTGCATCTCTGAAGGTGCTAACCTGTAAGGAGATTTAGCAATAGGAGTTGCTCCAGGAATTAAGTCAATACGAAATTCTACCGGTCGCGCAGGTGGCAAACCAGGTAGGTCTTCGGGGAATACTTCAGGATATTCTTTCACTACTGGTACATCTTGAATCTTCTTCTTGTCTTTCTCTTTTTCCACCACATGAGCCAGGAATGCTATGCACCGCTTCTGTAGACACTTACGCGCCTTTATGCAAGAAATGATTTTGACACTTCGCTTTGCTTGATCCCCTTTAACTTCCAATACACGATCACTCGGCAATGGAATTCGAAGCAGCTTCTCAGAACAGATGACTTCCACTCGGTTAGATGAGAGCCAATCCATTCCAACAATGATGTCAAAACTACCCAGCTCCATCGGTATCAAATCGATGGTAAATGTAAAATCATTTAGTGTCAATGGGCAGTTCCTATAAACTGTACTAACTGTGATCTGTTTCCCGTTAGCTACTTCTATAATGTAAGGGGAGTCTAACTGTTCCTCTATGGACTCTAGTTGGCACGCAAAGTCGGTAGAGATAAAACTCTGATCCGCACCAGTATCAAATAAGACAGATGCATAAAAGTCATGTAAGAGAAACGTACCAGTGACCACATTTGGGTCCTGGCGTGCAGCTGGTGCTCCGATAGCAAAGGCTCGTCCACGGGGTGCTTGAACTGCTGGTTGAGCCTTCTTTGGGCAGTTCCTCGCAAAGTGGCCTTGTTCGCCACAATTATAGCATCCACCATTGTTCTGATTTGCTGGTGGAGGAAGAGCCAAAGCAGCATTGTTGACTGCTTGGTTAGGTGTCATCCTACAGTATTGGACCCAATGGCCCTTTCTTCCACATCCCGTGCAATGCTTGCAGGGAGTGTCAGCAGTGTGGTGATACTGACACTTGGCACACAGAGGATATGGGCCAGTATAGGGTTTGCGGTTGGGGTTTTGTGGTGCTGCTGTTACTTGTTGGAGAGGTGTGGCCACCGTGTAGTTCTTAATGGTCTTCTGTTTCTTCTTCTGATGGTGGTGGGGTTTCTTGGAAGACTCAGACTTGTTCTTGCTGGGTTCAGCCTCTTTCTTTAAAACTCCAGAGGCAACCATCAAATCAGTGAGTTTGCCAGACAATCTCACTGCTGATTCAACAGTAGTAGGGTTGGCTGAAACAACCATGCCCTGAATGCGGGCAGGAAGTCCACCTACATAACGGTCTATCCTTTTCTCCAAAGTTGGTACCATGTCTGGCACCAAAGCAACTAACTCGTGGTAACGAGTAGTGTAACCCATGTGATCAGCCCCCTTCATCACATGGTTAGATAATTCGACCTCCAATTTCTGCTGCTCGTTCTTGGGACAGAACTCTGTTCGCAGCAGTGTCTTGAAATCTTCCCATGGCATGGCCATGGCTTCTTCTCTTCCTCGAGCATTAATCTGACCGTTCCACCAGGTCAGAGCCCGTTTGTTGAATGTTCCCGCTGAGTAACGGACCTTGTGGTGTTCGGGGCAGCTGCAAAGATCCAATGTTGCCTCAATCTTCTTAATCCATTGGATTAATCCAACGGCGCCTTCAGACCCACTAAAACTGGGTGGTTTACATCCTACGAAGGACTTGTAGGAGTAATGAGATGAATCTCCAGTATTCCCACTGGCTTCTCCTGATGTGTTGCCAGTGTTGAGGATCTCATTACGAAGACGAAGGAACATCTCCGGTATTGCCTCTTTCATCTGATTCGTCATCTGGCTACTCAGTAACGTCACCAGAGCGATAGTAGCAGGGTCCATGGTCGATGTTGTGCCTGAACCAGATGCTTGAGTAATCAATGGAGGAGGGGGAGGAGGAGGTGGAGGAGGTGGTGGTGGAGAGTCATTCGGAGACGGTGTGGAGGAGTGTGGAGCCAAGTCTTGAGGTGGTAGCTGTATCAAGGGAGGTTGTCTTCGTGGAGGCATTCTGATCATAACCAATAAAGTCACCGGTTAGTGCAATGATCGAATACAGAAGACAATATGCAAATAAGTCTTAAGTCCTATGTTCTCTATATGCAGGGTCCCTAGGTTATAGTCTAGGCCAAACCATTTAAATAAGTGACCTATATTTCTCTATAACCATGGCTCTGATACCAATCTGTCACACCCCGAGCCGGCGGGGTAGGATCGGATTTCCCCGTCGGGCGGAAGGTTCTCGGGGCGCGATATCGTGAATGATAATCAAGGTGATCAGATTGTTTACAATGCACATGATATAAATGAGAAATGCTAAATAGATTAGAATTACAAAGTTAAATTACATCCGTATCGTTCATAATTTAACAATGTAAATCAAATCATAAACATCATAAAATATCTATCTTGTAACTGCACAAGATATACAAATAATTGTATGCTGATGTTCCAAAAATATGCAGGTCCAAAAATACTAAGCCTTCTATCTGAAGTCCTAGTCCAAAAGCATAAGTTCTCTAGTTGACCTGTTCGTCACCTGAGAAGTCATGCAAAAATAAAATCAACACATGGTTGGTGAGTTCATATAGTTTAAGTATTTAAAATGATTTGAAAATGATTTGAAAACCTCCTTTGGTAAAGACCCTAACCTCATTAACTTCCCATGTAATATCCAAATCGGTATGCTTATATATAGGGCATATGTAGGGTCGAACTTACCGCCCGCCCAGCCAACATCCCACCACATACTAATTCACATATGACACTGTTGTTAATGATAATTAAGCATTTTTACCCTTAACACAATCCTATATGTACCTCTGTTTATTGTTCCTGTCATTACAATCATTTGAAATCCTTGTTGATTCCTTAAGTTCATCATACAATATGATCAACCACACAATTGTATAAACAGTTATAAATGCTTAATTAAACAAGTAAATAAACATTTAATAAAATCTAAGTCCTTATGATTGGGGCCTATGGTCATACTCGAGTAGACTAGTCTGTCAATCTAGGTACTTAGTAGTTAGGGAATTCTGTAAATATCATCAAACATAAGACCTACAAGTCAATCCGTCTAGCTAGGACTTCTTGAAATATAGGATTTCTGAGTTCAATGTGTTGGCAAATGTTATCTCTGATATTTCACATACTACCCCTTAAAAATGATTTAATGATCGTCTGATTTTGTCACAAGATGTACTTGATGTGTTGATCATAGAATACAAGATTCATTGATCGGTTGTACACTTGATTCATTTTCCAACAAACACTTGGTTTGTAGAACATTGAATGTTATCTTTGCAAAGATTGTTTTGTTTGATGTCTTGAAGTCCCACCCTTGTTTTGTCAAACTGTTTGATTTGATTTCTTGAATTCATCCACTTGATTTCCCAAAATGTTTGATTTGATTCCTTTGAATGTTTTGACTTATTGAAAAGTTTAGTTTAACTCGTTTATTCACTTAATATATATAAGTGAATAAGCTTAGTAAAACCTGCATAAAATCTTCCTAAACATGGTTCAGGATTACATTTATATATATGAAACATATAAATTTTAAAAGCATTAAAGTAAACAATTTAAGTAAACCGTTTACGCATGCTTCTCAGCCCCGCATTTTAAAACAAAAATGTTAGAAAAGGGGCAATGAACTCACCTGTGCTGCTATGTAATTTGATCTACACAAAATGCGCGCTCCTGTATGTAAGCTAAGTTTCTTCGGTTCCTGAGTTATTTTATAAGGATTCGTATATATTTAGTACGCGTATTAGTCGTTGTGCCTAAAGTTTGATCTTGTTGTGTGTGCAACTATGTGTTCTAGTACTAGGGGCATCTAAGATCTAACCTATCTTAGCTATCCCTCTTATGATCCCAATTCCCATGATTAGTTACATATATTACTTTTATAATTTATAAAAATTTCTGCAGAGTTTCCTTTATTTTTAAAACATTTCCAGACTATTAAATTGTCTATTTTATAACAAACTCCAATTCAATTAATTCAAGTAAGTAATCTAAATTAAACATTACAATTTAAATTTCCAAATTAAATCAATATTAAGTCAAAATCATTTAATAAAACCTAATACTTTACAATTAAATGAGATTTTATCAACATCTCATTGCTCGAGTTTACTAAATCATTTATTACATGATGGGCTTAATTAAACCTTATTGGTCCATTTAAGCCCAAATGAAAAACCTTTGATTCCCAATTAATCATCCAACTTTGTTTGAAATTCGCATGAATTCTTAGAAAGATCCTTCACGTGTGTCAATCTAGTTCAATAGATGTTAACACTTGTATTGATGCGTCATTGTGTTTTATGAAAACCCATGTCTCTTAATAATTCACGTTGAATTGTTATTGTAGGTTATGAATTTTCTTATTATAGAACTCCCTAACCCATGAACCCATGCAAAATTCTAAGTTATTTACTCTATGTATTGTTTACGTGGGTTCCCATGCACACCCCCGATGTACTCCATGCATGCATGTTACTTATACCCTATGATTTTGTCGAGAATTGATTTCCATCAGCCCCTTAGCAGCGAACCTATAAGATTTCCAGATAGGGTTCGGCTGATTCAATCCTCCCACGAACCTTATGGGTTCGTTCCTAATGGTTCGGTTAACTGTAGAAGGAAAGTTCGGCCAAATGGGTTCCAGGTTCGCGGCTTAGAGACATGTACAGGTTCGTTGTCAGTGATTAAGGGTTCGTTGCAGGGTTTAGTGCGGGTGACAGGTTTGCTGCAGGTGGTCCAGGGTTCGGCGGCAGGTGGGCACAGGGTTCGTGGTATGGGTTTGCTGGGTTCGTTGCTGCACCATCTCAGGTTCAATTCAGACGCGATCCAGGGTTCGTTGCAGGAAGAAGGGTTCGGTGCAGGTTCGTGGTTCAGGAGCTACAGGGTTCGGCTCATCATGAGAAGGTTCGGCCGATCACCAAGCCTGCACGAACCTGTTTCTTCATCATCCTCTTCGATCTAATCTGTTACAATCATGTTTCTAGCAATACCTAAACATATCTACCCCTTCGTCTAAGTGTGTTATGTGTTTAGTGTCGGTCAATATAACAAGATCACAAGAACTTGAGTAAACCCTATAAAACCGCAAATGAAATGGTTATTTACCTCTAAATCGACGGATGATTGCGTGAAATGCAGGTACTTTCTTGATCTACTTGATGAGGGGGTCGTCTTGACACCTAGCTTGCTTGGATCCACCAAGAAATGAGCTTGAATTTGTAGAAAGAAGTGGGTTTTCTTGAGAGAAATCTAGAGAGAGAGTGAGAGAACGAAATTGTAGAGAGAGAAAGGATTAGAAGATGGTGGTTGTGGCATTTAATAGTCTCATTAAATGTGGAAAAATACCCGGTCGTTTGGTCTCGTTCGGTTTCGCGTAAAATGCCGATTCGCGTAGGTTTTCGTGACATAACGATACGATTTTTATAAAATAGAGTTTATTTAATTATCCTAGGTTGTAATCCCTAATAAATTAACTAATATCTTCTTATCTATTAAAATAAAATATTAATAAACTGTTTAAATCGAAATGTACAGTCGTCGCGCGTATTCGTTCGAATCGTCATCCGCACGAACACGACGATAACTATACTTTTCAATCTTGTTTTCTAATTATAGAATATCATTCAGAACGTTAAACTTTCAGATATATTCGCACAGATCGTCACCTATACGAATAACCCGTCGGTTTAGCATTCACATAACGATATCCGTGTGTTTTGTTCTGTAAGACCTCACATACGTTTATACATAATAAATCCTAAACAAATAATCACATGATGGTTCTGTATTGCCAGATAATTATCCGACTCAAGAACCATTTTTCTGAACTGTGTTTCTGTTAAATGTGTCTGAAACTGTTCTATGACAACTCACCATGATAATGATAAATGCTATGACTATGAAAATTACTTAAATGTGTATGATTCATACCTGTTTTGCTGTTCATGTACTGTAGAGATCACTGTTCCGGTAACGGTTCCGGCACTGATGTTACAGTCTCCCCTTGTTAGAGAAATTTCGTCCCGAAATTTAAGAGTTGTTATCAGGTACAGCTTCCTCTTCAAACAGTTGGGGATACTTTAACTTCATGTTGCGCTCTTTTTGGGCAGTCCTTGGAGAAATGACCTAATTATCCACAGTTATAGCATCCTCGATTGTTGTTGTTGTAGATGCCAGGGTTTGGCGGCGGTGGTGTTGCCATGGAAGCGTTGTTTACAGCCGGTGTCGGTGTGGTTCGCCAGTGTTGAGCCAGATGGCCTTTTCGGCCACATTTGGTACACTTCCTACACGGCATTGTGGCAGCATGATGGAACTGGCATTGTGTACATTGAGGATGTGCACCAGAGTAAGGCTTGCGTGTAGCTTTGGTAGATACTGTAGCAACTTGATGAAGCTGTGTGAGCATCGTGTAGTCTTGTGTGACCTTCTGTTTCTTCTTTGGTTGTTCCTCTTTAGTCTCGCCCGAGTCGTCTTTCAATTCTCCTAATTTCACCATTACATCAGTGAGTTTGGCGGAAAGAGAAATTGCTGATTCTAAAGTAGCAGGGTTTGCAGCAAGTACAATGCCCTGAATGCATGATGGCAATCCTCCTACATATCGATCAATTCGCTTTTCTAGAGTTGGCACCATCTCAGGCACCAAGGCTACCAATTCGTGATAACGAATAGTGAAGGCCATGTGATCCGCTCCTTTCATCACATGATTTGATAATTCCACCTCTAGTTTCTGTAGTTCGTGCTTAGGACAGAATTCATTCCTCAACAGAGTTTTGAAATCTGCCCATGACATTGCTAGTGCTTCTTCTCTGCCTCGAGCTTTGACCTGAGAGTTCCACCAGGTTAGGGAACGTTTGCTAAAAGATCCAGAAGCATAACGAATCTTATGATGTTCTGGACAACCATTGATGTCCAGTGTATTCTCCATCTTTTCTAGCCATTGGATTAGTCCAACGGCTCCTTCCACACCGCTAAAGCTTGGCGGTTTGCATCCCACAAATGATTTGTACGAACAGTCTGATTTAGCGCCAATGTTTCCACTAGTTTCTTCTGCAGTATGACCAGAGTTGTTACCGTAGCTTTGAATCTTGTTGATCATCTCTGGGATGATATCCTTCATCTGGTTAGTCAGTTGGCTGCTCAGTAATGTTGCCAAGGCGATAGTAGCAGGATCAATAACTGGACCCGCATTCAGGTTCAGAGGAGGACTATGTGGAGGAGGAGGAGGTGGCGGTGGCGAATCAGGCGGTGATGGTGTCGATGAGTGCGGTGCTGAGGTCTGTGGAGTAGGTACCGGGGTCGGTTGTTTTCTGGGCAGCATTCTGATCATAACCAAAAGATATTGGTTAGTGCAGTGATCGAATGCAGAAGACACAATGCAAACTTAAGTCTTATGTTCTCTACATGTGGGTCCCTAAGTTATAGTCTGGGCCAAACCGTTTAAGTACATGACCTATTATTCTTTATAACCTTGAGCTCTGATACCAATCTGTCACACCCCGAGCTGGCGGGGTTGGATCGGAGTCCCCGTCGGGCGGAAGGTTCTCGAGGCGCGATATCGTGAGTGATAATCGTGATGATCAGATTGTTTACATAGCATCAATGTTAAGAATAACTAAAGCACAATAGCATTTAACTAGGATTACAAAGTTAAATTACATTTGACAATGTTCAGTAATTTAACTAAATAAACCTATCAAAAGAATCATATGTTTCCTATCTTGTATCTGTACAAGATATCAAAAGTGATTCGTATCCATAGCAAAACATGTGCTTCCAAAAGTATACTAGGTCTGCTAACTGGCATCCTAGTATGCAATCCAAAAGCTTAAGCTTATTCCTGTGCGTCACCTAAGAAAGCATGTGAGAAAAACAAAGTCAACACAATGGTTGGTGAGTTCATGTAGTTTTGGTATTTGTAATATTGCTTTTATTTACTGTTTCAAAGTTTACAAGTTGATAGCATCCGTATGTGTTAGCTTCGATATCAGTTTACCAAGCATTATGTTTAAAAGTTTATGATATCAACCCAAAAGTGTTCCTGTTTCCCCTAGGTAACAACCTTAATCTCATTAACACCACCTGTATCATCCAACTCAATATACTTATATATAGGGCATACCCCTGAGTCGAGCCTACGACCCGCCCAGACGCCATCCCACCACATACTAAGTCGCATGGGACATTGCTGTTAATGATAATTAAGCGTCTTACCTACCCTTTAACACACACAAAGTAGCATCTGAGTATCAAGTTTATGAGGCACCATTATGGAAAGCTGAACACCCTAAGGAGTTCAGCATCCATCCATAACGGTCCTAAGTATAACTCGTGACGTGTTATGATAGAGAACCCTCAAGCTGACACAAGGTCAACTAGAAGAACCCAAATCACCCTAGTCACTTGTCATAACCATAGAAGAATCAAGAAGAACACTGAATGACTAGTGGGGGATGACACCTAGGTCAACACGCGGCGGCCAATCAGTCTGTCTTACATGATTCTGACAACGAAGAACACTGATGACTAGTAGGGGTTGGCACCTAGGTCAACACGCGGCAGCCAACAGTCGGTCTTACAATGTCCGACAAATAAGAACACTGATGACTAGTAGGGGTTGACACCTAGGTCAACACGCGGCGGCCAATCAGTCTGTCTTACAACGTCCGATAGTTTAAGCACACAAGTCTAAAGCATGCACATAGTTTCACTGATGACTAGTAGGGCTTGACCAATGTCAAGACGCGGCGGTCAATCAGTCTGTGGTCTGAGCATTTCAAGAATATCAAGTATATCAAGCATTCATGTTTTCCAAGCATATCAAGTATATCAAGCATTCACGTTTTTCCCAAGCATATCAAGTATATCAAGCACTCATGTTTTTCCCAAGCATATCAAGTGTATCAAGCATTCATGTGTTTTCAAGCCTTCCAAGTATATCAAGCATTCAAGTGTTTTAGGTATCTTACGCATATAAGTCTTCATAGCCTTTTAAGCGAGTAAGTCTTTCTAAGCTTATAAGTTTCGTTTTAAGTTTAACCACATAAATATAAGTATAGAACAAATTAATATCTAGATTCAGTGTATAAGATCTTAGCTTTCAAAATAATTGTTTAAAGAATTAGTATTTAGAATATGTACTTATAGTATTAGTTTTGAAACGATTGTATCAAGTTTTAGCGTTTAGTGTAAGTGTTTCAAAGCCTTAGCATCGAATATGTAGTTTATGCATAGAGTTTATAACACAAGCATTTAGCCTAAAGTTTAAGAGTGTAGTTTATAGCGCAATCATCGAGCGTATAGTTTAAGTCCAAAGTTTCATAGCATAAGTATCAAGCATAAAGATTAAGCATCATGAATAAGTATAAAAGCATTCGTTTAAAACATTTCAATATTTGTTTAAAATGTACAACATGCTTCTCAGTCCCGAGGTAAAACAAATATGTTTGAAAAGGGACAAATGAACTCACCTTGTGTTTGAAGTGGTGACTAAGTCCTAAACAAGAATGCACGCGCTCGTTGTTTGTAGTTGATGTTGTTTTCACAATCCTGTATTGATTTCACGATGTTTGTAATTTATAAGTATTAAGTCTGTGAATGATTTGTGTGTGCGTGTGTGTGTGTGTTAGCCCTAAGATTGGCTAACACTCGTGAGTCTCGGTCGTCCTTCGGCCTTAAGTCTCTTGTGATGGAATTTACTAACACTTAATCAATTTAGATTAAGCTTAGCATGCCTTGTTATTTGTTTTAGGTTTAACTTTGTTTTGACCTTATCATGTTGTGTATTCTTGTTAACCAATATAGTTCATAAACACAACTCAGGCTCGAGGTCATAAATTAACAATCCTTAGTATTTTGTAAAAGAGTTTGCATGTTCATGGTTCCATTTGCCTTAATGTTTGAAATCACTTGTTATAACTCCCACAACACAATGTTTTTAAGCCTTATGACACTAAACACCAAATTATTGTCACCCTTGTAGTAAATTAGGTTAGTAATTTTATGCATTTATTATAATTAAGTTCGTTTAAAATGCTAGATTAGCTCGTGAACTTTTTGGACCGAAATTCATTGGGCCGAAGGTGGTCGTGTGGGCCAAGTTTCTCGGGCTGAATAAATTGACCATGGCCGAACCTATGGGCCAACTGTTGGGCTTAATCAGTGGTTTAAACCACCATGGGCCGGCTAGACCCATTGGGCCGGATAAGTTGCATGGGCCAGTTAAATAAATTGATTTACTTGAGATATGGACTAAACGGGTTATTGGGCCGTTTAAACTGTTTGGACTCAATTTGTGGCATTGGCTGAATGATTTGGGCCTGCTAGTTGTAGTTGGGCCGAATAAATCTCTAGGCCACTCTATTATGGTTTGTTCACTGTTGGGCTCAAGAATTCTATTGGACCCGAAACAAAGTTAATGGGCTATAGGAACCGTGCAGGCCACGGTTGGGCTACAGGTTTGTTACTGGGCCAGAAAAGTGCTACTGGGCCTGCTAAAGTTATTGGGCCAACAAACTAGGGCTGCCTTGGGCTGGATGAAAATGTCTTGGCCGCATGGAATTTGTTAAGGCGCAGGTAGTATGCCAACAGAATGGGTGTGGTGGTCAAATAACTTGGCCACATGGAGAGTCCTTGACCGAATAGGATGGCCGAATAACACCAGGAGGCCGAATGGGATGTTGCCCACCGAATGGGAAGTGGCTCAGTCGGCTGAGGGTGGCCGAATAGATCTGGTTCATGCGAATGGCTGTTGGGTGCGACTGAACAGTGTGGTGGTCGAATGAAGGGGAAAGTGACTGGCCGAATGAAGGTGGCGAAGGAGCAACAACCCACGAATGAGGGTGGTAGGCCATTCGGCAGTTAGCCATTCGTTCGAATCGTCATTCGAACGAACACGACGATGGTTTTGCTTTCTGATTCTTGTTTTCTAATGTTAAGTCATTATTTCAAAACGTTACACTATCAGAATCATTCGTACAGATCGTCACCTATACGAATAACCCGTCTGTTTAGCCTTCTGTAATAACAACCGTTATGTATTTGTTTTGTTCAACCTCGCATACGTTTATATGCTATAGCATCAATTCAAGTACCTATGTTTCAACACTGTGATGTCTGACATGTTTCTAACTGCTAAACTGTTAAGTTTAATCAGATTTCAGAAACAATCGTATAATATTTTAATATTAAGCCTCAAGTGTAAATAGTATCAACATAGTTTCACGTAATGTGTGCCTGAGTTACTGTGCGCTTTACTGTGCAACTTACTGTTCCGGTAACGATTCCGTCACAGATGTTACAATACTTGACCTTGTGCTGCTCAGGACAGCCACTGATGTCGAGAGTAGTTTCCATCTTCTCGATCCATTGGATCAATCCGATAGCTCCTTCACTGCCACTGAAGCTAGGTGGCTTGCAACCTACAAAGTTCTTGTAGGCATAGTCCTGTTGCTGGCGGGTGTTGCCGCTGCCCTCTACAGATGAGTTGGCAACGTTGCTGCTGTTGTTGGTGTTTATCCGGTTCATCATCTCGGGAATCGCATCCCTCAGTTGACTGGTATGTATAGTGGCCAGTGCTATTGTTGCCGGGTCTAACTGATGAACAGGTGGCAGCAGAGGAGGAGGTGGTTGTGTAGGAGAGTCAGGCGGTGTCGGTGTAGATGAGTGCGGTGCTGATTCATTCGGTGGTGGAGGCAGTAAAGCCGGTGGTGGTCTTCTCAGCGGCATTCTCATCATAACCGAAAGAAAATCGGTTAGTGCAGTGATCAGATGCACAAGACACATATAAATAGAATCTTATGTCACATGATCTCTATATGAGGGTCCCTAGGTTATAGTCTAGGCCAAACCGTTTAAGTAATATGACCTATATTTCTCTATAACCATGCCTCAGATACCAATCTGTCACACCCCGAGCCGGCGGGTTGGATCGACTTTCCCGCCGGGCGGAAGGTTCTCGAGGCGTGATATCGTAGTGATAATCAAATTATGATCAGATTGTTTGAAATCATGAAAATGTTATAGAATTACAAGATTAAATTACAATGTATCATTCATAATTTAATCAAGTAAATCTATCCAAAAGAATCAATGAGTTTATATCTTGTATCTCTACAAGATATACAAAAGATGATTCATTGTTTTGTCATCCAAAAGTATGATCACACAAAATGTAGCTAGGTCCACTAGAGTCCACTAGCTATGTTCTTGAATATGGGCGACTAAACTTGTTCGTGACCTGAGAAAACATGCATTTAAACAAAGTCAACACTAGGTTGGTGAGTTCATAAGTATGTTAATTGAAAACCTTGATTCATTCACATGCACAATCATAATGTATGTTTTGTTACTTGTATGCTGTTTGTTTCACCTGTTCACCCAAATGGCTTCTCAATAGTTTTATTTACAAGCAATATATCACCCTAGTAGTGATGCTTATATATAGGGCATATGTAAGGGAACCAAGCCCTAGCCAACATCCCACCACATCACTCCTAGAACTCCACACTACTTGCAATACAACTATTGATTTCCATCTCAATTCCCACTTGTTCATCTCATCGTTGATCACCTGTGATATCATGTGTTGAATAATATAATAAAGAGTTGTTGTCATCAAACCGAAGTATTGATAACACTTATATGCATTAAGGATATTAGATTTATTTAATCTGTTCCTTGTATTATTATGTTGCGTGTGGGGTTAACTGTTGATACACTTTTAATCAATAAAAGTGTTAATTAACCACTTGTAATGTATTTTCAATGCAACTTATAAAGCCTAAAAGGAATCCATTGTGATCCTCACGTAATCAGATTACAATGTATCCGATTTACCTCTATCTCGCCGTGTGATCTCAATGTAGTTAACAAAGTTGAATAAGAACTTGTCTTATTACTTTATGTCAACAGATGTGAGAATGATATTGTTATCATGAAGATACGTTATCATGATTATCATTCTAAATGATCCATATGTTCACCATGTTGCCATTAAGCCGTGGTAAGAACTAGTCTTGCCACCCTTAATCCGCTCACGTGGTGGATGATAAATGTTCCATACTATCGCATAGTATGTTTTAAGTTGTAAACTAAGCGTTATAAGTACTTGACTTATCACACTTTGTTAATTATAATGTTGAATGGTATTAAGAAGATGTATTATCTTCTTATCATTATGTGTTTTGTTATGTCATCATGTTTCTCTGTGATTATCCCCAATGTTTGTTTATGTATGAATTATCCCAATGTTTGCTCGTGTAAGAATAACTAAGTGTTGTAAGATAAAATCTTACAATGTCACATCCCGAGCCGGCGGGGTAGGATCGGGTTTCCCCGACGGGCGGAAGGTTCTCGGGGCGCGATATCGTGAGTGATAATCGAAATGATCAGATTGTTACATTACACATGATATATAAATGAGAAACTTGCTAAAATAAAATAGAATTACAAAGTTAAATTACATAAGTTAAGTTTATAATTTAACAATGTAAATCTACTATAACATCATAAATCTTCAATCTTGTATCTGCACAAGATATACAAAATAATGGTGTATGATGTCCAAAAATATGCAGGTCCAAAAACCTAGGTCCTCTATCTGAAACCTAGTCCAAAGAAATAACTCTTCAGTTGACCTGTTCATCACCTGAGAAGTCATGCAAAATAAAGTCAACACATGGTTGGTGAGTTCGTATAGTTTAGTATTTGAAAATGATTTGAAAATGATTGGAAAATGATTGGAAAATGATTTGAAAATTCCTTTCGGTAAAGACCCTAACCTCATTAACTTCAATGTAATATCCATATCGGTATGCTTATATATAGGGCATACCCCTGAGTCGAGCCTACAAGCCCGCCCAGACGCCATCCCACCACATACTAATACGCATATGACACTGTTGTTAATGATAATTAAGCATTTTTACCCTACAAACCTTTGATTTGAATTATGTTTTTCCAAAACTTGATTTACCTTTGATTCTCTTGAGTTCCTCATAGATATATGATTTCCCAAAAGTCAATGATAGAAATAAAATGTTGAATATTTAATTAAATAATTAAATAAAACATTTAAATACAACTAAGACATGATGATTGGGTCTTGTTTGACTCAATCAATTAGACTTAGTTTTTGGTGGTTGTCCAAGTTGTAACCTCTCACACGTGACCCATGTCAGGCTTAACTCAGAAGGAGTACACCAGAATTGAGTGGGATTTTAATGTTTTGCCCGTTACAGCCTGACCCAATGGTCTTCTGCATCTGAAAGGGACTTTAAGGATATCCTTTGATTCTTGATCTCTTGATTCTCTTGATTTGACTTTGATATTGATTCCATTTGATCGTTCATGTTATTGCCCGTATAGCCTAACTACAAGAGCCTTCTATACCTGAAAGGGACTTTATATGTGTGTTACACGTGGTCTTGATTCCTTATACAACTGACATCCACCTTAACTTGAATATTAATGATTTCATTAGATCATAATGATTTCATTATTTTCATGATTCACACACATTTATGATTTCTGCTTCCTTGAGTCTCTTGATCTTGATCTTTAGAATTCCCATGATTCACAATGATAATTGATTTGATTATGATTCTTTGTTCTCAGATTCCACACTGAATTGGATTTCCTTTGAATTTGATCCTCTGATTTTGTTCATTTGATTTCACTTTGAATTTAGATTCTTAAATTTGAGCTTGATGGACTAAGGGTTGATTTAGAGTTTAAATTTAAAGTATCACTCATAAGAGTACTTTAACTAATTTGGATATTTGATCTGTTTAATAATTACCTAGACAGGAGTCTAGGAGTATCATCAACATATAAATGTAAAACATATAATAAATAAAAGCATTTAAACAAACAGTTTAAATAAAACAATTTACGCATGCTTCTCAGCCCCGCATTTTAAAACAAAAATGTTAGAAAAGGGGCAATGAACTCACCTGTGCTGCTATGTAAATTGATCTAACACAAAATACGCGCTCTTGTTGTAGCTAGGTTTCTTCAGTTCCTGAGTTATTTTATAAGAATTCGAATATAATAAGTACGCGTAATAGTCGTTGTGCCTAAGGTTGGGTCTTGTTGTGTGTGCAACTAAGTGTCTTAGTACTAAATGTATCTAAGATCTAATCTACCTTAGTTACCCTTTTATGATCCCAAACCCATGTTTAGTTACAACACTTTTAATTAATTTTACAAAAATTGGGCAGAGTCTCCTTTGTTTTTTGTTAAAATCCAGACAATTATATTGTCTCTTTATAATCAAATCCCAACAATTTAAATCACAATAAATCTTTAAACCAAAACTTTACAATTAACTTAATAACTAAAAAGGAGCCAATGACATTTATCATTGACACTTCCAATTAAACAAGATTTTAGAAATTATTAACTTTTATAATTTATAACACCTTCATTTTAGTTAAAACATCATTACTTAATGTATGTTGGGCTTAATTAAACCCTATTGAGCCCACTTTGGCCCAATTAAGTACCTTTGATTCCCAATTGATTTACCAACTTGTGTTCTTGATTCTTATGAACTTATAACCATTTTACCTTATTTGTTAAACAATCTTATGTGTTTAACATTTAGTTTTACCTATGCATGCATGATTAGGGCTTCATCATTGTTCATGCACCTACACATGTATACACAATTGATCCACGTACCCTCATGCATGCAACCTAGGGTTTTATCCTTAACCATGCACACACATATGCGATATCTATCCATGCATGCAACGTATTGAATTCATACCTCGTTAGAACTTAGGTTAATGACTAACTAACCATTCCTTAGATTGTTAACACTAGTCTTGTTGATCATAGATCCATATTAATCCAATTAAACAACTTTTAGGTTCGGTATGGTATCTAGGGCAGCGAACCTATGGTCTGAACCCATAGGTTCGGCTGGGTTATACAATGTAGAGGTTCGGCTACATCACCTCACCCACGAACCCTTAGGGTTTGGCCAGAGAGGAGTAACAAGGTTCGCTCATGGTTCGGTGGTTGTACTAGGGTTCGTTAATCACGGTTGGAGGTTGGGATATCATAGTAACGAACCTTTAGGGTTCGGTTATCATGCAATGCAGGCCCATATAAGGTTCGCCTTATAAGGGTTCGTAGGTGGCGGCCAACTATGAGGTTCGGCTAGAACATGGAAGGTTCTTCTGTCAAAGTGAGGGTTCGTTGCTGTGTCCTAGGGTTCAGTTAACAGGTGGAGCAGGGTTCGTGAACCAGGGCACAGGTTCGTTGCAGGTAACCCGCAGGGTTCGTGGCCAGCAAAAGAAGGTTCGGCCAAGGATTTTTAGGGTTCGGCCGGCTAGATCCCACGAACCTGCATCACCATCAGCTATCATCAAGCTGGACCTGTTGCAACTCGTTCCCCATAGCTTCCTAATTACTAACCTTGACTTATCTCATCAAAATTTTAGTGTTTTAAACCGATTATTCAAGAAATAACTACAAGGCTCGTGAAACCCTTTAAAAACCGAATTTAAAATGATTGTTTACCTCAAATTTCACGGTGAAATGCTTGTTTTTCTTGTACCTCCGTGATCTACAAGATGAGAGGATCGAAATGACGCCTAGCACACTTGAATCCAACGAGATTTAAGCTTCCAAAACTTAGAAAGAAGGTGGTTTTCTTGTGAAGAACTAGAGAGAGAGTGGGAAAAACGAGTTTGAGAGAGAGAGTGGGAAAAACGAGTTTGAGAGAGAGAGTGGGAAAAACGAGTTTGAGAGAGAGAGGAGAGTAAATGGTGGTGGTTGTGGCATTTAATGCCACATTAAATGTGGGGGAAATACCCGGTCGTTCGGTCTCGTTCGGTTTCGCGAAAAATGCCGATTCGATTAGTTTTCGCGACGAAACAACATGATTTTAAAAAAATAGAAATCATTTAATTATTCTAAGTTGTGATTCCTAATAAATTAACTAATATCTTTTAATTTAAAAATATTAATTCACTGTTTAAATCGAAATGTACGGTCGTCGCGCGTATTCGTTCGAATCGTCACCCATACGAACACGGCGATAAGTATACCTTTCAATCTTGTTTTCTAATTATAGAATATCATTCAGAACGTTAAACTTTCAGATATATTCGTACTTATCGTCACCTATACGAATAACCCGTCAGTTTAGCATTCACGTAACAATATTCGTGTGTTTTGTTCTTTAAAGTCTCGCATACGTTTATACATAATAAATCCTAAACAATCAACCACATGATAGTTCTGTATTGTCAAATAATTATCTGACTCAAGAACAATTGTTCTGCACTGTATTACTGTTAAATGTTTCTGAATTTGTTCTATGATAACACACTATAATAATGATAAATGATATGAATATGAAACGTACTGAAATGTATATGGTTCGTACCTGTTTTACTGTTCATATACTGTAGAGATCACTGTTCCGGTGACGGTTCCGGCACTGATGTTACAGTCTCCCCTTGTTAGAGAAATTTCGTCCCGAAATTTAAGAGTTGTTATCGGGTACAGCTTCCTCTTCAAACAGTTGGGGATACTTTGACTTCATGTGATCTTCACGTTCCCAAGTAAACTCGGGTCCGCGTCTTGAGTTCCATCGAACCTTTACAATAGGAATACGACTTCGCCTCAGTTGTTTAACTTTGCGATCCATAATTTCCAAAGGTTCCTCGATAAAGTGTAACTGTTCATCGACTTGAATCTCTTCGATTGGAATGACGAGGGACTCGTCGGCAAGGCATTTCTTTAAGTTGGAAACGTGAAACACGTCATGCACACCACTGAGTTCATCAGGTAATCTCAGTCGATACGCCACAGGACCAACGCTCGATGATCTCGAACGGTCCTACGTATCGTGGTGCTAATTTGCCTTTCTTTCCAAAACGGACTACGCCTTTCCATGGAGAAACCTTCAACATAACACGGTCTCCCACTTGAAATTCCAACGACTTGCGCCGTTTGTCGGCATAGCTTTTGTAACAACAGTGCCGAAACCGGTGCCGGAACAGTGATCGCAACAGTAGCACGAACAGTAAACAGACACCAACTATACACATTCCATTCTATTTCATGTTCATATTGATAGTCAAAGTCATTTCAGATTATCAAACAACATATTCATAAACATTTAGTAGAAACTAAGTACAGAACAGTGGTTCTTGAGTCAGGTAATTATCTGGCAACACTGAACCATCATGGGTTTATTTGTTAGGATCTACTAGGATAGCACGTATGCGAGGCTAATCAAAACAATACGATAACAGTTGTTACGGAATGTTAAACCGACGGACCGTTCGTATAGGTGACGATCTGTACGAATAGATCTGACAGTTTAATGATCTGAAACGATGATTGTAAATTAGACAACAAAATCAGAAAGTGAAACGTACGATCGTGTTTGTACAGTTAGCGCTCTGTACGAAGACGCGCGTAAGTGACGTTTTCTGACGAAACGAAACGAAAGATGATTCGAACGATAATAATTATAAGGAAATAAAATATTTCCTGTTTTACAATTTTGAAACTCATCATAATTAAAATTAGCAAAATTATTTTAATTTTAGACGCGTAAACCATAACACGCGAATAAATAATAAAACGCGTAATATTTATGAGTTTCTATAAATAAATTAGGAAAATATCATTTAATGTCATTACTAGAAATAGCCACTTTCCAAACACATAAAATATAACCTTTTATTTAGATTACGTAATTATACGCGTTACGATCCGGAAACGCGACGAAGGCGCGAACCGAGCAAACGAAACGAACCCGAATACCCTCGGGGCATATAAACGTTGAAAGAACACATTTCTTTCATTTTTACACATTTTATTCTCTCTCTAGCTCTCAATCCCGTTCTCTCTCTCTCTCTCTAAAATATCACCTTCAATCTTCAAGATCTCACTCGTTTGAAGGCGAAATCCGGCGTTCTTGGTGTCCATGCGTAGCTAGGAACGAGCTCTACAAGGGAGTACAACAGATCGGAAGCTTTGGCCGCTGAAATTTAAGGTATGTAGCTTGAAACTTTCGTGAAAATAGGGTTTTACTTGGTTTTGATACACACACACATAATCGGTTTAAGGGTTAACTTTTCGAGAGCCGCACCCTGGATGACTTCGGTGATGCAAGGATAACCAAGGGGATGATCTGAGGCCACTTGGGTTCGATGGAACTGGTGAGAACGAACCAGGGTTCGTTGGCAGCCACCATGGCCGAACCCTTGAGTTCACGAACCTTGGATGTACATCATAGCCGGCCGAACCTTCTTTCTCACTCACGAACCATCACCATGGCTACGAACCTTGGAAGGTCACGAGCCTTCATGAGCAGCCAAACCCAGCTGTGTTGGCCGAACCATTCTAGAGACACGAACCCTAGCGAACCCATCATGCACCCGAACCTAGGCATGATGGCACCGAACCCTGTTGCTGCAAACTCTAGCCGATCCTTATCCTTATCAGCCGAACCCTAATGAACTAACGAACCCACCTCATCATTGGCGAACCTTGGAGGCTCATGTTAGCCGAACCTGCTTGCAACCTGGGCACACGAACCTTACACCACTTTGGCCGAACCACTGCAAACGAATCCATGGCCGCCAATATCACCGAACCTTTAGATTCTATGGCCGAACCTTGAAATTATAGCCATAGGTTCGCTGATCATTCCTCTTCTTCGGTTGGGTTGGGTATAAGGCAATTGATCCATGTGCTTATAATTCAGCCACATTAATTCCTTTGGGCTCACAACTTTGCTAAACCCACGTTCAATCACGCCTTGTAGAAATCGAATGGCCCATCATAGCCCAACACAACATTCACTAGCCCAAGACAAATTCAAGCGGCCCAACTCTTTTGATCTAGGCCCAACTGCACATAGATGAACCACAAGGTGATGTTCGACCTATTCACAATCGGCCACATTGAAGTGTCGGCCCAGTATTCAAGGCCCAATATGGGTTAAGCCCAATTACACTTAATTCGGCCCAAACCCAAATGTATAACCCATTTTATTTAATACGGGTCATTCATCAACAAAGCCTAGGCCAACAATCTATCCTAGGCCCATATGGGTGTGTTAAACGGCCCATGTGTTATAATGACCCAACAAAATTGAGTTTAGCTCGTTAGGAATGAAATTGGTTCTAGACTTGACTCACAAGTAGCCCGTTTAATTTAATTTGGGCCACATAAGCTCCTAAGGCTCAATGACACTATTATTAGGCCAAGATCACTTAATTTGGCCCAATATCAAGGATGATCATTCATTTGGTTAAACACAAATGAATCTCCTTAAGCTAAGATATCAATATCATGGGAGAATTACACTAGGAATGGAAAACAAGAACCTAAAGGTTATGGTTTGACCTAAATGTTAACACCTAAACCATGGGGAAATTTCAAATATATGTGACCAACCTAAATGGTTTATTTAAACCATCAAGGTTAGTGCCTCAATAAGCAAACAAGAGATCATTTGAAAATCAAAGTTTATTAATGGGCCCAAGAACGGCCCAAATGGGTTTAATATAAGCCCATCATGTTTAATTTCACTTTTCTTAAATTAATCATGTTTCTCATGAAAAGAAAATAAATTATAAACCTTATCAATATAATTAAATGATTTTCCTAAATAAATGATTAACTTAAAAGGTAATAAATTGAAAATGTTTTATTTAAATACTTTAAATGCTTTATGTGGGATTTGGGTTACTAATGGGTAATAGTTTAACTTAGATAGAGGAAATTCTAGAAACACACTAGTAATCTAGGACACGTAGTTGCACATCGAGACCAAACCACAGATACGACAATTCCTGTAGGTACTTATCGTATTCGAATTCTTTAAAATAACTCAGGTGCTAAAGATACTTAGGCAACAATCAAAGAGTGCGCATATCTTTTGTGGTTCATTGCACGGCAACACAGGTGAGTTCATTGCCCCTTTTCTAACATTTTTGTTTTAAAACGCGGGGCTGAGAAGCATGCGTAAACTGTTTATTTAAATTGTTTACTTAAATGCTTTTAAATTGATATGTTTTACATATATATAAATGTTATCCTAGACCATGTCTAGGAAGATTTTATGCAGGTTTACTAACTGATTTACTTATAAATTAAGTGAATAATCTGATTTAAACTAAAAGATTTCAAGAGATCAAAACATTTCAAAAAGATCACATCAAACATTTTGACAAATCAAGTGTGGGAGTTCAAGGAATCAAACTAAACATTTTGACAAATCAAGTGGGTGAATTTAAGGAATCAAACCAAACATTTTGACAAATCAAGTGGGTGAATTCAAGGAAATCAAACCAAACATTTTGACAAACAAGTGTGGGACTTCAAGAAATCAAACAAAACAATCTTTGCAAAGACAACATTCAATGTTCTACAAACCAAGTGTTTGTTGAATAACGAATCAAGTGTACAATCGATCAATGAATCTAGTATTCTATGATCAACGCGTCAAGTACATCTTGTGACAGAATCAGACGAATCAATAAAACATTTTTAAGGGAAAGCCTGGGAAATATCAGAGATAGCATACGCCAAAAACAGACGAAACATAAAATCCTACATTTCAAGAAGTCCTAGCTAGACCGTTTGACTTGTAGGTCGTATGTTTGAGGATGTTTACAGATTCCCTAACTACTAAGTACCTAGATTGACAGACTAGTGTACTCGAGTATGACCACAGGCCCCAATCATTAGGACTTAGATTTTATTAAATGTTTATTTATTTATTAAATTAAGCATTTATAACTGTTTATACAATTACTATGGTTGATCATATTGTGTGATGAACTTATGAAATCAACATGGATTTCAAATGATTGTAATTACAGGGACGACAAACAGAAGAGTCATGGGTAAATGGTAGGGTAAAAATTCCTAATTATCATTAACAACAACGTCCTATGTGGATTAGTATGTGGTGGGATGGCGTCTGGGCGGGGTTGTAGCCTCGACCCAGGGGTATGCCCTATACATAAGCATACCGATCTGGATGATACATGTGGAGTTAAAGAGGTTAGGGTCTTTACCAAAGGAGGTTTTCAAATCATTTTCAAATCATTTTCAAATCATTTTCAAATACTAAATTATATGAACTCACCAACCATGTGTTGACTTTATTTTGCATGACTTCTCAGGTGACGAACAGGTCAACTGAAGAGTTATTTCTTTGGATTAGGTTATCTGATAGAGGACCTAGCTTTTTGGACCTGCATATTTTGAAGCATCATTTTACAGTTTGTTTAGCATATCTTGTGCAGCTACAAGATTGAAGACTTATGATGTAATAGTGGGTTTACATTGTTAAATTGTAAACTTAACTAATATAATTTAACTCTGTAATCCTATTTTATTTTAGCAAAGTTTCTCATTTATATATCATGTGCGATGCGAACAATCTGATCAATTCGATTATCTTTTCGATATCGCGCCCCAGGAACCTTCCGCCCGTCGGGGAAACCCGATCCTACCCCGCCGGCTCGGGGTGTGACAGCTTTTCTGTCTGCTTCTTGTAGCTTGTAGTCTTCTTTGAATCTGAGCTATCTTGTCGGTGGTTTCTTGAATAAGTTCTGGCCCAGTTATTCGATTGTCTCCAATTTCAGTCCAACAGATCGGTGATCGACATTTCCGACCATAGAGAGCCTCGAATGGTGCACATCCGATACTGCTGTGATAACTATTATTGTAGGAGAACTCGATCAGTGGCAAATGGGAGTCCCAATTCCCACCGAAGTCCAATACACACGTTCTCAACACGTCCTCTAGGGTTTGAATAGTACGTTCGCTTTGACCATCCGTTTGTGGGTGGTAAGCTGTACTCAGATTTAACTGTGTCCCTAGAGATTTCTGCAGTGATTGCCAGAACCTTGATGTGAATCTGCTGTCTCTATCAGAGATGATAGACAATGGCACACCGTGGCGTACCACTATCTCATTGATGTATAATCTTACCAGTTTATCCATGGTGAAGTTCTCACGCATGGGCAAGAAATGAGCATATTTTGTTAAACGATCAATGATCACCCAAATTGTATCATGACCACTGGAAGTGCGGGGTAGCTTGGTAATGAAATCCATAGCTATTTGTTCCCACTTCCAGAGCGGAATCTCAGGCTGTTCCAGCAGACCAGACGGTCTCTGGTGTTCCGCCTTTACTTTCGCACACGTAAGACACTGACCGACGTACTCGGCTATGTTTTTCTTCATTCCCGGCCACCAATAAAATACACGCAAGTCTTGGTACATTTTATCGGCACCTGGATGAACAGAATATTTTGTCTTGTGTGCTTCATCGAAGATAAGTTTTCTCAATTCATCTACCGCCGGGATCCATATACGTTCTCGGCAGTAGATCATTCCATTAGGCTTCGTGTCGAACTGTTTCTCTGCTCTGCAATCAAGTTCCTTCTTCAAATTATCTCGGTCAAGTGCTTCTTGTTGTGCTTGCATAATCTTGTCACTTAAACTGGTCTGCACGGTTATCCCCATTGCTCTAACACGTAGGGGTTTGACCCGTTCCTTCCGGCTCAAGGCGTCAGCTACAACGTTCGCCTTTCCCGGATGATACTTGATCACACAGTCGTAATCATTCAGAAGTTCAACCCAACGGCGTTGTCGCATGTTGAGCTCCTTCTGATCAAAGATGTGCTGCAGACTTTTGTGATCAGTGAATATAGTACACTTGGTGCCATATAAGTAATGTCTCCAAATCTTTAGTGCGAAGATTACAGCTCCCAGTTCAAGATCATGAGTAGTGTAGTTCTTCTCATGAATCTTTAACTGTCTTGATGCATAGGCTATGACTTTGCCCCGTTGCATTAACACACAACCGAGTCCCTGATGGGAAGCATCACAGTATACAACAAAGTCATCACAGCCCTCTGGGAGAGATAGGATTGGAGCATCACATAGTTTCTGTTTCAGCCTCTGAAAAGCATCTTCTTGTTTCTGCTCCCAGACAAACGGTTCACTTTTCTGAGTTAACTTAGTGAGAGGCAGAGCTATCTTAGAAAAATTCGAGATGAACCTTCTATAATAACCTGCCAATCCCAGAAAAGACCGTATCTCCGTCGGTGTCTTCGGAGTGTCCCAATTCTTTATCGCCTCGATCTTGGCAGGATCTACATGAATTCCCTCGCTGTTGACTACATGACCTAGAAATTGAACTTCTCTTAGCCATAATTCACATTTGGAGAATTTAGCATAGAGTTTCTTTTCCTTCAACAGCTCCAAGATCTTCCTGAGGTGTTGCTCGTGCACTGCTTTGTTCTTGGAATAAATCAGTATGTCATCAATATAGACGATGACAAACTGATCCAAGTACGGCTTGCACACTTGGTTCATGAGGTCCATGAAAACCGCTGGTGCATTCGTCAACCCGAAAGGCATCACCATGAATTCATAATGCCCATATCCGGTTCGGAAGGCTGTTTTCGGTATGTCTTCATCTTGAACTCTCAGCTAATGATATCCAGACCGCAAATCAATCTTTGAGAAATATTGAGCTCCTTGCAGTTGGTCAAAAAGATCATCAATCCTGGGTAATGGATACCGATTCTTGATGGTTAGTTTGTTCAGCTCCCTGTAATCTATACACATTCTGAACGATCCTTCCTTCTTCTTCACAAACAAGACCGGAGCTCCCCAAGGTGAGTGGCTCGGTCTGATGAAACCCTTGTCAAGTAGTTCCTGTAACTGGTTAGACAATTCCTGCATCTCAGAAGGTGCTAACCTGTAAGGAGATTTAGCAACAGGAGTTGCTGCAGGAATTAAATCAATACGAAATTCTACCGGTCGCACAGGAGGCAAACCTGGCAGATCTTCAGGAAATACTTCAGGATACTCTTTCACTACCGGTACATCTTGAATTTTAATCTTATCCTTCTCTTTTTCCAGCACATGGGCCAAGAACGCCACGCACCGCTTCTGTATACACTTACGCGCCTTTATGCAAGAGATGATTTTGACACTTTGTTTTGCTTGATCCCCTTTAACTTCCAATACGCGATCACTCGGCAAATGAATTCGAAGCAGCTTCTCAGAACCGATGACTTCCACTCGTTTAAAAGAAAGCCAATACATTCCAACGATGATGTCGAAACTACCCAACTCCATCGGCATCAAATCGATGGTGAATGTATGACCATTAAGTGTCAATGGGCAATTCCTATAAACTATACTAGCTGTAATCTGTTTCCCGTTAGCTACTTCTATAATGTAAGGGGAATCTAACTGTTCTTCTATAGCATCTAAGTGGCATGCAAAATCGGCAGAGATAAAACTCTGATCCGCACCAGTGTCAAATAGAACAGAAGCATAAAAGTCATGTAAGAGAAACGTACCAGTGACCATATTCGGGTCCTGGCGTGCAGCTGGTGCTCCAATGGCAAAGGCTCGTCCACGAGGAGCTTGAACTGCCTGTTGAGCCTTCTTCGGGCAGTTCTTTGCAAAGTGACCTTGTTTGCCACAGTTGAAGCATCCTCCGTTATTCTGATTAGTTGGTGGAGGAAGAGCCAAAGCAGCATTGTTGACTGCTTGGTTAGGTGTCGCCCGGCAGTGTTGGACCCAATGGCCCTTTCTTCCACATCCCGTGCATTGTTTGCAGGGAGTGTTAGCAATATGGTGATACTGACACTTAGTGCACAGAGGATACGTGCCAGTGTAGGGTTTGCGGTTAGGGTTTTGTGGTGCTGCTGGTACTTGTTGGAGAGGTGTGGCCACCGTGTAGTTCTTGATGGTCTTCTATTTCTTCTTCTGATGTTGCTGATAATGAGGTTTCTTTGAAGACTCTTCCATGCGTTTACCGGTGTCAGCCTCTTTCTTTAAAACTCCAGAGGCAACCATCAGATCAGTGAGTTTTCCAGACAGTCTCACTGCTGATTCGACAGTAGTAGGGTTGGCTGAAACAACCATGCCCTGAATGCAGGTGGGAAGTCCACCCACATATATGTCTATCCTTTTCTCCAAAGTTGGTACCATGTCAGGTACCAAGGCAACCAACTCATGATAACGAGTTGTGTACCCCATGTGATCAGCCCCCTTCATCACATGGTTGGATAACTCAACCTCCAGTTTCTGTAGTTCATTCTTGGGGCAGAATTCTGTTCGCAGCAGTGTCTTGAAATCTTCCCATGGCCGTGCCATAGCTTCCTCTCTTCCTCGGGCGTTGATCTGACCGTTCCACCAGGTCAGAGCCCGTTTGTTGAATGTTCCAGCTGAGTAACGGACCTTGTGGTGTTCGGGGCAGCTGCATAGATCCAAGGTTGTCTCGATCTTCTCAATCCATTGGATTAATCCAACGGCGCCTTTTGACCCACTAAAACTGGGTGGTTTACATCCTACAAATGACTTGTAGGAATAATGGGATGAACCTCCAGTATTTCCACTGGCTTCTCCAGATGAGTTACCAGTGTTGTTGATTTCATTGCGGAGACGAAGGAACATCTCCGGCATTGCCTCTTTCATCTAGTTTGTCATCTGGCTACTCAGTAACGTCACCAGTGCAATGGTATCAGGATCCAAGGTAGGTGTTGTACCCGAACTAGATGGTTGAGTGATCAGAGGAGGTGGGGGAGGTGGTGGCGGTGAATCGGATGGCGATGGTGTCGAGGAGTGTGGAGCCAAACCATGAGGTGGTAATGAGGGGGTCTGTTTTGTTGGTGGCATTCTGATCATAACCAAAAGAATATTGGTTAGTACAATGATCGGATGCAGAAGACATAATGCAATAAAGTCTTAAGTCCTGAGCTCTCTACACGCAGGGTCCCTAGGTTATAGTCTAGGCCAAACCGTTTAAAAAAGTGACCTATATTTCTCTATAACCATGGCTCTGATACCAATCTGTCACACCTCGAGCCGGCGGGGTAGGATCGGGTTTCCCCGATGGGCGGAAGGTTCTCGGGGCGCGATATCGTGAGTGATAATCGAAATGATCAGATTGTTACATTACACATGATATATAAATGAGAAACTTGCTAAAATAAAATAGAATTACAAAGTTAAATTACATCAGTTAAGTTTATATTTTAACAATGTAAATCTACTATAACATCATAAATCTTCAATCTTGTATCTGCACAAGATATACAAAATAATGGTGTATGATGTCCAAAAATATGCAGGTCCAAAAACCTACGTCCTCTATCTGAAACCTAGTCCAAAGAAATAACTCTTCAGTTGACCTGTTCATCACCTGAGAAGTCATGCAAAATAAAGTCAACACATGGTTGGTGAGTTCGTATAGTTTAGTATTTGAAAATGATTTGAAAATGATTGGAAAATGATTTGAAAATTCCTTTCTGTAAAGACCCTAACCTCATTAACTTCAATGTAATATCCATATCGGTATGCTTATATATAGGGCATACCCCTGAGTCGAGCCTACAAGCCAGCCCAGACGCCATCCCACCACATACTAATAGGCATATGACACTGTTGTTAATGATAATTAAGCATTTTTACCCTACAAACCTCTGATTTGAATTATGTTACCTTTGATTCTCTTGAGTTCCTCATAGATATATGATTTCCCAAAAGTCAATGATAGAAATAAAATGTTGAATATTTAATTAAATAATTAAATAAAACATTTAAATACAACTAAGACATGATGATTGGGCCTTGTTTGACTCAATCAATTAGACTTAGTTTTTGGTGATTGTCCAAGTTGTAACCTCTCACACGTGACCCATGTCAGGCTTAACTCACAAGGAGTACACCTGAACTGAGTTGGATTTTAATGTTTTGCCCATTACAGCCTGACCCAATGGTCTTCTGCATCTGAAAGGGACTTTAAGGATATCCTTTGATTCTTGATCTCTTGATTCTCTTGATTTGACTTTGATATTGATTCCATTTGATCGTTCATGTTATTGCCCGTATAGCCTGACTACAAGAGCCTTCTACACCTGAAAGGGACTTTATATGTGTGTTACACGTGGTCTTGATTCCCTATACAACTGACATCCACCTTAACTTGAATATTAATGATTTCATTAGATCATAATGATTTCATTATTTTCATGATTCACACGCATTTATGATTTCTGATTCCTTGAGTCTCTTGATCTTTAGAATTCACATGATTCACAATGATAATTGATTTGATTATGATTCTTTGTTCTCAGATTCCACACTGAATTGGATTTCCTTTGAATTTGATCCTTTGATTTTGTTCATTTGATTTCACTTTGAATTTAGATTCTTGAATTTGAGCTTGATGGACTAAGGGTTGATTTAGAGTTTAAATTTAAAGTATCACTCATAAGAGTACTTTAATTAATTTGGATATTTGATCTGTTTAATAATTACCTAGACAGGAGTCTAGGAGTATCATCAACATATATATGTAAAACATATAATAAATAAAAGCATTTAAATAAACAGTTTAAATAAAACAATTTACGCATGCTTCTCAGCCCCGCATTTTAAAACAAAAAATGTTAGAAAAGGGGAAATGAACTCACCTGTGCTGCTATGTAAATTGATCTAACACAAAATGCGCGCTCTTGTTGTAGCTAGGTTTCTTCAGTTCCTGAGTTATTTTATAAGAATTCGAATATAATAAGTACGCGTAATAGTCGTTGTGCCTAAGGTTGGGTCTTGTTGTGTGTGCAACTAAGTGTCTTAGTACTAAATGTATCTAAGATCTAATCTACCTTAGTTACCCTTTTATGATCCCAAACCCATGTTTAGTTACAACACTTTTAATTAATTTTACAAAAATTGGGCAAAGTCTTCTTTGTTTTCTGTTAAAATCCAGACAATTATATTGACTCTTTATAATCAAATCCCAACAATTTAAATCACAATAAATCTTTAAACCAAAACTTTACAAGTAACTTAATAACTAAAAAGGAGCCAATGACATTTATCATTGACACTTCCAATTAAACAAGATTTTAGAAATTATTAACTTTTATAATTTATAACACCTTCATTTTAGTTAAAACATCATTACTTAATGTATGTTGGGCTTAATTAAACCCTATTGGGCCCACTTTGGCCCAATTAAGTACCTTTGATTCCCAATTGATTTACCAACTTGTGTTCTTGATTCTTATGAACTTATAACCATTTTACCTTATTTGTTAAACAATCTTATGTGTTTAACATTTAGTTTTACCTATGCATGCATGATTAGGGCTTCATCATTGTTCATGCACCTACACATGTATACACAATTGATCCACGTACCCCCATGCATGAAACCTAGGGTTTTATCCTTAACCATGCACACACATATGCGATATCTATCCATGCATGCAACGTACTGAATTCATACCTCGTTAGAACTTAGGTTAATGACTAACTAACCATTCCTTAGATTGTTAACACTAGTCTTGTTGATCATAGATCCATATTAATCCAATTAAACAACTTTTAGGTTCGGTATGGTATCTAGGGCAGCGAACCTATGGTCTAAACCCATAGGTTCGGCTGGGTTATACAATGCAGAGGTTCGGCTACATCACCTCACCCACGAACCCTTAGGGTTCGGCTAGAGAGGAGTAACAAGGTTCGCTCATGGTTCGGTGGTTGTACTAGGGTTCGTTAATCACGGTTGGAGGTTGGGATATCATAGTAACGAATCTTTAGGGTTCGGTTATCATGCAATGCAGGCCCATATAAGGTTCGCCTTATAAGGGTTCGTAGGTGGCGGCCAGCTATGAGGTTCGGCTAGAACATGGAAGGTTAGTCTGTCAAAGTGAGGGTTCGTTGCTGTGTCCTAGGGTTCGGTTAACAGGTGGAGCAGGGTTCGTGAACCAGGGCGCATGTTCGTTGCAGGTAACCCGCAGGGTTCGTGGCCAGCAAAAGAAGGTTCGGCCAAGGATTTTTAGGGTTCGGCAGGCTAGATCCCACGAACCTGCATCACCATCAGCTATCATCAAGCTGGACCTGTTGCAACTCGTTCCCCATCGCTTCCTAATTACTAACCTTGACTTATCTCATCAAAATTTTAGTGTTTTAAACCGATTATTCAAGAAATAACTACAAGGCTCGTGAAACCCTTTAAAAACCGAATTTAAAATGATTGTTTACCTCAAATTTCACGGTGAAATGCTTGTTTTACTTGTACCTCCGTGATCTACAAGATGAGAGGATCGAAATGACGCCTAGCACACTTGTATCCAACGAGATTTAAGCTTCCAAAACTTAGAAAGAAGGTGGTTTTCTTGTGAAGAACTAGAGAGAGAGTGGGAAAAACGAGTTTGAGAGAGAGAGGAGAGTAAATGGTGGTGGTTGTGGCATTTAATGCCCACATTAAATGTGGGGGAAATACCCGGTCGTTCGGTCTCGTTCGGTTTCGCGAAAAATGCCGATTCGCTTAGTTTTCGCGACGAAACGACATGATTTTAAAAAAACAGAAATCATTTAATTATTCTAAGTTGTGATTCCTAATAAATTAACTAATATCTTTAATTTAAAAATATTAATTCACTGTTTAAATCGAAATGTACGGTCGTCGCGCGTATTCGTTCGAATCGTCACCCGTACGAACACGACGATAACTAAACCTTTCAATCTTGTTTTCTAATTATAGAATATCATTCAGAACGTTAAACTTTCAGATATATTCGTACTGATCGCCACCTATACGAATAACCCGTCAGTTTAGCATTCACGTAACAATATTCGTGTGTTTTGTTCTTTAAAGTCTCGCATACGTTTATACGTAATAAATCCTAAACAATCAACCACATGATAATTCTGTATTGTCGAATAATTATCTGACTTAAGAACCATTGTTCTGCACTGTGTTACTGTTAAATGTTTCTGAATTTGTTCTATGATAACACACTATAATAATGATAAATGATATGAATATGAAACGTACTGAAATGTATATGGTCCGTACCTGTTTTATTGTTCATATACTGTAGAGATCACTGTTCCGGTGACGGTTCCGGCATTGATGTTACATACAACTATGTTATTCTAATGTGTTGATGAATTATGAAGTTATATTATCATGTTCATCTGATTATCCCTGTCATATCATGATCATACAAGCATGCATACAATGATAAGCGATAATAAACAATTTAATATTATCTAAATCAAAGTATAAGCAATATGTTAAGCAAAACTTTTAAATAAATAAAAGTAAAGCATGTTTCTCAGCCCCGAGAGTTTAAAATCAGTTAAGATTAAAGAAAAGGGGCATATGAACTCACCTTGTGATTGAAGTGGTTGACTTAGCTTAAAACAAAGAAGACACGCGCTCTTGATTGCACTTGTTGTGTTTTCACGATCCTGTATTGATTTCACGTTGTATTTATGTGTTAGTCTTAACTTGGTTGTCCCCCCCCCCCTGGTGTTGATCCTCATTCGACCCATTCCAATTGAAGTATGATCTATTTTCACTTAAACAATTTGGTTTGAATTTGGTGTGTGATTGTTAGTTATGACTAAAGACTTGATTTTTATAATGATTTAATGACCTAGATGTCATTAATTCTCTTAACACCATAACCATCACCCTTGTAGTAAAACATGATTATCCATTCCATTTCCCATAATTGTCATTCGTAACCATTAATTCGTGACTCAGGTTACATTTAAAACCATTGGGCCGAATGTCATCCTTGTGAGTCTCATGATTTAACCGTGGCCAAAATGTTATAGATGTGGGCCGATTATTGGTTTTGGGCCGAGCCAATTGTTGGACTAAAAGAACCAATGAGCCTGATCAGAAAAATCTCTAAGTCTCACAGCACTTATAACGACTGAAGAAGAACACAACAGCTGACATTCAATGTACTGAAGACACAAGATCTGAAGTGATATACAACAGCTGAAGTGCAATTCATCAGATGTTGTAGTGTGTAGTTTAGTCTTCAGTAGTTTTCTTTCAGTGTTTGTAAAAGTCTGATGAGTAGTTTACTCATCAGATGTTTTAGTTTATTACTTCAGTAGTTTTAATACTTCAGTAGTTGTAAGAGAATGTCTTCAGATGTTGTAGACATTCTCAGTAGTTTAGTTATTTTCAGTTGTTTTGTTTTGTCTGTTAGGTGTCAACATCATGTGACATCATCAGACGTCACTGTCTCTATATAAGGGCAGTTGACATGTTTGTAATGGTAACGAAGTTAATAATCTGAATGATATATTCCTTTTGCAGAAAGTTTCTCTCTCTATAACAAACTTGCATTTACTGTTTGATTGAACTTTGTTCTTGCTATGATTATGCTAATTCAACTTTGAATTCCGCTGCTATACTCTGTTAATTGTATCAATTGAGAACATCTGATCCTACAATTGGTATCAGAGCAGGTTAATCATTGATCGATTAAACAATTGATCTCTGAAACTGCTCAAATTTGTTCTCTAATTGATCGAATTAGCTGATTAAGTAAGAATTTGTTATAGATTGAAGTTTTCTATTAACTTCTGTTGATTTGTCCTTCAATATTAATTTGTTTTGAATCAATTGATCGAAATTTGCATTAGCTTGTGTCTAATTGCTTGAATCTGTGATCATGACGACTCCAAACAATGATCCGCACAATACAGGCTCCGCAACCAAGCCTCCGATGCTTGTGCGGAGTGAGTACAACATATGGCAACGTAGAATGCTACATCACCTGTCAATTAACAGCGCAGGATGTTGGAAATCTGTAGTGCATGGTCCTTATAAACCCATGATTACAGATCCTGAAACTAAACTAATGATTCCGAAACCTTCGGATATGTATTCGGATGAGGATATCAAACTGTTTGAAATTGATGCGAAAGCTCATGGTATTCTGGCCATGGCTTTGCCGAATGAGATTTACTCTGGCTTGATGCATCATGATACTGCTCATGATCTCTGGGTTGCACTGAAAGAACAATTTGGTGGAACCGATGAGGTTTTAGCAAACACAAGAGAAATCCTCGCCCAACAGTATGAGACGTTCTCTCATAGGAAGGGTGAATCATTGACTCAACAATTTGAGCGTTTCTCATGTTTAATTTCTGAGTTGAAAATGGTCAAGCAAGAATATACTAATAGTCAGATGAATAACAGATTTCTCAGATCACTGCCTGAGAGATGGGATACTTATACTATTATTCTACGCTCCAGTGCAACTCTAGAACATCTATCTCTCACCCAACTTCATGGGAAACTCTTAACATTTGAGAGAGAGGTAGAACAAAAGAGAAAACTGTCTTCATCTGGAAAACTTGCTGATGATTTTGTTCCTGGTAACACTGCTTTGATAGGTCAGGAGTCAGAGTTTAATGGGTCTGAATTTTCTTATGATGAACATATTGATTTTTCTACTAACAATTCTGAACATGCTTTTGTGGGAGTTGATGGTAATGCAGGAAATTATGGTGATAACTTGTGTTTTGTGATGGATGATTTGAAAGGAATCCCGGATGATGATCTAGAGGAGATGGACATTTTGAGTCAAATGGCATTAATCAACATCAGATCACAAAAGTTCTATAAACGAACAGGAAGAAAGTTCCCTGGATTATCTGGCAAAACCAAAGTTGGATTTGACAAAGGGAAGCTGAGGTGCCATAAGTGTCATAGACTTGGTCACTTTGCTAGGGAGTGCAAATCTACTGGTTCTAACTCTGCTGCACCTTTTGTGACTTTTCCAAGCAACAACCCATCAAGCAAAGGATCACAATCCTCTGGTACTAGTCAACAACAATTCTATCCAGCTCACTTTGTTCAACAAAATCCTATGCCATATCCATATCCTTGTTTCTACATGCCTCAACCTACATACACTCCAGCATTAATTCCTTCACAATCACCTGCTCTTCCTGATACCAGCAAATCTCAAACCAATCAACAGTCTCAACAACAACAGCATCAAAGTTTCTTTACTCCTGGAGTAGTTGATTGGAGTAGTCTACCTGATGATTTATCTGACTTCAACATGCAGCCTTATTCTGAAAATGGTCCACATGGTGGAGACAATCCTTTTGGAAATCTTGCATTGATGGCTATTGATTCAACTGACAACTCTTGTCAATCTTCTTCAACATCACAGGTATCTTCTGAATCAAAAGCTAAGTTATGCTCAGAGTCATGTATTTCAGCATTTGCTTCCATTAGGGAAATAAATGTAGAATTGATAAATGAGAAATTTGAATTAGAGAAGGCTGTGGCTAAAAACAAAACTGAGTTTGAAAGAGCTTTAAATGAAAAAGAGTCTGATATTTATAAACTCAAATATTTGTTATCTGATGAAAAAGCTAGAGTGGAAGTCATGCTTGTGAAGCATAATGATCTGAAACAAACACTTGCAGCAACCCAAGTAGAATGTGCAAGATGGGTTGAATCTTGCAAGGGGTTTGAGTTGCTGTTAAACAAGCAAACAGCATCAAATGTGAAGTTTGGTATTGGATACAATCACACTGCTCCTCCAACTGATTATACACCAAAAAATCTTAACTGTGAGTCTGAAGGAGACAGTGTATACCAATCCACCAAATCTTCAGAAAAGTCTGATGCTGAAGAATCATTTGAAAGTGATTCAAGTGCCTGCAAATCTGAGTCTGAAACTATTGACATTGAAACTTATTCTTATTCTCTTGGATGTACAAATGTTATCCAGGATGAAACATGTCAGGATAGTGTTTTAATTGAGATTAACCCTGATGAAAAGGTTTCAAATGAATTAAATTTAAAACTGGTTAAGTCAGATGGGCATGGCACTGGAGAGAAAGATGCACGGCTTCTGATAAGTCAGAATCACTCATCAGTAGTTGTAGAAAAAGCTGATGGCACAACTACTGATAAGTGGAAAAGGGTTGATAGACAAGTGCTGAAGAATACCTCTTCAGAGGTTGTCAGCACATCAGCTGTTATCAATTTGTCTACAAATACTGATGTTTCAAATGTGCTGAAGAACAAAAACTCAGTATCTAAGTCATCAGTACTTGTAGATAATCACAAGGGAAAGCAAAAGAGGGTGCCTTGTGAAATTTGTAGGCTATTTAATCATTCCACTGATGATTGCTGGTACAGAAAAGGTTCTAAATTCAACAAAATAAAGCATAAAAACAAAAACCTTCTCAAAATGAAAACTGAATTTCGTTCCAAGTTTGTACCAGAATCATCTGTCAGTTCAAAGACTGGAAACACCTCACATGGAACTGAATCAAATAAGTTCAAGAAAGGTAAGGAGGTGGTTCCAGATTCAAAGAAACAACACTTGAAAAATTCTTCATCAGTTAAAGAAACTAAAGTGTTAAAACCCAAAAATCCAAAGTCAGGTCAAAATGTGTCTAATGAAATCAAAATCTTGACACAAAATCATAATCAACTGATGTTAATGATGCAACAACTGCTAGGAAGAGTCAATCTGGCAGAGGCATCTGTTGATTCATTTCCTAAAAAGAAATCAAAATCAAAAGTCAAAGCAAAATCTTCTGATAAGAATGCTTCAAGTGTTGCTTCAACTGACACTGCTCATTTTGTTTATTCATGTGTTAACAGACCCAAAACCAAAATGGTTTGGGTCCCAAAGTCTAACTGAGTGTGTTGTTGTATGCAGGGTCCTTCAGCATGCCAAAATAGCATCTGGTATGTTGACAGTGGAGGATCCATGCATATGACTGGGAGCAGATCTCTCCTTCAAAATTATTTTACTGGAAGGAAGGGATTTGTATCCTTTGGAAATGATGCTAAGGGTTACATTATTGGGAAAGGTATGGTAACAAATGGTGAAATTAGGTTTGATGATGTGAATCATGTTGAAAATCTTAAGTACAATCTTCTGAGTGTTAGTCAAATGTGTGATAAGGGTCATGTTTCTCTTTTCACTAAGCAAGATTGTAGGATTTTATCTTCTGATGTAATGCCTTTGATTAGCAAAGTTTTAGATGAGTATACACTTCTTAAGGCTAACAGAGTGGGAAAGGTATATGCCTTTGATTTATCTAAGAATATCTCTGTCAAGGGTCATCCTTGTTTATTCTCTAAGGCCTCTTTCAAAGAATCAAATCTGTGGCATAGAAGATTAGGTCATGTGAACATCAAAAACATGAATCAATTGGTGAAACATGGTTTGGTTAGAGGTCTTCCTTTAAAGGACTTTAGTTGTGATGAGAATTGTACTGCCTGCTTGAAAGGAAAGCAACACAAAGTCTCTTTTCCTCCAATTGGAGATTCCAAATCCACTGGTTGCCTGCAACTACTGCACATGGATTTGTTTGGTCCTGTGCAGATAATGTCTATGGCAAAGAAGAAGTATTGTCTAGTTATTGTTGATGACTATTCAAAATTTGTCTGGACTTTCTTCTTACACTCAAAAGGTGAGGTTGCCAAGGCTATTATGAATTTTGTGTTGTTTGCTGAAAAGCAATATTCTATTCCTATCAAGTGTGTTAGGAGTGATAATGGCACTGAATTCAGAAATCACCTTCTGGATGAATTTTATCTGTCAAAGGGAATTCAGAGACAGTACAGTATTCCCAGAACTCCTGAACAAAATGGAGTTGTAGAAAGGAAAAATAGGACTTTGATTGAAGCTGCCAGAACAATGCTTGCAGATTCTGGTTTACCACTAACCTTCTGGGCAGAAGCTGTTAATACAGCTTGCTATGTGCAAAACAGAGTTTTGGTGAATCAAAGATGGTTGAAGACTCCATATGAAATACTTCACTCTTTAACTCCTTTGATTTCCTTCTTCAGAGCTTTTGGGTGTCCTTGCTATATTCTCAACACCAAAGATCAACTTACCAAATTTGATTCCAAAGTTGATGCAGGATACTTTGTTGGATATTCTTCAACTTGCAAGGCTTATAGAGTGTTCAATTGTCGAACAAAGATTGTTGAAGAAACTCTTCATGTTAAATTCAATGAATGTCCCAAAGATTCCATTCCTCAAAATCCTGCTGAGATGTTTGATCTTAACATCTTGCAACATAAATTTCCAGTTGAACCTAATGGTGAAGAACATGAGGTATTTCCAGCAAATCCACCAAAAGATTCTACAGAAACCACACAAGGAATTCCAGATGATGAAGATGAAAGTACTCATTTGTTCAGATTCAGTGATAATCTGCCTACATCTGCAAAATCAGTTGCTCCTCCTGCTCCAGTTGCTCCTCCAAATACAAATGCTGATGAAATTCTGGATTCTTCCACATCATTTGAAATTCCAGCTGAATTGTTCCCTGGTTCTTCATCCACTTCTGCAGCAGCTGAACCTCCAGCAAACACTTGCACTGCTCTTATTCCATATCAAGAACTGAAAGATCATCCATTATCTCAAATTCTTGGTGATATTTCTGCTGGTGTTTCAACAAGAAGTCAATTATCAAACTTTTGCCTCTATGCCTTATTTGTCAGTCAACAAGAACCAAAGAACTATCACACTGCACTCAAAGACAATGGCTGGGTGGAAGCAATGCAGTTGGAGTTGCTGCAATTCCAGAAACAACAAGTCTGGGAGCTGGTTTCTTTACCTCCAGGTAAGTGTGCAATAGGCACAAAATGGGTGTTTAGGAATAAAACAGATGAACATGGTCAAATCATTAAAAACAAGGCTAGACTGGTTGTACAGGGGTTTTCTCAGGAAGAAGGTATTGATTATGATGAAACTTTTGCACCTGTAGCCAGACTAGAAGCAATTAGGTTGTTTTTAGCCTATGCTGCCTTACACAAATTAAAAGTTTTTCAAATGGATGTCAAAAGTGCTTTCCTATATGGTAAAATAAAAGAGGAAGTGTATGTGTGTCAACCTCCAGGCTTTGAGGACAATAAACATCCTGATTGGGTGTACAAGCTTGATAAAGCTCTTTATGGGCTGAAACAAGCACCTAGAGCCTGGTATGACACTTTATCCACTTTTCTTCTCAAAAATAATTTCACTAGAGGCTCCATTGATAAAACTTTATTCATAAAGAATGTAGGACAGCATAAGCTACTTGTTCAAATTTATGTTGATGACATCATATTTGCTTCTTCTGATCTAAAGTTGTGTGATGCTTTCACTGAGCTTATGACCAAAAATTTTGAAATGAGTGCCATGGGGGAACTACAGTTTTTCTTGGGTCTTCAAATTAAACAAAAATCTGATGGAATTTTCATTCACCAATCAAAATACACAAAAGAGCTGTTAAAGAAATTTGATTTGCAAAACTGTAAACCATGTTCTAACCCCATGAGTAGCACCACACAACTTGATGCTGATCTGAAAGGTACTTCAGTTGATGAAACTCTTTATAGATGTATGATTGGCTCTTTGATGTATCTAACTGCATCAAGGCCAGACATTATGTTTGCCACTTGTGTCTGTGCTAGATTTCAGGCTGCACCTAAAGAATCTCATTTAATTGCTGTGAAGAGAATTTTCAGATACTTGCAGGGTACTCTATCTCTGGGAATATGGTATTCCACTGGACATTCCTGCAAGCTAGTTGCTTTTTCTGATAGTGACTATGCAGGATGCAAACTCTCAAGAAAATCTACTTCTGGTGGGTGTCAATTTCTTGGAAATTGTCTGGTTTCTTGGCAAAGTAAGAAACAAACATCTGTAGCCACTTCCACTGCTGAAGCCGAGTACATTGCTGCTGCAAGTTGTACTTCACAAATTCTCTGGCTTCAGTCTCAACTCTTGGATTATGGCATCAAAGAACTGAAGACACCATTGTTAATGGATAGTGCTTCAGCTCTTTGTATTGTCAAGAATCCAGTTCAGCACTCTAGGACTAAACACATTGAGATCAGACATCATTTTATAAGAGATTGTTATGAAAAGGGTCTGATTGATCCAAAGTTTGTTCCTAGTGCTGATGAGCTTGCAGACATCTTTACTAAGCCTTTAGACACCTCAACTTTTCAAAATTTAGTTCTAAGGCTTGGTATGCTGCAACTTGAATAGATTGGTTTTTCATCAAATAAATTTTAATTTCTTTTCAAAAACCCAAAAATATTTTCAATTTTTCTTTTCAAATGAAATTTTTTTTACCTTGCAACTTTTTGATATTTTCAGTAAATACTGATACATATCAAAAGTACTGATTCAAGGAAAAATATGACCTTTTCTAATACTCTAAGTTACAAGTACTGATGAGTATTGATTCACTAAGTACTGAAGGTCAAACATTGTTTACAAGTTCTGATGAAAACATTGTTCACAAGTTCTGATGAACAAAATTTCCACAAAGTTCTGATGAACAAATTGTTTACAAGTTCTGATGAACACATTGTTCACAAGTTCTGATGAACAAAATTTCCACAAAGTTCTGATGAACAAAATTTCCACAAAGTCTGATGAACAACTGATGAAAACAACTGCTGAACAAAACTGTCGACAACACCTGATGAGTAATTTTACTCTTCAGTTGTTTTAACTTTTGTTGTTTTCTCTATTTAACTCAACCTTCTTCAGTTGTTTCATTATCACTTTCTCAGAACTTTCCATATTTTTCAAAAA
This sequence comes from Mikania micrantha, assembly GCA_009363875.1. Lineage (NCBI taxonomy): Eukaryota > Viridiplantae > Streptophyta > Magnoliopsida > Asterales > Asteraceae > Mikania > Mikania micrantha. The sequence goes on along the minus strand of CM018694.1, from coordinate 15,164,585 downwards.
CCTATTTTCCCTCTCCAGTCTTTGCATCCATGGCGTCAATCACCTTGAAACCTCGACACAATTCCGTTGCTTATCTGACCAAATCCTCCTTTTGGTCAAAGTTTGATGAAGCTGTGGACTTGATGACCTCCTCTCAATTCAAAACTGCCTTTCTCCTCAATCCAACTCTGTATGTCGAATCCATTCATCAATTTTGGATGAATGTTGAACTGATCAACGTGGGCACAGGAGTCATCTCACTTCGATCCACAGTTAATGGTCATAATGTGCACATCAGCCCCGCTGAACTCAGGGAGGTTCTTCAGCTTGATGATGCTAACCTGGTCACTCAGTTTCCTAAGAGCGTCACTGACCTCTGTTTTACAAGTCATGAATACCAGGGTGACCTGAGTGATTCCACACTTTTCAAGAAGCACTTCAATGACCCAGAGCGCCTGATATTCCATATGATCAACATCTGCTTGGCTCCGAAGTCTTCTTCATGGGACCAAATGTCCTCTCGATGGCAACAGGTATTGTATTCTATCCTAGAATCTCAAAAGCTAAATTTTTCTCAAATACTCTTTTCTGAATTAACTGAACATGCTGGTAAGCCTGTTTCTTCTAGATGGCTACTCTATCCACGTTTTATCATGGCCATCATAGAGAAACAGCTTCAGCAAAATGGCCTTGTTGGTCAGGGGATCTCTGCTCCAGCAGTTTTGTTGGAAGTATATTCCCGACACAACTCTAACCCTACTCTCAAAGAGGCTGCCCGAAAGCTAAAACCCAAGCAGAGGGAACCCACAGCCTCCACCACAAAATCCAAATCCAGAGTCCCCACTAAACCAAAATCCAAACAAACCAAAAAGGCTGCTCAGGGAAATGAGTCCCCTGAGTCTGCCCATGCCTCACCAAGGCATGACATGGCCACTGGGAGTAGTCAACCAGTGATCCATCAGACTCCACCGGCTCAAACCGCCCAGGATTCCTCTCAACAGGAACCTGGTGCAACCTTTGAAGGGGCAGACACATTTCTAGAACCTCTTTCAGTTGAAAAGGTTTCTATTGAACAGCACCAATCTCCCCGGGTGTACTCTCTTTCAAAGCCAATTCCTATGGAAACCACCCCAGATAGTCCCACTTTTGTTATTGAAAACATCCTGGATCAGTTGAACACTCCTATCCCCTCCCAGACACCTATCAATACTGGGATTAGCTCCAACATTGAGGGGGAGGACCAAAGTGTCTCTGATAGCCCACAGGATTATGACTACCACATCAGATCTCCTAGTGTGGAAAGAGAGATTCTGATATCTGACAAGGCTGCTACTTCATCACCTCCATCATTTGGAGTGATTGATAGTGGTACCATTGCTAAGACCTTGTCAGAGGCAACAACTGATGAAGGGGTTACCCCTGAGGTTGGAAGTCCCCAGAACCAAGAAAAAGGGGCACCTGATCATGTTGAGCCACACTCAACTCAGGTAGATCCTGATAATCTCAGGAGGTCAGATGATTTAGCTAAGGCTACTGATGACCAAAGAACACTTGCTGAGGTTCTGAAACAGAACCAAATCCTTGAGGCTGAGGTATGTAGACTCAATGAGCTACTCACCAAAATGTCCAAGGACAAAAGTCCATCTTCCCCCATTACCCCACAGATGGCACCTTCTCATCCTGAAGGTCACCCAAACACTTCAACCACTACTTCACAATTTCAAATGCCACCAGCCTTTGCTTCAGGCACTAATCCTTTGGGTTCTAGCCCCCCAGAGGCATTAGCTGCTGCCTTTCTAAATATCCTCCCTCTCATCACTCCATTACTGAAAACAATTATTGTTCAAGCCCTTGATGAGAGGCTACCCTCCAAATCTCAAATTCAACAAATGGTTGATGAGGCTGTGACTGCCAGACTTACCACTCTACATACTCCTTCTTCCCCTGCAGCCAAAAAGGGGGAGTTAGGAACAGAGTCAGTCACAACTTCAGCTTCCAAAAGGCCAAGATCTGAAGATGTTGCTTCTGAAAGGTCTCCTGCAATTCAAGTGACTTATAAGAGACAGAAGAAGAAACCTGTTGAGGTTATCAACAGAGCTGATGAGGAGGTTGAGCAGGAAATGGCTGAGAAAGTAATTGAAGCAAGTGCAGAACAAGTGGAAGTTACAACATCTGATGTACAAAAACAGGCTACAACATCTGATGTACAAAAACAGGCTACAACCTCTGATGTACAAGAAACTGAACCAGAGGAGATACAAAATCAAGAGGTTCAAACTCAGGTTGTTGAGGTAAGGGCTCCTCCAAAGAAGAGAAGGCAACTTAGAATTCAAGAAGATGAAGATTCTGATGAGGAAGACAGGATGCCTATCTCTACAGTTATCAAGCCAAATGTTCAAAAGCCTGCACCATCAACAACTGGGTTGGATCTGTCAATTCAAAAGAAGAAAGTATCTTTACCTGCCAAATATGTGCCTGAGAAGCCACTGGTGTTGGGACAACATCCAAAGCTCACACCAGAATCTCAAATGTTGGCAGTAAAAGTGAAGCTTGAAGAAGAAGAGAACCAGAAACAGCATGATGAGCAAATCCTAAAGATGGTTGATAAGGATTATCCTCAGACATCAACCATTATTGCAATGAAGAAAGAAGCTCAAAGGTTGTATGCTCTGAGGTTCACCTACCAGTATAGGAAGGAACAGATTAGAATGTGGCCTGATCCAAGAATCATTCATAGGATCCACAAGAGAGAGGCTCCAGCATCTTATGCCAGAAGAATCAGAAGGGTCTTAAGTGCTGACATTATGCTAGGGTCAGTACTTGATCCTTGGGAGATAATCAATGATTTCAAGAGTGTGTACAACTCTGGCTCAAAAGCTCCAAAGTTTATAGAAAACAAAATGATCAAGAAAGGCTTGGTATATAGGAAACTTGAAAATGTTCAACAAAATGAGCTTTCTCTATTTTTGGAAGGGAAGCATCCTGATGAGTTTGTATACAGAGAGATTACTAGAGTTGAGCTGAATGATGGGACAACGGCCAGGTACTTGTCTGAGTACTATGGACCTGAGTCTTTCTTTGAAGGTGAACCTGAGAGGCTGACTCCAGAAGAGAAGGTAATACTGCTTGAGGCATATGTCAGGGAGTCCTTCAGGTTAGTATATAATCAATAGCTTTAATGAGAGGGGTTAATGCTCATAGTCCATTTCCCCAATGGAGTTCCCTCTCATATTTTGCTTGTTAGATTTTTTGGAAGCTGTTGATTATCAGGCATACACTTTAACTGGTCATTTTGATACTGATCTCAAAGAAAAAGACTTATCTTTCAGCCTGGGAGTGAATAAGTGAGACCATCAATAAATTAGAGGTTTTTGGCTGCATTGGTTCAGGGGGAGTTTGTTGGACTAAAAGAACCAATGAGCCTGATCAGAAAAATCTCTAAGTCTCACAGCACTTATAACGACTGAAGAAGAACACAACAGCTGACATTCAATGTACTGAAGACACAAGATCTGAAGTGATATACAACAGCTGAAGTGCAATTCATCAGATGTTGTAGTGTGTAGTTTAGTCCTCAGTAGTTTTCTTTCAGTGTTTGTAAAAGTCTGATGAGTAGTTTACTCATCAGATGTTTTAGTTTATTACTTCAGTAGTTTTAATACTTCAGTAGTTGTAAGAGAATGTCTTCAGATGTTGTAGACATTCTCAGTAGTTTAGTTATTTTCAGTTGTTTTGTTTTGTCTGTTAGGTGTCAACATCATGTGACATCATCAGACGTCACTGTCTCTATATAAGGGCAGTTGACATGTTTGTAATGGTAACGAAGTTAATAATCTGAATGATATATTCCTTTTGCAGAAAGTTTCTCTCTCTATAACAAACTTGCATTTACTGTTTGATTGAACTTTGTTCTTGCTATGATTATGCTAATTCAACTTTGAATTCCGCTGCTATACTCTATTAATTGTATCAATTGAGAACATCTGATCCTACACCAATTATGAACTGAATGTTTCCATGTGATTCGACCCATTTGTTCATGGGCCGATTTCATAGGATTGTTGGGCCAATTAACTTAGGCTGACACCATCATAAAGGGCCGCACAGCGTGGGCTGAATAATTGGTATTTGGGCCGTGTGTAGATGTGGGCCAACTGATAGTATAACAATTCGCATAACATATGCTGTTGGTCGGGTGGTAGTACTAATAACCGCCTCAATGCACTGAGTATCCAAAGAGGTCAGCGAACCTGTGGCTCCAGGGTTCGGTATTTGTGGATGTGTCATGAGGTTCGGCTGATGGTTAAAAGGTTCGGCTAAAGGTGGCTAAGGTTCGCGAACAACATGTTATCTTGATCTAGGCTCGGTAGTCAAAAGGTTCGTCGAGTCCATGTAGAGTTCGTATGATGATGATGGTTCGCCAAAACAAGGTTCGTGACTGGCCAGAGGTTCGGTGCTAGGGCAGGGTTCGTTCCGGCAGGGGTGGTTCGTGAGTGTGGGATGGTTCGTTGCATGGGTTCGCCTGCCAGCTTCGTTACTCTTAGGTTCATGAGGCCCCAAGGGGTTCGGTATGGAGGTGTAGCAGGTTCGGCCGGTGATGCAGAAAGGTTCGGTGGTTAGTGCACGAAGGTTCGGTGGGTATTGGTTTGGCGGTTCGGCGGCCCAAGGTTCGGTCGTAGCTCACGAACCCTGTGTCACCACCCCCATCCTCATTGAACCAACTGCTCCACTCATTCTCGCCCTTCAGAACGTTAAACTCACAAATATGTTTGTGTGAATCTTCACCCACGCAAACACACTGTCAGTATGTTATTCTGAAACAACACTGCAATATTGTTTTAAATTGTATTTTCTCACTATCCGACATAACTAACACCCTGTTATCACATTGTTTTCACACTGATTTGTCGGCCATATGATTCCTGTCATCTATGGATATCAGATCGCAACCGATTTGTTCTTGATAGTTGTTTGAACACTGTTGTTTCTCTTGATTAGTTGTGTTAACTGTACTTAGGTTTTCACCTAAACAATAACAACTATTGTTTGTAATGAGTGTTGTACTTACAGCATTTAAGTTTACACAATAAATACGTACAACTGTTTCTTGTATTTTGAATTCTGTTAATACAAGTACTGTTCACACACATGTATTTACACATAGTAACTGTTGAAAGTACACATACCGTACGAACTTGCCGGCCGGTTAGGTACTAGTGTCACAATAGTACATTGTAGCAATCGGAAGCACATCTGTATCATACTAGAATTTAAACATAAAGAGCATTTACAATTACTTAGTATGATGTGTTGGTAGGTTTATAACTTAGTTGAGATAACATTTGACGAAATTATGATTATACTTTGCGGGAAACAGTTGCTTAGAACACAATGCTTAGCTTTGTCCTGAATGAGTGGTTGTTAATCTTACAATATGTTTCTTGAACAAAAATTACTAAATTACTAGTTTTTGATCATGTGTTCAATTTTAAAAGAAATTCTAAATTTTGTTTTTTTTTATTTTGTTTTAGTTTAAAGCTGAAACATTCTTTGCGTATACTTACATATCGACCTGATTGTTATAGCTTTAAACAATTCAAATTTGTTTTCTTGGTTTGATTAAGTTTTGGATAGTCCCTGCGTATATGAGAATATCAATCTGATTGTTAAAAGCTTAATCTTAAATTATTGTTTCGTTCATTTTCTGGATCATCTGAGCATACGAAAGTATCAACCTAGATTCCAAGATTTTGAACAATTTCAATTTGTTTTACATTTTGTTGTTTTTCAAAAAGAAATTCTATTTTGTTTTTGCATGATCAAGCTAGTTAAAATTGAATTAAATTGTTTCAAGGACATTATTGTTTGTTTAATTATTCACAAAACAGGGATGTGTTCAAGTAAATGGAGAACATAAAGTATATGATAGTTCTGGTTTTATTTGATATCTTAACGAAGTAATTAAACTTAAATTGTATTTATATAATGACAATCATCTTTGAATTGTAATTTGCTAATAAACATATTCATTAATTCAATCAGGTTGTGTTGATGATTGTAATGCAATATGATCTCATGTCTGGATCTTTCTCACCAAAAATATGTGTTTGTTTTGGTTATTTTCATATTTCATGATTAGGTTCATTACATTTGTAGTGTGTTTGATATAAAATTTGAAAAAAAAAAAAAAAAAGATTTTTGGTTGATATCTGATGTTAAATCAATAATTTTTTTGATTATTTGTTTTAACTATGAAACATTAAAGTGTTGGTTTTGTTTGAAATTTTAAATAAAATTGATTTTTGGAAAAATGAATTTGCTGAGAGGTTCGTTTAAAAAGGTTTGCTTGGAGGTCCATTCAACATGATTGTTAAAAGGTTCGTTTGATAGGTTTGTTGATAGGTTCGTTCAACAGGTTTGTTTGAAGGTTCGTTTAAAAGGTGTAACACCACTGTAATTCAGGTTGTCCGTACATGTTTAATTGTACTGTTACAACCTGATATGATAATTATTAATGATGATGAATTATTGGATGTTATTACTGATATTGGTATACATATTGAGAACATAATATTATATGCATAAACCATGGGAAGTTTAGTCGAAACACAACCAAACAGAACCAGATAGTTTATCGCAGTTAAATTCACATATTATGGATTGTTGATTTTGAAGAGTTGTGGTTTGGGATTCTATAATCAAAGATAGACAAGGATATAATCATGGTGTATCGAAGAGGTGCTGGGACGGCGGCTGAGGCAGTTGCGACTGACCTCTACATATGCCCTATACATAAGCCATCTTCGGTTTATCATGATTATATCAGTGTTGAGGCTTTGGTGAGGAGAATCCGAGGTTTTGGTTTGGGATAGAAAAGAGAGTTATGAGTTGGTTATTGTCTGGTTGCTAAACATAGTCAAGGACATATGGTCATGGTTTATCGAAATAGCGGTGGGACGGTGGCTGGGGAGGTTGCGACCTACCCCTACATATGCCCTATACATAAGCATATTTCGGTCTATTATGGATGTGTCGGTGATATGGTTTAGTGGGTTTTGTATTGGGAAATTATAATATTCAAGATAATTAAATAACGAAAGGATTATTGGAAGTGTTTACGCGATGGTGAGGTTTCGAATATAATTTAAACGCGAATGTTAATTCAGAAATATTGACATAATAATGTATTCGCGTGGGTGACGATTCACACGAATATAATTATTAAAAATAATATTCTGAAACGATATTCCATAAATCGTAAATCGAATCGAAATACGATACGAGCGTTGGATTCGGAAAGGTGACGATCTTTACGAATGCGTACGTAAGTAACGCGTTTCGACGAGATAACGAAATAATATCTAACGATATTAAATTAATAAATAGAAATTTAAAACGTTTATTAGGAATCACAATCTGAAACAAATCCTAACAAATCGTTTACTTTAAATAGTTAATTTAACGAAAGTGAACGGAGGCATTGTATTTAAACAATTTTGTTTAAAATCATTTTATTTAAAACGGAACTTATTCATTTAAACGTTTTATGTTGTAAATGTGTTTTAAGATAAAAACCGATCATCTAATTATTTTTAGCGCGTATTAAACGAGACCGAGCACGCGGGGAGAACCCGGGCTATAAAGGCCCGTATCTTCTTCTTCTTCCTCATTTCACAAGGGCTCTTTCTCTCTCTAGAATACCAAAAACGCCGCCACATTCTCTCTCTACCTTCTCTCTAGCTTATCTCCTTCGTTACCCAACGGATTCACGAGATCTTGGTGCCTAAACGACCGCGTGATCGAGGAGAACACAAACCCACGAAGAAACTCAACGTTTAGTCGACATTTAGAGGTAAATCTTGTGTTTTATTTTCGGTTGTCACTCTAAAACAACAACCGGTGTAGTTCTTGCATTTTAAACGAATTATAAACTTAGAAAACTTTGAAGCGAGCTTGTATAGATGAGTAGAAATAGTTGGTTGGGTCTGCAACATGAAACAAATCCGATGGGGAAGATGAAGGTCAGGCTCGGTTGTGGCGGGAAGCAGGTCGACGAACCTGCAGCCACTAGCATGGCTGGGTCGAACCTACATGGTTCACGAACCTTGCCATGAAAACCCTAACTGCCGAACCCTTCCATGCGAACCTCCATCTTTGGCCGAACTTTTTCTTGTTGCCGAACCCTTTTCCAGCCGCACATCATGCCAGCCGAACCACAAAGACCTCACGAGCCTGCATGATGGTTGAAGCTCCCTTCTGTTAGCCGAACCCAAGGAGTTGAGCCATGAGGTTGCTGAACCTGCCCTTAGTTGGCAAACCTACCTCAAAGCCGAACCCTTGTTCAGCCGAACCCCGACCTTAGCGAACCATTGTCATGCAAACTTTAGAAGTGGACGAACCTTGATGCATCTAGCCGAAACCTCCTTGGTCCAGCGAACCCTAGCCACGAACCCCTTGTGGCCGAACCTATCCAGGTAGCCGAACCTAGGAGCTTGCCGAGCCTTGGCCAGCCGAACCTAGGTGTAATCATGCTACAGGTTCGCTACCTCCATGAATGACAAAACATAAGTGTCGAACTAGGAAATTTGGGAGGAATCAAAGACTTTGAATAATCATGAATGACCATGCATGCATAAGGAATTGTAATGAACACCACCTTTTCTTTATAAGACATAAACTTTGGAATTTTGGGTTATATACATTGGGAACCTTTCATATAAAAGACTTAAGTATGAATTCTTAAACACAAAGGTTAATTTTAAATAAATTGGATTCATGGTGATCCAGGTAGGGGATTATACATGCATGCATGGGAAATTTCAAGTCGCCATCTTTCATAATGAAAATATGTCTTATTTTGAGAATGTAGTTAATTTAAAACAAATTATGGAGATAATTTAGGTTTTATTTTCTTAGACCTAAATACATTTCAATAACTTTAAATATGGTTATTACATATGGACATGCAGGTATGCATACTTGGGTAAGTATACATAGGTGTGTAAGGTTACTATCTTCACAACTTGTCAACCTTAGGTGTGCTCTTAAAAGTCCTTGTATAATTGATGATTAAAACTAACAAGTTTAGATTACCTTTTTTGTGATGGTCATTTATAAAGCATCGAGTGTTACAACTTGACTTAGGACAAATAAACTAAGTTAACGAGAAATTTAACGAAATAAAAGTAAACACTCATGGTCATTTAATGGAAATGAAACGCATATACTCATGAGCACGAATACACGATCAATACAGGTTGTTGAATTGATTTTGACATCTCTACGTGAGCGCTCATTTTACAAGAACACTGATTCTAAGGACTCAGGTGAGTTCTTATAACCTCCTTTTAAAACCGTTTTGTTTTTAAACTCTGAGGTGAAACATGTATACCAATTTAAATATTATTTTGATAACACATGGGTGACACCTGGATTATCAATATGATATTCATATAAATGGACTATTATTGATTATTGATCGAGATGGATTATTACTTATCCGTGAGTCATTGTTGGTTGAGTTGACTTAGGTCATCCACGATGATTGAGTTATTGTTGGTGAGTTGACTAACGTCCTCCTCAGATACTCCATTGTTGGTTGAGTTGACTGCGGTCCTCCGCAGTGCACGTATTGACACTTATAGGAATATTGTTGGTTGAGTTGACTGAGGTCCTCCGCGATGATTCCGCCGTTGATTGAGTTGACTGAGGTCCTCCGCGGTAACTTATATTGATATGATTATGATGGTTGATGATTACTGAATTGATGTGATTGGTTGAATATACGTGGATTATTATTGTGAATATTGTGTATGTGATTACTTGGATTGTTTGGATGTCGTGTTTGTTGGATTTTGGCAGTGTTGGATTATCTTGCAGGTGCACATGTGGATTTTCTTGGGGAAATTATAAACTTTCATAAACCCTTTTATAAACTTTCATAAACATTTTTAATACATAAAAACTTATGATTTCTCACCGACTACTTCGTAGTTGATACTTGATTTTCTACATGTTTCAGGGAATGAGGAGAAGTAAGTAGAGCAGGATAGCTCTACACCATTTGGACGTCACCACTTAGGTTCTTGGACTTAGCTAAAATAACTGAAATTCTGAAGACTAGAATTTAGTTAGTTAGCTAAATCTTTTGTGTAACTGATGTAACTAATTCATGATGAACATGATTTTTGATGTAATTAATTTGGTTGATTAATTGTTATGTGATGATTTAATTAGATGCCCACGAGCTTATGAACAATCTACACATCCCTCGTGGCATCCCGACGTTTCCGCCATCGGTCGGGGTGTTACAAAGGTTTGTTCATAGGTTCGTGAGAAATTAATAAAGGTATAAATATGAAGGTTCGTTGAATAGCTAAGTCACTTTCATTAGTTTATCAGAGTCGAACCTTCATACTTTGATTTTGACTTTTTAGATTTTGGAACTTTCAGTATCTTTGCCATATACCATTAGATTCGAAATTGTCTTGTGATTCTAAATAGGTAAATAGATTGAATTTTTACCGGCTAGATTTGCATAAATTTTGATTTTTATGTTTTGTTAGTCGAACCTAAATTCATGGATCGAAATCTGTTTAAATCAACATTTGAAGGAAAATGCTTTTATTAAAGTGGTTGGTCTGTGAATGGCGAACCTATGGGTATCATTTGTTTAACTTAATTCGTAAATTTGGAATTTGATTTCAAACTTGAACAGGTTCGTTTGAACTTATACAGGTTCGTTGATTTGGATAGGTTCGTCTGAACTCAAAAGGTTCGGGCCGAACCTCTTCAAATTATTGAACCGAACCATAGTTGGTCAAAGGTTAGTTTGACCATAAGGTTCGCAGTATATTGAAGGTTCGTTCATTGTTAGGTTCGGCACAGGGGCTTCGCTGGGTTCATACTTAGAAATTTTTTGATTTTTTGAATTTTTGAACTTTTGAATTTTTTTTTTATTTTTTTTATTTTTTAAATTGGTGTTTGTTTTGTTTGTAGGAATGGCAAATCTAACCTTTGGTGATAAACACAATCTATGTGCTTATCTGGATCCAACAATGAAGAATGGAAAGGAGTTTAGACCGATGATCGAGCTTTTGAGAAGATCAAGGATATACTATGCTATCTCCAACTCATGTCACATTTATAGATCACATATTCAGAGTTTCTAGGAGTCAGCTAGATTGATTACTGTGGATGATGCTTATGTGATTGAAGCTAATGTATTGGGACAAGCCATTAGGGTTACTAAAGATGATATTAGGAGAGTTTTGCAGTTCGGAGGAGAACCTAAAGGAATTACTTTAATTCCAGAAAGGTGCATTAAAGGATGTTTCATGAGGATCAGATACTTTGGGGTGTATAGTGAGTATTCGATCAAGAAAGGCAAATTGCCTTTACAGTACAAGTTTCTAGCTCATGTACTTCTTCATTCTATTAGTATGAGGAAAGGTACTTTTGATGAGTTGAGAGATTTTATGAGGTCTGCTATGGTGGCTTTGATTCTGAACAAGCCATTCAACTTCTCTGCAATGATCTTTAGATATCTGTCTGACAACATTACCAAGGCTAAAGATAGATTCTTTATGTATCCCATATTCATTCAGATGTTGATTGATGAGAGATTTCCAGAACAAGATTTTACCAAGGGTTACTGCTGATATACTCAAGTTAAAGCACATGACTGATTCCAGTCTTGGACAAGTGAAGATCTATCAGAAAAGCACTGATGAGATTCTGAAAAAAGATTTGATTTGTCATTGTGCTAGAGCTAATTATGTTGCTCCACTGGATGATGCATGGAGGCATGATGATTCTAACTCAGAAAGTGAGCAAATGGATGATGATGATGATCAACAACCAGCACCTCCTCCTCAGGATCCACAAGTTCGACAGTCTCAAGCTCAATCTTCTCAATCACATCAACAAGCACAAGAACCAGTACAAGAAACTCCAAATGTAACTTCTACTACATTTCTACCTCTTCAAGTCATTTATCCAAATCAACAAGATGTTCAAGGACAAGCAGATGCTACTGCTTCATCTCCACCGGTTGAGGCTGAAGATGTTGATGCTGAAATGGATGAAGAATCTACTGAATCTGAGAGGGAAACTGTTCATGTTGGCAACAGAATGGTGAGGAGACTAAAGAGAAGGCCAACACAACAACAATAGAACTTAGGAGAAAGAGAAGAGAGGAATGATCCTAATTTTCAAGTTAATGAACCAGAGACATCAAGGCCAAAGGAGAAGAAGAGGATGGAAAAAGTGCCTAAAAGGAAGAAGTCCAGGACTCCAAGGATTATTGTATCTTCTCATGTGACTACATCTTCAGCACCTGCTTCTATTTCTGTATCTGTACCTGTTTCTGTTACTGCAACTGTGCAAGAAGCTGTTGTTTCTACATCTCAAGTTCCTATGCATTCAGAAACTTCTATGCCTAGTTTTGATTATGTAAATGTTGCATCATTCATGCCTTCATTTGTGAATGCTACAACAGTTACAATATCATTTCAAGAAGCTTCTACATCCAGAGTTGATTCTATGTTTGGATTATGATGATTCTGAATTAAGAAGAAGGATTTCTATTCTGTCACATGAATTTGATAAATACAAGAAACAGAAGGAGAAAGCTGAAACTGAAAGACAATTTTCTTCAAGTCAAACTGACATGGAATTGATGAGAAGCCATATTGCTCAATTACAAAAGTGGAGAGAAGAGGATGTACAAGATAAAAGGATGATGACTGAAAGGATTGTGTCTTTAGAAAAGTTGGCCAAAGAACAGATTGATCAGATTGTTGAGTTATAGAAAGAAAATCAAATGTTGCAGCAAAGGATAAATGAGATTCAAGTCAAAGGTGTTCATACTGAGACTCAAGCTGAAGATACTGGTGCTAGTGTTGATCCGGTTTATGTAAACATTGATGATGAAGAAGAGGAAGAAAAGGTTGATTATGAAGACTCTGACTTTGATGAACATCCAGGATTTAATTCTTTTAATAATGATGGTGAAGATGATGATGGAGATGTAACTGGTGCTGGAGGTTCAAATGGATTGAATTCCATAACAGGAGCAATACTGATTTACAAGCCATTTGGAATTTCTTTTGATGCTAATCCAATTTCATCTGTTTCTTCTGACAAAGCTAAAGATAATGAAGCTGTAGAGATTTAAATTTTGACAGTGTTTGAGTATTCAAAGCAAGTTGTTGATGATTCATTACCAACATTTGTGGAGTTATTTAAACAAGATGTTGATGGAGATTTACCAAGAATGTTCGGTGATTTGAGTAAATCTAGAGATTTATAAGAAGGAGAGATTGGAGAAGGATACACTAAAGAAGATCTTGCTGTGTTATTTGGAGTAAAAGTCAATGATTTACAAATTGCAAATGCTTCAGGAAAGATGATAGTTGGAGAATCAGATCATTCATCTGACGTTGAAAATGATAATTATGTTGATGGAAATTTGTATAATCTGCAAACTTTGAAGAAAATTTTTGATATTGAAGTTCAGAGAAGAATTCCAAGCACAACAAGTGATCCAATGAAGATCAAGACTCATATGGATATGTGGAGAGAGAGTCAAGAAGAACAAAAGTATATCATTGATCATTTGATGATTTTTAAGCAGATGGTTGAAGTGTTTGTTGAACCTGTTCAAGAAGATCAATCAAGACAATTCTCAAGATTCAAGATTGGATCTAAGTCTAAGATGCGGGAAGAATTGTGAGTTATGGATATTTTCATAACATTCCAGGAGTGTTGAAGAACAGAGGATGTTATGTAGTAAAGAGAATATATGGATGTCAATATTTCGAAAAATCATACTATCTTATGTCTTTACCTTCTTTTGAGTGCATGCAGTTGTCAAGACTCAGAATGATAAAGCCCATTCACACTGAACACAATGAAAGATTTGAGAAGCTGTTGAAGAAAGAATCCAAGACAGGATGGAATTGGTTAGTTCCACAATTTTCAGTGCTGAAGCATAATTCCTATATGTATCCAAAGCCAAAGGTTTACTCTAGACCAAGATTGAGAAGGATTGAACAAAATTGGAATTCTTATTTCAAGATCTGGTTCTATGATGAAAGATCTACTGAAGCAGTTATATTATTGAAAGAAAATAAGAGGTGGAGGGTAATAAGATTCTTGATCATGTTTGGTTGGTTGACTGTTCAAAACATGTAACATCCCAAATTTTCTAAATACAAGTCATCCGAACTTACGAATGAGTAACTGATAATTAATTTGTTGGAAAATGGGCGAAAAATGACCAAGTAAAGCTTAGAGATCGTGTACTCGAAATTGTGAGATTTCGAGTACACCAGATTTCGTGTACACAAGATTTCGAGTACACCTGTTCTCGAAATATTGTCCCAGTTTTCGAGTACAAGGACACTGCCTATAAATAGGAGTGCCTTGGGAAATGAGCCAACCTTTGGCTGGAAGCTCATTCTCTCGAGTACACGAAGCAGAACTTCAAGAATCGACTTTTTAATCGATCAAACGAAGGAAGAAACGCACAAGGATCTACAGTAGTGATCATCTAGTATCAAGTAAGTGTTCTGAACCAAAAAGCAAGGATTTTTACGCAAAAGTTAGGATGGTTATACAAAAAGTGAACCTATGCATAAAGCTCACACCTTTATGCATAAAGTTCGTAACTTTGGGGTTCCAGTGTGTTGGTAACAACCTAAGGAACCTAGAACTAGCTCCCGAAAGCCTTAGATAGATCTCTGAGATGTTTATGACGAAATTGATGAGTACACGAAGTCATGCACAAAGGGTACTCGAAATCATACATCTTATTTCGAGAACATTGACATTTCAAGTACATGGTGATTTCGAGTACACCATTAGGTTCGAGTACACATGGATGTTAGTGTACACCCGGGGGTTCGTGTACCTTGGGTATTTCGTGTACTAGTATTTCTAATACTCATGGATTTCGTGTACATGAGGACTTAATGAATTTCAAGGGTTTCGAACACTTAGCTAAGTGTCGAGGACTTGGATTCAGTAGGGGGAACTAGTAGGCTATGGGGACTTAGAATATTTTCTAGGTCCAAGAACGTAACGTAACGTAATGAGAAGATGTATCGGATGTAGGTTCTTAAGGCCTAGCTAAGGAGTTCAGCTAAGGAAACAAGAGTCTACTATCAGGTGAGTTCTAGACGCCCTATTTACACTTACTGTTTTGGGCTGGCATACATGCTTATTGTTATGTTATATGATTATGTTATGATGATTAATGAATGAGATTATGCCTTGATGATGTATGTATGAATATGTATTTCACATGATGAAATGTGTCTGGGAATATGCTAAGGTATGATACGTGCATCGTAAATGAATTATGATGACATAACATGTCAATGAGAGCATGCATTATGATGTTAACTAAGACAATAGTTAATGGATGCTTTGACGAGGTCCTAGAATACTAGGATGCACGAATGTTGAATGATGATTATATGCTAGCATGATATGAAAATATGATGCCATGATGTATGAATGAGGAAATGATGCTAGCACTACATGATGCCATGATGTATGATAATATGCTATGATGCTTGCATGCTATGTATGTGATGATAGAATGTTATGATGAATTCCTATACATGTTATAGGATATGTATGTATGATGTACTAGTACCATTACTAGTAAGTATGGACGATGACCTGAACATATCAGGATATGAACAGCCGATCGGGCTATAAACACAGAGTCGATTGGACTATAAACAAGGTAAGAGCCGATCGGGCTATAAAGACAGAGTCGACCGGCCTATAAAGATGAGAGTCGATCGGACTATAAACATGGTAAGAGCCGATCGGGCTATAAACATGGTAAGAGTCGATCGGACTATAAACATGGAGCCTTGTGCCGGCATAAGCCCACTGCTCGTGTTGAAGACAGTGGTTTGATGATGACGATGGTTATATGGCTACGATGATGACGATGGTTATATGGCTACGATGATGACATGGTTATGTGTTATGGTTTATGTGTATGATATGACGCTTTCATGTTAAAATGTTTAACTCACTAAACGATTATGATGTTTTATGAAAAACTAGAACTCACCAGCGTAAGCTGACTTGATTTTGCATGTATGTCAGGTTAAAGCTATGATAAGAGAAAGCATGGAGCTCGGGCATCAATCCAGACGATCCGTTGGTTTTGGCAATTCGATATGATTTTGATACAGACACTTTATTGAATTCTGTTTATCAAACTATGTTTACATTTCTGCTGCATGATTATGAAAGTTTTTAGTTTAAGAGCTATGTGTTATGATGAAAACCAACCTCTGCGAGGTGCCCGGTTTCGGGGCCTCACAAAACAAGACATTGATCTTCTCAGTGAAGTTGAAATTTATGCAAGTGAAGGATTTCATGATGTTGGTGTGAGTTACAAAGACATGGCTTTACAATTTCAAACGATAGCAAGGATGTGTTATACTTTGGGAATTTTTTCTGGATGCAAATGGGATGACGCGAATTACTTGCATGTTGAGTTAATGGCATTGCAGAAGGAGATTGATGATAGAGATGCAAAGATTGAAGCTGAACAATTGTCAAAGATTCCAAAGTAAGTGATTATTCGTGCTGCAGACAATGTTTGTGAAGATCAATCATCATGTGGAACTCAGATTGGAGGTTGAAGACAAAGACTTTCAAGATTTTGAAGCAACTATTAAGGGGGAGTTTGTTAAAACATTGTGTGATAGATTGCTTTCAAAATGTGTAAGTTAAGTTAGATTTTGCTAGGTTCGTCTGGCCCATGAACCTAGGCATGTTGTTGTAAAGGTTCGACGAACCTATTGTTATGTAGTGTAGAGGTTCGTCCAGTGAACCTAAAGGTTCGTCTGGCGAACCTAATGGTTCAGCTAGGTTCGTTTGATCTTGTATATATAGCAGGTTTGTCTGTCTTTTGTGTGTGTGTGTGACAGATCAGAGAGAGGGAGAGAACATGTATGAGAGTTGTGAACCGTGTGTTCTTCTTTCATTGTATTCAGATTTTGTTGATCAATGAGATGATGTTTATCTTAATGATTGTGTATCTTTGATTCGTATAGATTTAATCTAGATTCCGCATAGATTGAATTGTTAATAGAATTCTGTTGATCGATCCAGAGTAATCTACAAAAATCTACATCTATGCCAGTCTTCTCAAAACCTGCAGCCAGCATCCATCCAGGGTCACTTATGCCAACTGTTTCTTGCCTCGACTAGCTGAGGCTTCACCATCTCTACCTGATGTGCATGTTAAAAGTTTTCAGCTTAAGCTGGTGAGTTCTAAGTTTAGTAAACATCTTTTCATTTCAAATCATATATTTCAAAAACATTTCATAGAATCATACATCAATATACATATATCATATTATACCAAAAACATTAATTAATTAAAACTTTGTTCACCTAATGGTGCTCTGTTTTACCCGAAGGTAACTCTGTTTTACCCGAAGGTAACTCTGTTTTCAAAACAAAGATTCGGGTTGCCTTTTTCTATTTTGAAAGATACGTACAGAAAATTCGGCATTATCTCAACTTAACATTGGTATAAACGGGAAACATCCCGGCATCAATATAATATCATACATATCAAAACATTATCAATATAACATTCATATCTGCCCAAAGTTTTTAAGATAGTAAAACAGGGCTCATAGAACTCACGTAATCTACGCTTTTATTTTACAATGTTAGCTCCTCAATTCTTATCCCATGTTACGACAATTTCGTATGACATCAATACCCTAGTGAGATTACTTAGCTTATCTTTAAAAATTCATGACTCGAGTTTTTATTTGGACAGCACAACGGCTTATGCTGCTTGGTTTTCTTAAAAATTCGTGGACATAATTTTGGCTTATAAAACTTTATTTTAGAATTTCAAATTGGACAGAGCCTCATCTTATAAATATATATTTTTATAAAATATTTAGGCAGCATCTCTGCATACTCCGTGTTTTATAAAAATATTGAAAATAACCTCCACGCATAATATTAGTGAGATTTTAAACAAACAATATCTCGATCATAGTAATTAAATAATTTATTTAAAATAAGAGTTTAATAGGTGGTTACCCCAAATTAGCTCGTGCCAATGCTCGCTTAACAATCTGTGAACGGAATTTTAGTAACTACCGTGCACGCTCAGGGGTTTTAATAGAGTATTTTGACAGAGTTTTGTTGCTTAGGAAAAATGGAAATTCAATGCTCAACAAAGGACTATTTATAGACGTTTATAAATTTTATTAGTCATTATTAAAATTAACGTTCGTTCTCCACGTATTTAAAAGAACCTTACGTTTCCATTTTACGTTTTTGAATCTTGCACGTAATTTATTCGGCGTTATCTTAAGTTTTGATAGATTTTTTTATTATTATAATTAATTTAGCTTAAATCTTGTTTTTTCTCTTATAACTTTTTGTATATGATGTTTTAAAAACTTTCGAATATGTCGTTGAAATCTACTAATTATTCTCTACGTTTCTACCAAAGTTTCATTGAAAACGGAGCAGGGTCAAATATAATATATTTTATTAATTTTTTGACGGTCTCCTATAATAGTAAATATTCAACTCCATAGGCATGGTTGTGAGCCATGTTACGTTTCTCCAGTCATGACACATGTCTATACTCATGTCACCAATCGACACGTATTAGTTGATGTATAGGTACGGTCATGTCTCATGGGGCACGGTCGTGTTCTTTATTGTGCTTCAAGTATGAGTTCTTAATAGTGTAATTGAAAGTATGTCCCCAAAACTTAAGGTTATATAACCTCAATATCATAATTTGTTATGTCATCTGAACATTCCCTTCAATCACTAATCTATCCAAAAGAATCGTGGTTACATCAAAAGTGATAACTTTCATAGTATAATTAATGAGGTTCAATAAATCAATCTCTAAAGCACCTCAATTGGAGTTTTGATTCAAGAAGTCACCAATATAGTGGTGCATTTCGAATGGCTACTTAGAAGGACTTATTGAGAAGAGGTATATATCAGGTCAAATATAACAAACCTAGATTAAAGGTACTCTCTTTAGTTTCATTTGCATTCCTCCTGTATGTCTACTAAGTACGCTATAAGTTCCTTTACAAAACAACCGACTATTAGTGTTTCTAAGACTCCCAATATATCATCATTCTATTAGGTTAACATCGAAATAACTATTACTCAGATCCTTTTATTGGAATTTTATAAAGGTTTTCTTGAAGCTGATTATTCTTTATTCCCTACATTCAGTCTAGTACTCAAGAAGTTTGACATATGAAAACACAACAATGATCTCTTTTCGAATAATGATTAATCCATTAGTTATTCTAATGGACGAAATTCATATCATGTAGTCATTGTTGCAAGCATTAGTACTAATTCATGGTAACCTCTCCATAAACTTTGACTTCAAAATCAGTTGTGTACTCAACATAACTGCTTCTAGTCAAAATCAAATCAATGATTTGTTTCATTGGAACTCCAAAATAACCTTAAATTAAAACTCTTCCATCAATCTCCGAAAATCTATAAAGCCAGCCAGGTGCCTTCGCGATTAAACTCCCTATGTGAAGATGATTTACTTAGTCTGAAGATTTCTAGGGACAAGTATGTCATTAAATCCTTAGCTTCTACTTAGTTGTACTATGATAATCACATTGTAGCATATTCTTTGCTAATCTAGAATAAGATCAATGACTGAATTAGTATACAATTAAGATAATAATTCAATTCAACTAAAGATGTGATTGTGCCCTGATCACAGTTACACTATTGATATGATCAAAATATTATTTCTATCGTACCTGAATTGTTTGAAATAAATATATGCTTGATAAACTAACATGTTTCCTTGAAATGATTACTTATACTTTATTGGTTTTAGAAACCAAAACATGCTTATTATTGAATATCTCTGGAGACTTGGATAGGTAATATTAAACCCACAGTATAAAAGAGGTTGACCTAGATCATGTATTGGTGAACTACTTTATGAAAAATATTGTGCCAGAAATCATGTTGTACGAAACATTATATTTTGATGCATTCAGCGTAAGATGAAACATTATATACTGGAAACAAGATCAAGAAGATTCCGACTTTGGAATGTACTAATACATGTAATATGTGATAACACACTTTGATAAATTAGAATGTAATTTGATGTGTTACGAAACACACATGACCCATACAAAATTAATTATGTAAAATCTTCTTTAAGGTAGCTTCATGAATGATTAAATTATTATGCATTCCTTATAATGTATTAGAATCTAGGTGCAATATGTTGATTTACAATGAAAGAACTGGAACATGATGATCTTTAGAAATGATAAACAAATTAAATATCTATGATGAAATGCACAGGAAATCCCCTTGAATATTCAAACGCATCTAACCTTAGTTAAAGAAATTTTCAAGGACAAAATTCTTCTAAGTTGTGAAGACTGTAAAAACCGTGAAAAAAATTCCACTAAACCTAAACAATACAAGCTCAAAAATTTAAACTGAAACACAAATATAGTTGATAAACTTCATTTAACAAGCCATAATACAATCTACACAAACGTAGAAACGCATACCATCACTAAACGGATGATCAAAATTTTATTAGAAATTGACAGCAAAACAAAATTGCTATGTTTTAAAATAGTGAGATATTAATATTACCATTTAATATTTATGAGGATAATTATAGACATATATATGTGAAATGAGCAAATGTAGACAATAAACAATGTTAAACACACATATATCACCAATATCGAATTAAAATATCACATACAAAATAAAATAAAATAATAACAACAATGTAATATTACTAATATTTCTAATACATGTAAATATATATGATATCCATTTAGAATTAAATTGAAATGCGCTAGTATTTTTTAAAGAAACTGGGTTTAACTTGTGTTTAACGAAGTTAACCATTTAAACGTACTAATGTGTGAATCGAGGAAATAAGTATTATTTAATAACAAATTATGAACATCAACAATATTGAAATGTAAAGGAACACATTCGGATCATGAAAACCTTAAATCAGACAAGCATGTTTAGAAATCATCAATTTAAACGATTTATCTTTATACTTACATACATACATACATACATACATACATACATACATATACATACACATAAAAAAAGTAAATATGTAAACACGCAATATACATAAATGTTTGGAATACATGTATACATATACATGCATGTAATATGAACACATGCACAAGTATTCATTCATACATATAGACAGACACGAACCATCCAAATATACATCCATATATTATAATACTTACAATATATAAAAAGACTTTATACACACTCACACTCAATCTCTATCACCTCGCTACCCAATCTGTAACCACTCTATTTTGGATAGATTATCGATTGTACAGATTGTACAGATTACATAAGATATGAAAATATTAAGTTTATATAAATCACTTTTTGAAGACATACTTTAATTTTCATTATTAAGAACACATACTTGAAACAAATAAACCAATGGGAAGCCGTAGTTTGCAATATAACAAGACATGCCCTAAATGGTTGACTCAGGTCAACACGTAAAACATATAACATTTGGAAATTTATAATAGCGTAGGGTTTTATCACTAAATATAGGCAAATACATAGGTCATGATCTATCGAAGAGGTGGTGGGCCGGTGTGTAACAGCAAGTACCAGATCGTCCGGCAAGTCCGTACGGTATGTGTACTTTCACTTTATACTATGTGCAAATACGTATACAAAAACAGTACTTGTATTAACAGGATTCTGAATACAATACACAGTTGTACGTATTTTAGTGCAAACTTAAATACAGTAAGTACAACGTACATTTGAAACATCAGTTGTGGGTATTTAAGTGAAAACTTAAGTACAGTTAACGCAACGAATCACAGGAAACAACAGTGTTCAAGTAAACAACGAAAACATATCGGTTGCGATCTGATGTCCACAGATGACAGGAATCAGATGGCCGACGAATCAGTACAAGAGCAATGTGAAAACATGATGTTTAGTTGAGTCCGATAGTGAGGAAACACAATTCAAACACAAATGCAGTGTTATTTCAGAATGACGAACTGACAGTGTGTTTGCGTGAGTGACGATTCACACAAACATATCTGTGAGTTTAGAGTTCTGAAATAATGACTGAAAAGTAGAAAACAAAAGTCAGAAAGCAAAACCATCGTCGTATTCGTTCGGGTGACGATTCGAACGAATTACGCGCGAAGGTGACGCAATCTGACGAAACGGAAACGAAACACAATACGATACGAAAATAATTTAATAAATAATAATAAATAACATTTTACAATTTTGAAACTCATCAAAATAATTAAATTAACTCTTTTCATTTAAAACCATTTAAATTACGCGTAATTTTTCCGGAAACGTAACGAAATGCGACCCGAGCAACGAAAACGAAACCGAACACCCTCGGGGTATAAATACCCTCAATTGAGTCATCTTCCTCATTTTTCTCATCTCCAACCTCTCTCCTAATCCAAAATCCCGGTTTCACGTTTTTAGGGTTTTCTTCATCTTCAAACCTCCATATCTCCCTCAATACTTGGCCAAATCACTCCATTTTCGAACCTACACGAAGCTCTCAACACCCTCTACACAAAAGTACAACAGATCGGAGCTCAAACTTTCTGAAAATAAGGTAAAACGAGATGCAAAATCTCGAAAATTAGGGTTTTCAACCTATGGTTCAAGCCACTAACCTTAGCCGGTCAAACACTCTTATACACGAGTTCTATAATCACTGGAAACCTCCTTAACCACTGCTAACCTTGAAACCACAAACGAGAAGCCTCACATGGAGGGATGTTGGGCTCGACCTGATGCGGCCGAATGAGGCCAAAAGCCGCCGAAAGGCTAAGGCCGAAGGACCTCATTCGGCTAGGGCAGTGACTTTCGCGACTGAACCCTCGTCAGCCTCTCATTCGCCACTCAGCAGTCTTCATTCGACACTCATACTCCCCTTTCATTCGTTGCAACCTCATTCGTGGAGTCACCAACTCATTCGCCGGCCGCCACCACATTCGGCCGGAGTGTTCTCATTCGGCCACCACTGTTCAGTCATTCGACAGCCACCTTCCTTCAATCACAACCAAGACTCATTCGACCCCCATCCTCCCGGTCACTCTCGCACCATTCGACCACCGGCCAGTCAAGCATAACCCTGCGGCCAACAACCTCATCCCACTCGGCCAAGGAAAGGTCTTGGCCCCGTAAACATGAGCAGGCCCAACAGTTTGTTTCTTGGCCCAACAAAGTTCCTTAATTCACTGACACTGATCCGGCCCACAGCTTGCAGACCAGGCCCAACAGGCCTTCTACGGCCCAAGAATCTGGTTTTGGCCATGAAAATGTGTGGTTCAGTAGTTGGGCCCAAGGCCCACTAACTTTGGCCAAGGCCTACTATTGTGGCCCAATCTCAGAATTTGGCCCACTTATACATCATTCACCTCATTGTGTGAAATCAGGCCCAGTTTGACCGAGGCCCATCTCATTTTCTTTGGCCCAACCGAATTCCCCTAGCTCGGATGTGATATAATTGGTCTAAGGCTCACTATTTGACTTAGATACTTGTAGAGGCCCATGAACATTCGGCCCAAGGGACTTTCGGCCCAAAGTTCAAGAGTTAATCTAACACCTTAACCAAAGTTATTTATAACAAGTTACATGAGATTATTAACCTAATCTATTACAAAGGTGACAAAATTTTGGGTCTAGTTCCTAAAGCTTAAAACAATGACATTTTGAATATATAAACTAATGGTTTAGGAGTTAAAAATCATGGGACAATTTCGATACAAGGAGAGGTTACAAGATGTTAATGAATACAAATATTTAATCTAAAACCTAAGTCTTAGAACATTTAAGCAAGTTGGACATAACTCAAATGTCAAATCCTACTGATTTTAATATAGTTGGGATAAGGATTATCAAAACACATGCTAATTGAAATAAGGGCCGAATGACAACCAAGACTTACGAGTGTTAGCCAAATTTGATGGCTAACACATACACACACACGAATTTCTACAAACTTATACTAATAAGTTATAAATACCGTGAAATCAATACAGGATCATGAAACAAACCCAATTACAACTCAGAGCGCGTGCATTCTTTCATTTAAGCTAAGTCAACCCCAACATCTACAAGGTGAGTTCATATGCCCCTTTTCTTTAATCTTTATTGATTTTAAACTCTCGGGGCTGAGAAACATGCTTTACTTTTATTTATTTAAAAGTTTTGCTTACATATTGCTAATACTTTGATTATTTGATATTAAATTGCTTATTATCATAAATCATTGTATGCATGCTTGTTGAATTTAAGAATACAGGAAAGATAAGATGATGATGATATTTTAATATCATAACTCATCGATACAATAGAATAACTTAGTAGTAAGTTAACTCTTACAACACTTAGTTATTCTTACAAGAAATGGCATTGTAACAATTACAAGGAAACATGATGACATGATTACAAGAGCAAAACACAAGAATGATATAAAGATAATGTATCTTTACTACATCATTCAATACAAGAGTTAAATAAGTGTAATAAGACTAGATCTTATAATACTTAACCTTATACTCAACACATATTACAAGAAGAACAAGGAACATGGAATGATAATCATGATAACATAATTTCATGATAACAACATCATTCACTCAATTAATTAACATAACCTAATAAGACTAGTTCTTATTTAAGTTTGTTAATATCACGGAGAACATATGACAATGAGAACAAGAGTACAAGTGAATACAATTACAATTAGTTACATTTGACCTGTTTGCATTATATCACTTCAATCATGTGCCAATTTGTTCAAGTGATCATGTAAGTCCCTTAAATTCGCTGACCAGTTAGTTTGACATGACTAAACCGACGATAGCATAGTGGTACCATAGGTTTGACAAACCTCTAGCTTGTAGGGCTAGTATGTTGATCGTAACAATTCAATGGCCGGTAACGTATGACCGGTGACAGGGCGACCTCAAGTCAGGTTCTGGTAAGCGACACATGGTGATATTAATCTGCAGTGATAAGTAATTAATCCAGCGAAAACCCTATTGACTAGTAGGTTGAGAAGGTGATCTGCTCTCATGTTACACTACTAGTAATAGATTTCGTTGAGGACAATAGACATGCAAAGTGGTAGAGATAAATCGGATGCATTGAAATCTGATTACATGAGGATTTCAATGGATTCCTTTTAGGCTCTATGCACTATGGTTCAAGAACAAGTTGCAAGGGGTTAACTCACACTCTTAATATTTAATAGAGTATCATCAGTTAACCCACCTCAAGTATAGAATAATACAAGGACAAGATTATATTAATCTAAAATTCCTTAATACATCGAGGGTTATCAATACTTCGGTTTGATAATTAAACCCCATACAATATATTATTTTATCATCAATACAATAACTGAATACATATCAAGTGCGATGAATAAGCGGGGAAATGGATATCTTTAGTTGTATCGCAAGTGGTGTGGAACTTGACTGAGTATGTGGTGGGATAGCGTCTGGGCTTGACCCTTTCAGGATTCCCTATATATAAGCATACTTGATCAGGTGATACACTACTTGTACATATAACTAAGGAGAGGCCATTGGGTGGTATAGATGAAACAAGTATTACAAGCAACAACTATGACATTGTGGATGTGTGCATGATCAATTCAATGGTTTTCAATTTACTTACTTATGAACTCACCAACCTAGTGTTGACTTTGTTTAAATGCATGTTTTCTCAGGTGACGGACAGGTGTAGATACATATGTGCAAGTGATAAGCTAGTGGACTCTTAGAAGACCTAGTTTACTTTTGACTGCATACTTTTGATATGACAAAACAGTGAATCACTTTTGTATATCTTGTACAGTTCAAGATATAAACTCATTGATTCTTTTGATTAGATTTACTTAGTTAAATTATGATGTACAATGTAATTTAACTTTGTAATTCTATCTCATGTCATGATTAGCATTTCTCATTTATATCTCATGTGCTATGTAAACAATCTGATCATTTGATTATCACTCCAAGATATCGCGCCCCGGGAACCTTCCGCCCGACGGGAAAACCCGATCCGTTCCCGCCGGCCCGGGGTGTGACAGATTGGTATCAGAGACAAGGTTATAGAGAAATATAGGTCATATTACTTAAACGGTTTGGCCTAGACTATAACCTAGGGACCCTCATGTAGAGTTCTTATGATATAGGATTCTATTTGCATATGTCTTCTGCCTCTGACTACTGCACTAGCCGATTTTCTTTCGGTTATGATCAGAATGCCGCCAAAAAGACCACCGCCAGCTTTACTGCCACCACCATCACAAGATTTCATGAGTTAGCTACCTTGACACTACTCAAGCTCCAATGCTTAACCAGCCACCACCGCTACAAGTCAGAAAGCCCTACACTGGCACTGCACCTTTGTGCAACACTTGTCAGTATCATCACGCGTCAAACTCTCAGTGCATGCAATGCACAAACTGTGGAAAGTTTGGCCACTGGGCAAACCGCTGCAGGAGCACGGGAGCTCCAAACAGAAACAACAATGCAGCCACTACTGCTGCTGCTACTGATCGCAGGTCTTGCTACAACTGTGGTGAACCTGGTCACTTCTCTAGGGATTGTCCCAAGAAAAATCAACAAAGGGCTCCAGCACCAAAAGGACGAGCCTTTCAAATAGGAGCTGCTGCAGCTAGACAAGACCCGAACGTCATTACGGGTACATTTCTTCTATCTGATTTCTATGTCTCTATATTATTTGATACTGGTGCGGATCAGAGTTTTATCTCATCCGATTTTGCTAGCCATCTTAATCATGTTGAGGAATCATTAGACTCCCCTTATACTATTGAGATAGCTAATGGCAAACAGATTTCAGTTGACACAGTACTTAGAAATTGCCCACTAACACTTGGTGATCATACATTTTCCATCGACTTGATACCGATGGAGCTGGGCAGTTTCGACATCATCATCGGAATGGATTGGCTAACTCTTAACCGAGTTGAGTTCATCTGTTCCGATAAACTACTACGTATTCCTATGGAAAACAATGAGGTCTTGGAGATTCGTGGAGACCAAGCGAAACGCAGTGTCAAGATAATCTCGTGCATGAAAGCTCGCAAGTGCTTACAGAAACAATGTGTGGCATTTCTAGCTCACGTAATTCAGAAAGACAAGAAAGAAATCAAGATTCAAGATGTACCAATTGTGAGAGATTTTACAGAAGTGTTTCCGGATGACTTACCGGGACTGCCACCCGAGAGAGCGGTGCAGTTCCGCATCGATTTGATTCCGGGAGCAACTCCTGTAGCCAAGTCTCCCTACAGACTCGCACCATCGGAGATGCAAGAGTTGTCCAACCAGTTGCAAGAACTTCTCGATAAAGGATTCATCCGACCGAGCTTTTCCCCGTGGGGAGCTCCGGTTCTTTTTGTTAAAAAGAAGGATGGAACTTTCAGAATGTGCATCGACCATCGAGAACTCAACAAACTCACCATCAAGAATCGGTACCCGTTACCGAGGATTGATGATTTGTTCGATCAGTTACAGGGAGCACAGTACTTCTCAAAGATAGACCTGAGATCAGGCTATCATCAGCTCCGGATACAAGAAGAAGACATACCCAAGACGGCTTTTCGTACTCGATATGGTCATTACGAATTTATGGTGATGCCATTCGGATTAACTAACGCACCGGCTGTGTTCATGGACTTAATGAACCGGGTGTGCAAGCCGTATCTAGATCAGTTTGTAATCGTCTTCATTGACGATATACTGATTTATTCAAGAACCAAGAAGGAACATGAACAACACCTTAGGACAGTTTTGGAGCTTCTAAAAGAAAAACAACTATATGCCAAATTCTCTAAGTGCGAGTTTTGGTTAAGAGAAGTTCAGTTTTTGGGTCACGTGATTAACAGTGATGGTATTCACGTGGATCCTGCCAAGATAGAAGCAATCAAGAACTGGGATGTGCCTACGACACCGACAGAGATCAGATCATTTTTGGGATTGGCAGGTTATTACCGGAGATTCATCTCGAATTTCTCTAAGATAGCCTTGCCTCTCACCAAGCTCACACAGAAGTCTGAACCTTTTGTGTGGACTCAAAAACAAGAAGAGGCATTCCAGACATTGAAACAAAGATTGTGCAATGCTCCAATTTTAACACTCCTAGAAGGCAATGATGATTTTGTAGTTTATTGTGATGCTTCCCATCAGGGACTCGGATGTGTTTTGATGCAACGAGACAAAGTCATTGCTTATGCCTCACGACAGCTGAAGATACATGAGAAGAATTACACAACACACGATCTTGAACTGGGAGTTGTTGTTTTTGCACTAAAGATTTGGAGGCACTACCTGTACGGTACCAAATGCACTATATTCACAGATCACAAGAGTTTACAGCACATCTTTGATCAGAAGGAGCTTAACATGAGACAGAGACGTTGGGTTGAACTTCTGAACGATTACGATTGTGTGATCAAATACCATCCGGGCAAAGCAAATGTTGTTGCAGATGCTTTGAGTCGGAAGGAAAGAGTCAAACCCTTACGCGTTCGCGCCATGGGAATGACAGTGCAAACAAGTTTGAGAGACCACATTTTACAAGCACAACAGGAAGCAGTGGCAAGAAACAATTTGATGCGTGAGCTCGATTGTGGAGCCGAAAAACATTTTGAAACAAAACAAGATGGAGTTATCTATTATCAGGATCGTGTCTGGATCCTGGCAATAGATGAACTTCGAACACTCATTCTTGACGAGGCACACAAGACACGATACTCCGTTCATCCTGGTGCCGATAAGATGTACCAAGATCTTAGGCCATCTTATTGGTGGCCGGGTATGAAGAAAGACATTGCTACATATGTTGGCAAATGTATCACATGTGCTAAGGTCAAAGCTGAACATCAGAAACCCTCGGGTTTGCTGGAACAACCGGAGATACCACAATGGAAGTGGGAACAAATAGCTATGGATTTCATTACCAAGCTACCCCGCACTTCCAGCGGACATGATTCTATTTGGGTCATCATTGATCGATTGACCAAGTCCGCACATTTCTTGCCGATCAGAGAGACGTACAAGATGGAGAAACTTGCAAGGCTATACATTGAGGAAATAGTAGTGAGGCACGGTGTGCCATTGTCTATTATTTCAGACCGGGACAGTCGATTTACTTCGCGGTTCTGGCAATCATTGCAACAATCCTTAGGGACAAATGTTAACTTGAGCACTGCTTATCATCCACAAACGGATGGACAAAGCGAGCGCACTATTCAAACCCTAGAGGATATGTTGAGAACATGCATCCTAGACTTCGGTGGAAGTTGGGACACACATTTACCACTTATTGAGTTCTCCTACAATAATAGCTACCACAGCAGCATTGGATGTGCTCCGTTTGAAGCACTCTACGGTAGAAAATGTCGGTCTCCAATTTGTTGGACCGAAGTGGGAGACAACAGAATAACTGGGCCTGAACTTATTCAGGAAACTACTGATAAGATAGCCCAGATACAACAACGATTACAAGCAACACGTAGCCGCCAAAAGAGTTACGCAGACAAACGGCGCAAGCCTTTGGAATTCGATGTGGGTGACCGAGTCATGTTGAAAGTGTCCCCATGGAGAGGCGTAGTTCGGTTTGGGGCTAAAGGCAAGCTAGCACCTCGGTATGTTGGACCGTTCGAGATTACTCAACGTATAGGTCCTGTGGCATACAGACTCAGACTCCCTGATGAACTTAGTGGAGTACACGATGTGTTTCATGTATCAAATCTCAAAAGGTGCTTAACAGATGAATCATTGATCATACCATTGGAAGAGATACAAATTGATGAACAATTACATTTCATTGAAGAACCTGTAGAGATTATGGAACGTGAAGTCAAGAGACTGAAACGAAGCCGTATCCCTATTGTAAAGGTTCGATGGAACTCCAAGCGTGGACCAGAGTTTACCTGGGAACGCGAGGACAACATGAAAGCAAAGTATCCCCATCTGTTCGAGAATTGAAACCCGACCTTGATGCTTAAATTTCGGGACGAAATTTCTTTAACAAGGGGAGACTGTAACAGCAAGTACCAGATCGTCCGGCAAGTCCGTACGGTATGTGTACTTTCACTTTATACTATGTGCAAATACGTATACAAAAACAGTACTTGTATTAACAGGATTCTGAATACAATACACAGTTGTACGTATTTTAGTGCAAACTTAAATACAGTAAGTACAACGTACATTTGAAACATCAGTTGTGGGTATTTAAGTGAAAACTTAAGTACAGTTAACGCAACGAATCACAGGAAACAACAGTGTTCAAGTAAACAACGAAAACATATCGGTTGCGATCTGATGTCCACAGATGACAGGAATCAGATGGCCGACGAATCAGTACAAGAGCAATGTGAAAACATGATGTTTAGTTGAGTCCGATAGTGAGGAAACACAATTTAAACACAAATGCAGTGTTATTTCAGAATGACGAACTGACAGTGTGTTTGCGTGAGTGACGATTCACACAAACATATCTGTGAGTTTAGAGTTCTGAAATAATGACTGAAAAGTAGAAAACAAAAGTCAGAAAGCAAAACCATCGTCGTATTCGTTCGGGTGACGATTCGAACGAATTACGCGCGAAGGTGACGCAATCTGACGAAACGGAAACGAAACACAATACGATACGAAAATAATTTAATAAAATAATAATAAATAACATTTTACAATTTTGAAACTCATCAAAATAATTAAATTAACTCTTTTCATTTAAAACCATTTAAATTACGCGTAATTTTTCCGGAAACGTAACGAAATGCGACCCGAGCAACGAAAACGAAACCGAACACCCTCGGGGTATAAATACCCTCAATTGAGTCATCTTCCTCATTTTTCTCATCTCCAACCTCTCTCCTAATCCAAAATCCCGGTTTCACGTTTTTAGGGTTTTCTTCATCTTCAAACCTCCATATCTCCCTCAATACTTGGCCAAATCACTCCATTTTCGAACCTACACGAAGCTCTCAACACCCTCTACACAAAAGTACAACAGATCGGAGCTCAAACTTTCTGAAAATAAGGTAAAACGAGATGCAAAATCTCGAAAATTAGGGTTTTCAACCTATGGTTCAAGCCACTAACCTTAGCCGGTCAAACACTCTTATACACGAGTTCTATAATCACTGGAAACCTCCTTAACCACTGCTAACCTTGAAACCACAAACGAGAAGCCTCACATGGAGGGATGTTGGGCTCGACCTGATGCGGCCGAATGAGGCCAAAAGCCGCCGAAAGGCTAAGGCCGAAGGACCTCATTCGGCTAGGGCAGTGACTTTCGCGACTGAACCCTCGGCAGCCTCTCATTCGCCACTCAGCAGTCTTCATTCGACACTCATACTCCCCTTTCATTCGTTGCAACCTCATTCGTGGAGTCACCAACTCATTCGCCGGCCGCCACCACATTCGGCCGGAGTGTTCTCATTCGGCCACCACTGTTCAGTCATTCGACAGCCACCTTCCTTCAATCACAACCAAGACTCATTCGACCCCATCCTCCCGGTCACTCTCGCACCATTCGACCACCGGCCAGTCAAGCATAACCCTGCGGCCAACAACCTCATCCCACTCGGCCAAGGAAAGGTCTTGGCCCCGTAAACATGAGCAGGCCCAACAGTTTGTTTCTTGGCCCAACAAAGTTCCTTAATTCACTGACACTGATCCGGCCCACAGCTTGTAGACCAGGCCCAACAGGCCTTCTACGGCCCAAGAATCTGGTTTTGGCCATGAAAATGTGTGGTTCAGTAGTTGGGCCCAAGGCCCACTAACTTTGGCCAAGGCCTACTATTGTGGCCCAATCTCAGAATTTGGCCCACTTATACATCATTCACCTCATTATGTGAAATCAGGCCCAGTTTGACCGAGGCCCATCTCATTTTCTTCGGCCCAACCGAATTCCCCTAGCTCGGATGTGATATAATTGGTCTAAGGCTCACTATTTGACTTAGATACTTGTAGAGGCCCATGAACATTCGGCCCAAGGGACTTTCGGCCCAAAGTTCAAGAGTTAATCTAACACCTTAACCAAAGTTATTTATAACAAGTTACATGAGATTATTAACCTAATCTATTACAAAGGTGACAAAATTTTGGGTCTAGTTCCTAAAGCTTAAAACAATGACATTTTGAATATATAAACTAATGGTTTAGGAGTTAAAAATCATGGGACAATTTCGATACAAGGAGAGGTTACAAGATGTTAATGAATACAAATATTTAATCTAAAACCTAAGTCTTAGAACATTTAAGCAAGTTGGACATAACTCAAATGTCAAATCCTACTGATTTTAATATAGTTGGGATAAGGATTATCAAAACACATGCTAATTGAAATAAGGGCCGAATGACAACCAAGACTTACGAGTGTTAGCCAAATTTGATGGCTAACACATACACACACACGAATTTCTACAAACTTATACTAATAAGTTATAAATACCGTGAAATCAATACAGGATCATGAAACAAACCCAATTACAACTCAGAGCGCGTGCATTCTTTCATTTAAGCTAAGTCAACCCCAACATCTACAAGGTGAGTTCATATGCCCCTTTTCTTTAATCTTTATTGATTTTAAACTCTCGGGGCTGAGAAACATGCTTTACTTTTATTTATTTAAAAGTTTTGCTTACATATTGCTAATACTTTGATTATTTGATATTAAATTGCTTATTATCATAAATCATTGTATGCATGCTTGTTGAATTTAAGAATACAGGAAAGATAAGATGATGATGATATTTTAATATCATAACTCATCGATACAATAGAATAACTTAGTAGTAAGTTAACTCTTACAACACTTAGTTATTCTTACAAGAAATGGCATTGTAACAATTACAAGGAAACATGATGACATGATTACAAGAGCAAAACACAAGAATGATATAAAGATAATGTATCTTTACTACATCATTCAATACAAGAGTTAAATAAGTGTAATAAGACTAGATCTTATAATACTTAACCTTATACTCAACACATATTACAAGAAGAACAAGGAACATGGAATGATAATCATGATAACATAATTTCATGATAACAACATCATTCACTCAATTAACTAACATAACCTAATAAGACTAGTTCTTATTTAACTTTGTTAATATCACGGAGAACATATGACAATGAGAACAAGAGTACAAGTGAATACAATTACAATTAGTTACATTTGACCTGTTTGCATTATATCACTTCAATCATGTGCCAATTTGTTCAAGTGATCATGTAAGTCCCTTAAATTCGCTGACCAGTTAGTTTGACGTGACTAAACCGACGATAGCATAATGGTACCATAGGTTTGACAAACCTCTAGCTTGTAGGGCTAGTATGTTGATCGTAACAATTCAATGGCCGGTAACGTATGACCGGTGACAGGGCGACCTCAAGTCAGGTTCTGGTAAGCGACACATGGTGATATTAATCTACAGTGATAAGTAATTAATCCAGCGAAAACCCTATTGACTAGTAGGTTGAGAAGGTGATCTGCTCTCATGTTACACTACTAGTAATAGATTTCGTTGAGGACAATAGACATGCAAAGTGGTAGAGATAAATCGGATGCATTGAAATCTGATTACGTGAGGATTTCAATGGATTCCTTTTAGGCTCTATGCACTATGGTTCAAGAACAAGTTGCAAGGGGTTAACTCACACTCTTAATATTTAATAGAGTATCATCAGTTAACCCACCTCAAGTATAGAATAATACAAGGACAAGATTATATTAATCTAAAATTCCTTAATACATCGAGGGTTATCAATACTTCGGTTTGATAATTAAACCCCATACAATATATTATTCTATCATCAATACAATAACTGAATACATATCAAGTGCGATGAATAAGCGGGGAAATGGATATCTTTAGTTGTATCGCAAGTGGTGTGGAACTTGACTGAGTATGTGGTGGGATAGCGTCTGGGCTTGACCCTTTCAGGATTCCCTATATATAAGCATACTTGATCAGGTGATACACTACTTGTACATATAACTAAGGAGAGGCCATTGGGTGGTATAGATGAAACAAGTATTACAAGCAACAACTATGACATTGTGGATGTGTGCATGATCAATTCAATGGTTTTCAATTTACTTACTTATGAACTCACCAACCTAGTGTTGACTTTGTTTAAATGCATGTTTTCTCAGGTGACGGACAGGTGTAGATACATATGTGCAAGTGATAAGCTAGTGGACTCTTAGAAGACCTAGTTTACTTTTGACTGCATACTTTTGATATGACAAAACAGTGAATCACTTTTGTATATCTTGTACAGTTCAAGATATAAACTCATTGATTCTTTTGATTAGATTTACTTAGTTAAATTATGATGTACAATGTAATTTAACTTTGTAATTCTATCTCATGTCATGATTAGCATTTCTCATTTATATCTCATGTGCTATGTAAACAATCTGATCATTTGATTATCACTCCAAGATATCGCGCCCCGGGAACCTTCCGCCCGACGGGAAAACCCGATCCGTTCCCGCCGGCCCGGGGTGTGACACGGTGGCTGAAAAAGTTGCGATCAACTTCTATGTATGCCCTATACATAAAATTTCTTCGGTCTATCATGAGTATGTTGGTGAGGAGAATCTAATATTGGACTATTGAACAAAGACATAAAGACACGATATCCAAGAACAGCAAATGTTAGTGAGGACTCAAATTTCAAGTAAAACATGAATATCACTTCGGGAATATTAAACTGATAGTCTGTTCGCGAGGGTGACGATTCACGCAAATACATCTATTAATCTTAATGTCCTGAAACAATATTTCACTATTTTATAATCAAGTTGGAATAAAAGATAAGAGTTGTATTTGTGTAGATGACGATCTGTACGAATATAAATATAAGTTATGCGATTCGACGAGATAATCAAAATGAACATTTTAAAAAATTTAAAATAATAAAATGGAATTTAAAACATTTATTAGGAACTACAACCTAAATGTATTTGAATAAAACCATATTATTAAAGAAAGTTACGTTTTAAAAAGGTAAATTACAAAAACGACACATTTTTGTGTAAACGAGTGGAACCGAGTATAGACGTTAAAACCGAGCTCTATAAAGCCTAAATCTTCTTCATTTCCTCATTCTTAATAACCTTACTCTTTCTCTAAAAACATCATTTCCATCACTCTCTACTCTCTCTCTCTCTCTCTAATACTCAAAAAATGAAATTCTTCATTTCTACACCAAATCGAGTGTACTAGCTGTCAAAACATTTCTCCACTCATCTACAACACGAAAGTACAAAGATTTTGAGCTAACAACCACGAACTTAAGGTAGATCTGAGAACTTTTTTTCAAATTTTTAGCTCAAACGAGAATCACCACTCTACACCACCCTTAAACATTATATTTCAGCTTTCTAAACCTTAATTGAACAAAACATGAACGATTTAGAGACCTACAACAAACATGGAAATTCATGGTTGAAGTTTGAAGACAACCTAGGGTCGACACTACTAGTATCGAACCGTAGGCCTTGGAACCTAATAGAATCGATGAGAGATAAGTTTGGAAAAGTCCTCTATGATCAAGTTACCTTCTACACTATTTAGCGTCGAACGCTTCTTAGAATCGACCATGTTAGTATCAGAATACTAGTATAGATGGCAGCCATATTTGGTTAAGTATGGGGATTTTCGAACCTAGTAATGTGGAGGCCAGGGTGTTCGAACTTGGTAGTATCGAATAGTCTCATAATATAACTAAGTATTATCGATAGTATTGAGATCGATGACTTCCTATGTGTCTAATGATGGGAATATCGATATTATTAAAAAAAACACTAATAATATCGACAGTTACAAGGTTAACCCAACGTTGTAATATTATGAACTTAGATGGTGTAGATACATGGTTTCATGCATGCATAGCTTGCATGGTCCATGTATGTTTTCACATTTGTAACAACCACCAAAATTTTGAATTTTTTTTATTATTTAAAAATTATACTTGCTAGTTTTAGCAAATAGAACGTGAACCATATATAGTGATCTCATAGAATATGAACTTGGAGGAATATATATTCCACTATTAAGATTTAAGGCTCACATAATTTTGATAAGCCCAAAAATAATTTAGTGCAATAATCAAACATAAACTAATTTAAAAACCAATATGTATTGCGAAGGAATGCATATAAACTTAACCCAACATGTTTAACATAAGAAACTCGAGAATAC
Source organism: Mikania micrantha (assembly GCA_009363875.1). Classification (NCBI taxonomy): domain Eukaryota; kingdom Viridiplantae; phylum Streptophyta; class Magnoliopsida; order Asterales; family Asteraceae; genus Mikania; species Mikania micrantha. The sequence continues at coordinate 15,128,242 of CM018694.1, read as the reverse complement.
GAGTTTTATAAATTATTAAATAATATGGATACATAATAATATGATCCATGCATTTAACATTTCATAATCAGTTGTGTATAATATTATTAGATTAACAATCGCGATAACAAGCATGATAATATTACCCAACAAAATGAATATTATTGAGTATTATACATGTGACATGTATAATAATTAAAACTATTGATGTAAAAAAAATAAATATGACAACAATAAATTTTTAAATAATACATATTATTGAAATACTTATCCTAATTCAAATTAATGTATCATCCGTTAAAGTAAACTAGATATACACATGTATACTTATAGCACCATATATATATATGTATGTATCTATATACAGAGAAACATGCATACATGAATGGGTATCTTCATATACACATGCATATGTGAGTGTATGTATACACACACACATATATATATATATAATAAAATCTTTATAATGATATGAATCTACACAAAATCCATCCTAACCACTTAAAATCTCTACACAATATCAAATAAAATCCATGGAATATCTTCCATATCTCACCAAAGCCAACACAAAGATTTGAAAGATCTCACAAACCATTATAAATTCGTCACTCTCTTTCTTTGAGCATAAAACCCCTCCAAAACTCTTCCAAATAATAACATCTTCTGCAGAAAACATCCTCTATATCCTCCAAGGAGATCCCCACCGATTTGGATTCAATCCACCAAGTATTTGACCTCCAAACAGCCCTCAAACGAAGACTGCGCGAGAGTAGGACCTGCAGTGATCTCATCTTTATCACCCTTGTTAAGGTATCAAACGAACTCCAAATTCCTTGTTTATTTTTCCTACTTCCTTGGACTTCAAAAATCTTAAATAATGTTTTTAAACCCAGAAGCATTTTATCAAAAAAGACAGCATCAAAACACCCTACAAGAACCTCGAAATTCTAGAGGCGTTATGGGTAAACTTTGCTTCTTTTGTTATTGACAAACCAAGAGCCTTTATGCTCATATAACACTTTTAAACTCTTCATAAGATCATATTCATCATTTTTATATCACATACAGCTCTCATTCATCTTTGAATCCATACCGTGAACACCAAACTCGTGGTAAGCCTAAACCATTGATATTTTTTTTATACATTCTCATATATATCTAAAGTTTTCTATTTATAAAGAAAAGGTATTTTCTAAAATGAAAACACACCATCACATATATATTTTCAAAGCTCTATATAATATTTGCATGTACCTTACAAAATTAAAAATAAACGCAACCAAAGACATGCAAAAGATAAACCGAAAAACAAATAAAATTGTTAATTTTATGATTTTTATACATTTATATATACATATGATATCTATTGTGTCCAACACATTATTAACACTAAATATATGTAACATAATACATACAAAGTTGGTTCATGATGACCATTTTCCTAGAAAAAACATTAAACCGTTAAAAAACATTAAAACCGGTAAAATCGTTTTGTAAAGCAATTGTTTATTAAAAACCGAATCACAACCAAATAAAATAATATAATTAGTTATGAACTTTTGAAATATTATATGAATATAAAATAAGATAAAACAAGTAGCAAAAATGTTGGATGCATTATATATGCAAGTATCCAAAGACCCGAACGGATATAACCGTCATTAACTTCTATAAAGTAAAACTAAATAATTTTATCATCAAAAATTTATAAAATGATCCAGAATAGTTATTTATAATATTAAGTTATGAAAAATAGCTAAAATAATATTTTATAAATTTATTTAGTATTTTATAGAAAAATACGAATTAAAGTCATTAACCAACGTAAAAATCGTTTAAAGCAACAAAACAAGTTAAACTTTTGAGTCTATAAATAATGATTTTATGAACATATAATAATATTATAAAAGAATTAAACTTGTTAATGAGGTTGGTAGATGTCATATACAAAAACCCGACCGATTGAAACGTTATATTATATAAAAGTCTATATTTAATCATTTTAATGTCAATATATTATCCAATATTATATAAGTGTTATTATAACTAATAGTATGATAAAATATTTTAAATATTTATTTTATTATTTCCTTGAAGACTTTAATTTAAAAACCATTGTAGATATTTGAAATTTAAAATAAAACGTTTTTTGTATTGAACAAACACCTAAAAATTTTAAAATGATTTCTTATGTATAAAAGTTATGATAATGAGTTAAAAATAAAATTATCTATTTATCTTATATTATTAAAGTATTGAAAATGGCTATCGACTTAAACCGTCGGAACCGACATGAACTCGAGTCTAGAAATTTTCAAACTAATTTTGTTTACTTATTATTATATATTTAATATAATGATTAATACAATCAAATGATATATTACTTATATCATAACCCAAAATCATTGAAAAATAAAATAAAAACACGTATCGAGTTTAAAATTTTAAAACTTATGAAAATGTAAAAATCATTAAATTTTCATAATCAACACATGAATTATTCATTCACACAAGTAACTCATCAACACATAAAATGTTGGAAGTTCATATATTATTAAGGATACAATGAATGACAATATTCAAGTAAATAAACTTCACCAAATAAAGTTTCAACAATTGAAACTTACTAAATATGGAAACTTTATAAAACAATAACAACCATCTAAATAAATAATTTTTTTTCACAAATATAAGAAATGGGCTATAGAGCATTAGTCAATATACTAATGTTAGAGAATAATAACAATAGCTAGGCGTGTAGAAGCCTCAACCTAACTGTGACATAATTTCAAGTAACCAAGGATCTTATACTCGGTGAGTTATCGTGCTTTTAACTTCCCCGTTTTGTTTTACTATCTTGGGGTGAATGCATGCTATTATATAAAAACAGTGTATGAATAATCAAGATTTCCCCATTCTAAGTTATCCCTGTATATCACTCCATTAACTCTCCTGCGTAGAGCCATTAGTAACGTGGATAATACTATTTTAGGAAGCCCCCTCGTGTAGTGGAAACACCGCCGCGCATGTTCACTAATTACAATATGTCCAACCATGGGGATATGGACATTGGGATGCTTAGGTAAATGACTAGAACATTGTACGTGTTATGGCAATGTGACTAGATCAAGGATTGGATGTGCGACCTGTATTATATTACACTGGTTATTCAAAATGTTTATAAATCATTGTTTAATGTTTTAAAAACTCGCGAGTTCTCACAAGCTTTTGCTGATAAAATAATTTTAAGCATGTATTTTAGGAAAGTAATCAATGGAAGAAAGCACTTATGAATGGAGCATTGCCGAGGGGTCACATTATTAGCTTCCGCATGTTATATGAACTATTTATGTTATCTTAAAAACAATTTTATGTAATGTAAAGGGGCGGTGTAGACAATGTAGACACCGTGACCTGTTATGGTTGTATGCCAAGACATAACTTAATTTTAGTGATGTAAGGTGTTGGGCCTTGTCATTTAAATAATGATATTAAAGGGGTGGTGTAGACAATGTAGACACCTTGACCTATTATGGTTGTGTACCAAGACATAACTTAATTTCAATTATGTAAGGTGTTGGGCCTTGTCATTTAAGTAATGATATGCGTATTTAAGTTTAAGTTTGGTATGCAATCTGTTTATCCTCACGCCCCTGTGTCGGGGTGTGACAACATTTGCTTGGAGCAACATTTGGAAGTGATTATGCTACTTAAACCCATTTCAACAACTAACATTATTTTGTTTTCAGCCAAAACACAACCACGATGTTAGTAATGCACAAGGGAATGGCCATGTGTTTTTGAGTATATATATGTATATACAATCCTAATAACTAAAATAGACAATAACATGGTTTTCTAAACATAACTGAAAACCAATTAAACACAACACATTGATAACACTCACTCATAATTATGAATATGTAACACCCCGACCGATGGCGGAAACAGCGGCACGAAATGAAGATTGTTCATAGCACAAGGTATTTAGTTGTATATAATTCAAATATCTCATTCAATTCATCATTAAATTCCATCATTCAATACATTACTTAGAATGAAAACCCTAACTATTACATCAGTTGAATTCAAAACATTAAACACAAATAAATTCAAATCTAAGCTCAATAAATTAGCTAATTGGCATTCCCACCTGAAACATGTTTAAAATCAAGTGTCAACTACGAATAGTTGGTGAGTTTCATAGGTTTGTGTGACAACCAGTACCTAATCGTTCGGCAAGTCCGTACAGTACGTGTACTTTCACTTTTTACTATGTGTAAATACAATGTGTAAACAGTTGTATGTGTTTAAGCGAAAACTTAAATACGGTAAATACAACAACTCACGACAAACAACAGTTGTATGTGTTTAAGTGAAAACTTAATTACAGTTAATACAATAACTCAAGAGAAAAAACGGTGTGTGTCACACCCCGAGCAGACGGGACGGATCGGCTTTCCCGTCGGGCGGAAGATTCTCGGGGCGCGATATCGTGAGTGATAATCGTGATGATCAGATTGTTTACGTAGCATCAATGTTAAGAATAACTAAGCACAATAAAACATTTAGCTAGGATTACAAAGTTAAATTACAATATCAATGTTTAGTAATTTAACTAAGTAAACCTATCAATAGAATCAAATGTTACTATCTTGTATCTGTACAAGATATCAAATGTGACTCGTATTAAACAAAAGTTGTGCTTTCCAAAATTCCACTAGGTCCTCTATCTGAGCATCCTAGTATGCAGTCCTGAAGTCTGAGCCTATTCCTGTGCATCACCTGAGAAAGCATGTAAGAAAAACAAAGTCAAGACAATGGTTGGTGACTTCATAATTTAGTATTTGAAAAATAATTTTTGCAAACCTCTTCGGTAAAACCTTAACCTCATTAACACCACATGTATCATACAACTCAGTATGCTTATATATAGGGCATACCCCTAAGTCGAGCCTACAACCCGCCCAGACGCCGTCCCACCACATAATAAGCCACATAGGACATTGCTATTAATGATAATCAAGCATTTTACCTACCATTCAATTCCATCATAGTTTCAAGCATCCTGTTTAGAAGTTTAAGTTGTCTACCCAATAGCAGTCCCAATTCCCTTCGGTAACAACCTTAATCTCATTAACACCACCTGTATCATCCAACTCGGTATGCTTATGTATAGGGCATACCCCTGAGTCGAGCCTACAACCCGCCCAGGCGCTGTCCCACCACATACTAACTACATAGGACATTGTTGTTAATGATAATTAAGCGTTTTACCTACCATCCATTTCGTTCATAGCTTTAGCATCCCGTTAAGTTTACAACATGAGTGGAAAATGAGGAATCACTATATGGCAAGCACTGAGAGGCCATCAGTCTACTCCTCATAATTCTGACTATGGAGAACACCCTTTTGGCAAGCACCGAGAGGCCAAACGGTCTGATCTACGATAGTCATAGCTACAAAGAACATCCCCTGGCAAGCACTGAGAGGCCTGTTGGTCCATTCTGAAATAGCCAATAGCTTTAGCATTATGTTTTAGTTTATAGCATGAGTGAACATTGAGGAATCACTGTATGGCAAGCACTGAGAGACCAACAGTCTACTCCTCAAGTCATGACTATGAAGGTCACCCCTATGGCAAGCACTGAGAGGCCAACGGTCTGTTCCTTCAAGTCCCAACTATGAAGAACACCCCATGCCAAGCACTGAGCGGCCAATTTGGTATGTTCTACCATAGTCGATAGTTTTAGCATTCAAGTTTATAGCATTCAAATAGCTTCACAACCGGTAAGGCAAGCACTGAGAGACCAAACCGTTGTTTTAGCATCGAAAGCATATAAGCATACAAGTGTTTATATCATCCGTAGTTTTAAGCAATTAGCATGTATGTATGTAGCATTATCATAGAGTTATAAGCTTTTGGCATCAATTTGTAGCTTTAGCATATAGTGTTAGCTTTAGAATTTAGTATTAGCATGTAGCATTAGCATTTAGTGTTAGCATTTAGTGTAAGTGTTCAAGCTTTAGCATCGAGTATGTAGTTTAAGCATATAGTTTATAGCATAAGCATCGAGCGTATAGGTTAAGCACAGAGTTTATAGCATAAGCATCAAGCATCTAGTTTAAGCTTCAAGTTTGTAGCATAAGCATCAAGCACATAGTTTAAGCATCGAGTTTATGGCATAAGCATCAAGCACATAGTTTAAACATCGAGTTTATAGATTCCAAAGTAAGAGTTTAAAGCTTAAGTGTTACTATAAGCATCTTGAATATGTGTAAAAGCATTTAATAAACATTTCAATAATTTTATAAAATGTATAACATGCTTCTCAGTCCCGAGGTAAAAACAAATATGTTTGAAAAGGGACAAATAAACTCACCTTGTGTTTGTAGTGGTTGACTAAGTATAAAGCAAGAATACGCGCACTCGTTGTTGTGTTTCTTGTTGTATTCATGCTCCTGTATTTGTTTCATTTCGTTGTATCTTATAAGTATATGTTGTAATAATTCGTGTGCGTGTGAGTGTTAGTGTTAGCCCTAAAGTTTGCTAACACTGTGAGTCTCGGTCTGTATTCGGCCCTGTTTGCTAGATATAACTTATGTTAATACTCTATCCATTCTAATTGTGTTTAGCATTTTCCATCATATATTATCATTGTTTTGATATGAACTTTATTATGGTGTATTGTCTTTGACTTTCATAGTTCATAACTATAAAACTTAAGTTTTTGTTTAAAGATTATAAATCCTTACACTTTATAAGATCTTGAATAATGGTTTCATAGTTAATAAATAACGATAACATTATTCTTGTAAAACTTAACGTATTAAGTGTTATGAACATATTAGGTTGTACTCTAATCAAGTGGGCTGAATGTAAATGGACCATGTATTAAGTGTATGGGCTTAGGCCAAGGGTCATGAACCACAGAAAATCCATCGGGTTAGATCCTAATTGAACCAATTATCACACATGGGCCAAAAAAAGTGACATGGGCCGAAAGACTATTGTTGGGTCGATTACAAAGTGGGTTGATTTAACCCTTGTGGGCCGCAACAAAGGAAATGGGCCGTAGGATTCGTGGGCTGACCGTGTCCAGTAAGGTTTTTTTGGCCGATTATGGGCGTGCATGGCCGATCTAGAGTTGGGTCCTCGTGGTACCAGCGAACCTATCATCAAGGTTCGGTGACCACTCCAGGTCAATGAAGGGTTCGGCTCTCATGCATACTTTCGGCTGGTTCCAGGTTCGCCCCAGGTTCGTGGCTCTTGCTAGGGTTCGGTAATGGTAGCGGGTTCGCCTGACTCCAAAGTTCGGTAAAAAAGGGTTCGGTGGTTGAAGCCGCTCCAGCATGGGTTCGTGGGTGATAGCTCAGCCAAGGGTTCGAGACAACCGAATGGTTCGGCCAGGGTATTCGCCAACTCAAGGGTTCGCCTGGGAGGGTTCGTGGCTTCCTGAGTCATGCAAGGTTCGCTGATCGCCCCACTAGTTCAGGTTCGTTCCTCCATAGGTTCGGTGGTGATGGGCTTGTGGTTTGCATGGTTCGGCTGGGGCATGAGAGGTTCGCCCTAGGTGAAAGGGTTCGGCTGTGTGGGTTTGCCAGCCTTGCACAGGTTCGACCATACCCCCTGCAAACCTGCAACTTTTATTCATCCTCTCCATCAATCATCAACTAAGAAAGGGTTGTTTTCGTGGTATTGTTAAGCGAGGGATGGTTCTCGAGGATGTATAGTGTGTGTGCATGTGGTTCCTAAACCGATTATGTGCTAGGTCCAAACTAAACGAAAGAAATCCCTATTTTTCGTGAACTTCATGGCTTCATACCTCGGATTTTACTGGAAAAAAGCTCAAATCTGCTGTACTTCCTTGTAGAGGACTTCAAGGGCTACGCGTGGATGTCACACCCCTACCTCTCGTCACCTGATGATGATGTCACTGAAACAGTCGCGGAAGCATAGTGGTGATGTCTTAGAGATGAGGGGTGACTTACTTGATCCAATATCACAAGCACACAGATTAACATAGGATAATTACATTACATGGTTCGTTATTACAATTCACATTACAACATTAACTTATTCAGTTACAAGTTTGTGAAGTGCAGTCTCACCAGAATCACTGTCTACCTGCAAAAATGTTTGATTTGAAAACGTCAGCACAAAACTGGTGAGTTCGTAAATTTTAGTAATTAAACAATATGATATGCAAAATTTCAAGATATACGGTTCAGATAACCATGGGACCCGTATCTAGTTCCTTTCGGACAGTTTTACGTTTTACGAAAATACTACCCGTCGGTAAATATCTTAATGCCTCATTATCTTAATGTCTATTACTAACATTAAGAAAGTTTTTCGGAAACAGGTAACAAACATTCACACCAGGGGAGATGCAATCCTCCCAGCAAATGGGTTGTCAGCCAATAGTACTATCAATGCTTCCTGTTCAGCCCCACATAGGTTCACTAGATACAGTTTCAAAGAATGAGGCCTTTTGATACTGTGATAGAGATACTAACGGAAAAATCCCCTGAAATCACAAAAAAGTCACATGATATCACAAAGATAACAGTGATACATATCATATGTTCAGAAATCGATTTACAGAAATTCCCTGATATTTGTAAAACACTAAAATTAAAAGGGGTTGTACGAAACTCACATGAAGTCTGAAGATAACAAGATCACTCGCAGACTGATGATAATAGTATAAGTCTGCATTAGTTTATGTTTAATTAGTTATTTATATTCTAACTTGCTGATTAGATCTGTCTGAACGTTCAATGTTGCGTACATTGCAATGAAAAGTCATCAACCAATATTAGGTGTTTAATGGGTTGTTTTAACCTAATATCATACAATGCATGATAATGTAGGTACCTATACTGATTTAGGTTCCTACTAAAACGTTGATGACACATTTGTTTAATCAAATTAATCTCCGATTAACCAATTAGGTAATGTTGTAGATTATACTACTGAAACAGTTTCTAGACAGATTAATGGCTTAGGAATGATCAATCCTTGTTATTGATTACCCAAATATCATGAAAAATCACAATGTAGCTTTAGAATAGTTTTAATAACCATCATTAACATACTAATCTGACTGTTATCACAAACATTAGATAATCATTCCAATGAGTATGTTAATAATTGTGATTAGTTTGAAACACTTGGATTTAACATTGCATTTCAAAGATTAATCAAACTAATCACCTACATTGTCATAATCAAATGGTTTAAACCATTATAATCATGGGTATGATTTCATGCAAACCAGGCATTACAACGGATCAAAACAAGGATTTAACCGTTAAAACATCCTGTTCTTCGTTTATAATCAATCCTAGCCATCATCTAGGCAATAATCAACAATCCTAACTATGTCATTACGTTAAAAATCAAGATCTAATCAATGGAACTCAAACTAGAAGGTTAAAATGAATCATTACCTAATCAGACGGATATTTGACTGCACAACAACGAGCAGAACTTATAAACACGATCCTTGGTGCGATCCACACAATCCGATGGTCTTAGAACTGAGAATTGATGTTGAAGTGGGTGTGTTTTTCGTCTCTAAGATGAAAGAGTTCAACATGATAAGAAAATAAAATTCTGCATGAAATATGATGAAGAAATCTGATCCATTGCACCGCCCCATCCATCGCGTACCGCGAAGAGGAGCCAAGAAGGGCTTCGCGTGCCGCGAATAAATCCGGAGAATCTCAGATATTTTTCGACCATCGCGTACCGCCGAGAACCCTCTACCCATCCTCAGCGTACCGCGACGAGCCCACTTGTTCAATACTTAGAAATTTTTCTTCGTTTTTCGATTCCGAACAATCCAGGATTCCATTTCGCACACGGTTTTCGCCCATGTTTATCATTTCTCGCATACTTGCAATCTGTAATAATTACAATCATTAAATCAACATGGATTTCTAGAATGACCAAATGTGATCCCGTCATCAATGACGTGATTTCTCAACTACAATTGTCACAGTCTCCTCCTGTTAGAGAAATTTCGTCCCGAAATTTAGGGAAGACTTAAATGATGACTGTTGTTTACGAGAATAGATGTGGGTACATTGCTTTCATTCGAACTTCACGTTCCCACGTATATTCAGGTCCACGTTGCGAGTTCCATCGCTCTTTAACAATTGGTATACGACTACGTTTCAACACTTTCATTTCTCGATCCATCACCTCTACTGGTTCTTCACTGAACCGAAGTTTTTCATCAATTTGAATTTCTTCTAGAGGTACAATCAATGATTCATCAGTTAGGCACCTTTTCAGATTTGATATATGAAAAACATCATGAATATTACTGAGTTCAAGAGGTAACTCAAGTCTGTAGGTTACTGATCCAATTCGTTCAAGAATTTTGAATGGTCCTACAAATCTTGGTGAAAGCTTACATCTCTTTCCAAATCTGAAAATGCCCTTCCAAGGTGAAACTTTCAACATCACTCTATCACTTATTTGGAATTCTAACGGTTTACGACGATTATCAGCATAACTCTTTTGACGATCGCGAGCGGCTTTAATTCGTTCTTGAATGAGTGCGATCTTATTAGTTGTTTCCTGAATGAATTATGGGCCTATGATTTGACTGTCACCTACCTCTGACCAACATATAGGTGATCTACACTTACGTCCATAAAGTTCTTCGAACGGAGCGCATTGAATACTAGTATGGTAGCTGTTATTGTATGAAAATTCAACAAGTGAAAGATGAATATCCCAGCTACCTCCAAAATCAATCACACAGCTTCTGAGCATGTCTTCAAGAGTTTGATTTGTTCGTTCAGTCTGCCCTTCTGTTTGTGGATGATAAGCTGTGCTCATATTGATTTGTGTGCCCAGAGCATTCTGAAGAGTTTGCCAAAAGCGTGACATAAATTGTCTATCTCCGTCAGAAATGATAGAGATTGGTACTCCATGTCGAGATACAATCTCATTAACATAGAGTTTAGCGAGTCGATCCACAGAATAATCCTCTCGGATAGGTCAGAAATGCGCAGATTTAGTAAGGCGATCAACGATAACCCATATAGAGTCATAATTATGTGATGTTCTGGGTAATTTAGTAATGAAATCCATGGAGATCTGATCCGATTTCCACATAGGAATCTCAGGTTGTTGCAATAACCCAGATAACCCAGAAGGTCGTTGATGTTCAGCCTTAACTTTGAGACATGTTAGACATCGATCCACGTATTCAGCTATGTGTTTCTTCATCCCAGGCCACCAGTAAAAATCTTTAAGATCTTTGTACATTTTATCAGCACCTGGATGAATAGAATACCTGGATTTGTGCGCTTCATCCAAGATAATTGTTCTAGATTTACCGAATAAAGGAACCCAAATTCAGCTTTTGAAATACAATATTCCATCAGTCTTGATTTCAAGTTTCTTGTCTAATCCCCTCAGTCCCTCAGCAGAATAGTTCGTTGCTTGTAAAGCTTGTTGCTAAGCTTCTTTAATCTGAGGAATTAGACTAGTTTGAATAGTCATCCCTAAAGCTTTTACACGTAAAGGTTTGACTCGTTCCTTGCGACTTAAGGCATCGGCTACAACATTTGCTTTGCCTGGGTGATAACGAATTTCACAGTCATAGTCGTTTAGAAGTTCAACCCACCGCCTCTGTCGCATGTTCAACATTTTCTGATCTAGAATATGTTGAAGACTTTTGTGATCAGTATATATGATACACTTGGTTCCATATAAATAGTGTCTCCAAATCTTGAGTGCAAACACCACTGCACCAAGTTCTAGATCATGAGTGGTATAGTTCTTCTCGTGTACTTTCAGCTGTTGAGAAGCGTAAGCAATTACCTTGTCGTTCTGCATTAAAACACACCCAAGTCCCTGACGGGAAGCATCCCAATATACCGTGAAGTTATCTGTACCTTCTGGTAATGCTAGTATGGGTGCATTACAGAGTTTGTGTTTCAACAGTTGGAATGCCTCCTCATGTTGGGAACCCCGTATAAAAGGTTGATTCTTTTGGGTCAATGTGGTGAGTGGCAAGGCTATTTTTGAAAAGTTCTTGATAAATCGACGATAATAACCTGCCAGCCCCAAGAATTGACGTATTTTAGTCGGGGTTCGTGGTGTCTCCCATTGTTTCACCGCTTGAATCTTACTGGGATCCACTTGAATATCGTTCTCATTTACAACATGCCCAATAAATTGAACTTCTCGTAACCAAAATTCACACTTAAAGAATTTGGAATATAGATGTTCACGTGCTAGAAGTTCTAATATGAGTTTCAAATGTTGGGCATGTTCTTGTTGATTTCGAGAATAAATAAGAAAGTCATCAATAAACACAATCACGAACTTATCCAGATAAGGTCTACATACTCGATTCATTAGATCCATGAAAACTGCAGGTGCATTGGTTAAACCAAAAGGCATTACTAGAAATTCGTAGTGTCTGTATCGGGTACGGAAAGCAGTTTTAGTAACATCATCGTCATGGATTCGCAACTAATGGTATCTGGATCTCAAATCAATTTTTGAGAAATATGTAGCACCTTGCAATTGATCAAACAGATCATCGATACGAGGTAGTGGATAACGGTTCTTGATTGTCATTTTATTAAGTTCCCGGTAGTCAATACACATACTGAACGAACCATCCTTCTTTTTCACAAATAGAATTGGTGCTCCCCAGGGTGAGAAACTAGGTCTAATAAAACCTTTGTCTAAAAGTTCCTGTAATTAACCTGAAAGCTCTTGCATTTCTGAGGGTGCTAAACAATAAGGAGCTTTAGCTACAGGTGCTGCACCTGGAATCAAGTCAATTCGAAATTCATCTTGTCTCACTGGGGGCAATCCTGATATATCCTCAGGAAAAACTTCAGGAAAATCTTTGACTACTGGGATGTCTGTGATATGATTGGATGGAGAATTGTGCTTAGTCACGTGTGCCAGGAAAGCATAACAGCCTTTCCTTAAGAATTTCTGGGCTCGTATACAAGATATAATACCAAGTTTTCTACCAGCTCGTTCTCCTTGAACTACCAGTGTATTACCATTAGGTAATGGAATACGGATCACCTTGTTTTGACAGACAACTTCCACTTGGTTATCAGAAAGCCAATCCATGCCAACAACGACAACAAAGCTTCCAAGCTCAATAGGAAGTAAATTGATATTAAAAAGATGATCATTCAAATTCAAGGAACGCCCTTGAATGACACTGTTAGTTTTGATCAACTTGCCATTAGCAAGTTCAATGACATAAGGAGTTCCTAGATTTACCGTTGGCAATGAAAATAATGATGCAAATTCAGGAGAGATAAAGCTCTTATCTGCCCCTGTGTCAAATAGAACTGATGCGTATAGATTATTAAGAAGAAACGTACCAGTGACAATATTTGCATAATGCCTTGCCTCGGCTGCACCAATCTGAAAAGCTCTCCCTCTAGCTTCATTTCCTGGATTGGTGTTATTGTTTGGACAGTTTCGCATGAGATGGTCAGGACTTCCATACTTGAAGCATGACCGATTTGTTTGAGTGGTTTGTCGTAGTGCTTGATTTGGTTAACGAGCAGGCAAATTACAGTATCTGGTGTAGTGTCCAACCCTATTACAGTTGGCACAAACAGGACACGGTCCTGTATGATGATATGGACACTTGTTGCATTTGGGCGCCTGCCTAGTATAAGTTTTCCTCTCAGGAATAGCAGCACCACAGTTTTTCACAGTTGGCCTGCTCTAGCTAGTCTCAGCCGGAGCTTTCGCCTTGGTTTTGCCAAACCACTTTCGTTTGGTACCTTTATAAACATTCGAGGTACCTGCATCACTACGGCCCACAGCCGTCTGAGTTTTTATTGACAACGTACCACTCCTTACCACCTCATCGGTAAGCTTAGTGGTTAATAGAATTGTTCGTTTGAGGGTTGTGGGTTCAGCTGCCGTCACCATTCCCCGAATCTGGGGAACCAACCTTTTGATGTACTTCTCAATCAAAGATGCTTCTGTTGGAAACATATTGGGAAGTAAACAAGTGAGTTCATGAAAACGATCGGTATAAGCTAGACAATCAGCACCGATCATTGAATGATTCCAAAATTCCTCCTGGAGCTTTTGGATTTCAGTAATTGGGCAGTACTCTGACATAATCAGAGTTTTAAATTCGTTCCAGCCCATCGAGTCGACTGTAACTATGCCCAGAGTTTTTGCCTGGGTATTCCACCAGGTTAAAGCTGATTCTTTCAGAGAACAGGCAGCATAAGACACCTTATGCTCCGCCAAACACTGGCTGATCTTGAGTTTTGTTTCCATTTCCTCGATCCACCTCAAAAGTCCAGCCGCTCCTTCTTTGCCCGTGAAAGTAGGAGAGTTGCAGGAAGCAAAGTACTTGTAAGTACATCCTTGCTGTGATGGATCAGGCGCAGTTGTTTTAGTTGTTGCACAGGTGGTATTATGAGTTTCTACGTGGTCACCAGTAGCGTTATGTTCAGTGTGATCATGATTCACACCAGAACTCGTAGTGATATGAGGTTGGTGCTGTGTTAATACACCACATGCTGATAGCTGTTCTCGAACAATTCATGCTATCATTGCTTCGTTTGATTCAGATCCACTTGCACCAGCAGGTGGAACAGTGTTTACTTCTGGGTTCACTGGTGGAACAGTGTTTGTTTCCAGATTAACCTGTTGATCTAGATTTGATCCAACATTTACAGGTGGAACTTGATTCGGCTCAGGGTTAATAACGTTCTTGGTAGCTTTCTTAGCTGGTCGACCTCGTTTAGGAGCCATAGTTCTACTCACATACAGGTAAATTTAGGTCAGTTCAAGAACATTAAAGATATAACCCCTTTCAATCACAAAATTCCACTATTTTCAGGCATACTGAAAAATTAGGTCGATATGTGATTTTTAAGAAAATGGTATAACTACATTGATATAATTCAGATATGTTCTCAACATACGATAATCATACAGATATTTGTAGTCATACTTAGTCCTGTTATCTCCAAAATGTGTTATAGTATCACATAGCACACGGCGTTATGATACCAATACCGATATGTCGCTGTTAACAGGAAATACACATATTTCGTTTTTCGATTCATGATCACATATGTTTTTGAGATATTATTATACAGGACTTTGATATGCGTTACACAATCAATAGGTAAGTTACCACACAAGGTATTTACGATATACCACACAAGGTATTTTACGAGATAGCACAAAGCTATTTTACGAGATAGCACCAAGCTATTTTACGAGATACCACACAGTGTATTTTACGATATACCACACAAGGTATTTTACGAGATAGCACCAGGCTATTTTACGAGATAGCACCAAGCTATTTTACGAGATACCACACAAGGTATTTTACGAGATAGCACCAAGCTATTTTACGAGATAGAACCAAGCTATTTTACGAGATACCACACAAGGTATTTTACGATATACCACACAAGGTATTTAACGAGATAGCACCAAGCTATTTTACGAGATAGCACCAAGCTATTTTACGTTTTACGAGATACCACACAAGGTATTTTATGATATACCACACAAGGTATTTTACGAGATAGCACCAAGCTATTTTACGAGATACCACACAAGGTATTTTACGTTATACCACACAAGGTATTTTACGATGACAGAATACCTCACTAGATATTTTACGATGATAGAATACCTCACCAGGTATTTTATGAGAACAAAATACCTCACTAGGTATTTTATGAGAATAAAATACCTCACTAGGTATTTTACGATAACAGAATACCTCACCAGGTATTTTACGATGACAGAATACCTCACTAGGTATCGTAGGTATTTTATGAGGACAGAATACCTCACCAGGTATTTTACGATGACAGAATACCTCACTAGGTATTTTACGAGGACAGAATACCTCACTAGGTATTTTACAATGACATAATACCTCACTAGGTATTTTATGATGACAGAATACCTCACCAGGTATTTTACGATGCGATATCACATACAAAACACAACAGAGTACACAAAAGTAAAACACGTTACTATTATTACATCATCGTTTTATACAATCATAGAGTTTCGATACAAAAGAGTATTACAATAACACCCATACTGATAAAAACCTATTCGTCAGTGGTATATACAATGAAGAGTCCCAAAAATGTAAGATGCACGATCAGATTTACCGTAAGAAATACGGTAAGCAGGCTAGCACAATAGCTATAGTAGCTAATACTATAGCTAAACACAGAAGTCTAGCCTCGATGCTCATCATACCGAGCATCCAGATCCATCCCTGCAGTCTCTCTCTCAAAATTGCAACTTGCGGCCAAAATGCAGCAACCAGAACCTGCCTCCAAGTCCTCCTAAGCCGCTCCTCCACGGTCGTCCTCCAGGCCTGGGTGTCAATACCCATAACATTCACCTGCTCCATAAGAGTCAGGTGTGAGGTGAGGATCTCCAATACTGTGGTACGAGTATCCTCAAGGGTAGTATGGTGCTGGTGTAGGTCCTGTCTCAGGCCCTGCAGGTCTTGGGAGACCTGCTGCATCTGGGCTCGTAGCTCGGCTTGGTGGGAGGATTCTCCCACCTCATGAAAAACCTGAGGCTCATACCGCGGAGCCATCTAGTGTCGTGGGGGTAGCCTAGTGGTCTTGCGGGCCTGTCCCCGCATCCGTCGCATACCGTCCCAAACGGGAACTCTCCGTGGAGAGGAGCTCTGCCTCCTCTCAGCAGGGGCATCAACCAGGGGTGAGTGGGGAGGACTAGGTACAATAGGGGATGCTGGTGGTGGTACTGGTGATGGTGGTGGTGGAGTGGCTGGAACTTGAGGACCAGCCTGAGACGCCTATGATGATGCCTGTGATGGCGCGGCATCCGAACTCGAACCGGAACTATCGCTAGCAGTATCGTCCAAAATGACGTATGGAAATCTCTGATAAATATAATGCTCTCCTGGATTCGACATCGCTGTACCAACAAAATTTCTAGATCAGTATCATGAGAAAAATATTGAATAATAATATTCAACACAAACATGATATGATATCTCCTCCTATCTCAGAGCAACTATTCATCCTTTGAAATTGTTACTGTTCTACTTGAATTACATTAAACTAGAACGTACACGTGTTGCAAATTTCAGTTATGATGGCCACTCATAACTGGAATTCGTACTACTTGATTATCTTAGCTTAATTCAAAACAAGTTTTGTTCATTTGTTATGTCCGGTGCACTCTGTGTCACTATTCGAGCATATGGTTATAGTCTAGGTCTCTAAGTCAACCTAATTCTCTATAACCTGTGGCTCTGATACCACCCTGTCACACCCCCACCTCTCGTCACCTGATGATGATGTCACTGAAACAGTCGCGGAAGCATAGTGGTGATGTCTCAGAGGTGAGGGGTGACTTACTTGATCCGATATCACAAGCACACAGATTAACTTAGGATAATTACATTACATGGTTCGTTATTACAATTCACATTACAACATTAACTTATTCAGTTGCAAGTTTGTGAAGTGCAGTCTCACCGGAATCACTGTCTACCTGCAAAAATGTTTGATTTGAAAACGTCAGCACAAAGTTGGTGAGTTCGTAAAGTTTAGTAATTAAACAATATGATATGCAAAATTTCAAGATATACAGTTCAGATAACCATGGGACCCGTATCTAGTTCCTTTCGGACAGTTTTACGTTTTACGAAGATACTACCCGTCGGTAAATATCTTAATGCCTCATTATCTTAATGTCTATTACTAACATTAAGAAAGTGTTTCGGAAACAGGTAACAAACATTCACACCAGGGGAGATGCAATCCTCCCAGCAAATGGGTTGTCAGCCAATAGTACTATCAATGTTTCCTGTTCGGCCCCACATAGGTTCACTAGATACAGTTTCAAAGAATGAGGCCTTTTGATACTGTGATAGAGATACTAAGGGCAAAATCCCATGAAATCACACAAAAGTCACATGAAATTACAAAGATAACAGTGATACATATCATATGTTCAGAAATCGATTTAAAGAAATTCTCCGATATTTGTAAACCACTAAAATGAAAAGGGGTTGTACAAAACTCACTTGAAGTCTCAAGATAACAAGATCACTCGCAAACTGATGATAATAGTATAAGCCTGCATTAGTTTATGTTTAATTAGTTATTTATATTCTAACTTGCTGATTAGATCTGTCTGAACGTTCAATGTCGCGTACATTGCAATGAAAAGTCATGAACCGATATTAGGTGTTTAATGGGTTGTTTTAACCTAATATCATACAATGCATGATAATGTAGGTACCTATACTGATTTAGGTTCCTACTAAAAGTTGATGACACATTTCTTTAATCAAATTAATCTTCGATTAACCAATTAGGTAATGTTGTTGATTATACAACTGAAACAGTTTCTAGACAGATTAATGGCTTAGGAATGATCAATCCTTGTTATTGATTACCCAAATATCATGAAATATCACAATGTAGCTTTAGAATAGTTTTAATAACCATGCTTAACATACTAATCTGACTGTTATCACAAACATTAGATAATCATTCCAATGAGTATGTTAATAATTGTGATTAGTTTGAAACACTTGGATTTAACCTTGCATTTCAAAGATTAATCAAACTAATCACCTACATTGTCATAATCAAATGGTTTAAACCATTATAATCATGGGTATGATTTCATGCAAACCAGGCATTACAACGGATCAAAACAGGATTTAACCGTTAAAACATCGTGTTCTTCGTTTATAATCAATCCTAGCCATCATCTAGGCAATAATCAACAATCCTAACTATGTCATTACGTTCAAAATCAAGATCTAATCAATCAAACTCAAACTATAAGGTTAAAATGAATCATTACCTAATCAGACGGATATCTGACTGCACAACAACGAGCAGAAATTGTAAACACGATCCTTGGTGTGATCCACACAATCCGATGGTCTTAGAACTGAGATTTGATGTTGAAGTGGGTGTGTTTTTCTTCTGGAAGATGAAAGAGTTCGAGATGATAAGAAAATAAAATTCTGCATGAAATCTGATGAAGAAATCTGATCCTTTGCACCGCCCCATCCATCGCGTACCGCGAAGAGGAGCCAAGAAGGGCTTCGCGTACCGCGAAGAAATCCGGAGAATCTCAGATATTTTTCGACCATCGCGTACCGCCGAGAACCCTCTACCCATCCTCAGCATACCGCGACGAGCCCACTTGTTCAATACTTAGAAATTTTTCTTCGTTTTTCGATTCCGAACAATCCAGGATTCCATTTCGCACACGGTTTTCGCCCATGTTTATCATTTCTCGCATACTTGCAATCTGTAATAATTACAATCATTAAATCAACATGGATTTATAGAACAACCAAATGTGATCCCATCATTAATGACGTGATTTCTCAACTACAATTGTCACAGTGGACACCAAGATTGCCCGATTTCGTTGAGGAACGCCCAAGATATCGCGATTTGAAGCTTGAAATCTAGTGTGAGGGTGGGTAGCCGGAAATAGCTTTTAGAGAGAGAGTGGAAGGTGAGAAATGAAGAAATATTGCCTCATTTAGGGTTTAAATAACCCGAGGGTATTCGGGTTCGTTTCGGTTGCTCGGTTCTCGTTTTCGTCGTGTTTCCGGCACGTTACGCGCGTGTTTTTTGTAATTTAAACAAAAAGACATTATTTTAAGTGTTTGGAAAGTGGTTATTTCTAGTAAATATTTTAATATCATTGCTCTCGAATTATTTATCGAAATTTATTATTTTTACGCGTTTCCTTATTTCTTTCGCAGAATTTACGTATTTTATTTAAAAGAGTTTCAAAATTGCAAAAAAGGAAATATTTTATTTCCTTAAATTTATTATCGTTCGAATCATTTTCGTTTTCCGTTTCGTCAGAACGCGTCACCATCGCGCGTGTTCATTCGAATCGTCATTCGAACGAACACGACGATGATTTGGCTTTCTGATTCTTGTTTTCTACTTTCCAGTCATCATTTCAAAACTTTAAACTTTCAGATTTATTTGTACAGATCGTCACTTATATGAATAATTCGTCGGTTTATCATTCTATAACAACAACCGTTATGGTTTCGTTCTGTTTAACCTCACATACGTTTATACATAATAGCATTAAATCAAGCATCTGTGTGTCAGTTCGGTGTTGTCTGATGTGTGTCTGGCTGTTAAACCATAAGGTTTAAATCTGATTTCAAAAACGATAGCATGATAGTTTTAGTGTCAAGCATCAATGTCAATAGCATACAATAGTTCACATGGTATGTGCCTAAATTACTATGCCAGTTACTGTACAGATTACTGTTCCGGTAATGTTTCCGGCACAGATGTTACAGTCTCCCCTTGTTAAAGAAATTTCGTCCCGAAATTTGAAAGTTACTATCGGTATAACTTTCTTTGTTAACAAGTGAAGAGACTTTTGTTTAGTGGAATGTCCCCATGCTCCCAAATAAACTCTGGGTCGCGTTTGGGATTACTCATGTATGGCCTCTCTTAGTTTTGTTCGCCTTATTGCTCATAGTTGTCTTACTGCTATGCTTTGCTTCATCCTTGCATAACTCTAACACCTTATGGTTCAAAACTAATTGATGATATGAGCATCAACGGTTACACAACCTTAGTGTTAGCTATAGTTTCCTATGTATGTCACATGCATAAACCAAGGATTCTTTCATTGTTTCTATCGCAATAAAAGATTTCCTAAGTTTTCATGGAATACCTATGTGGTTCTACTTAACAGGAATAAGATAAGTTTCTTATTCATACTAGTATCAAGATAAAACAAAGACTTATGAGTAAAGGAGCACTACATACCTGTACCCGTTTCCGAGTCTTGGCGTGCTGCAGCGGCTCCAATCATAAATGCCCTCCGACGAGGGGCTTGAACTCCTGGTTGCACTCTCTTCGGGCAGTCCCTGGAGAAATGACCTAGTTCTCCACAGTTATAGCATCCCCGATTGTTGTTGTTATGATTGCCAGGATTTTGTGGTGGATGAATTGCTACCGCAGCATTGTTTGCAGCTTGTGTGGCTGGAGCGCGGCACTGTTGAGTCCGGTGACCTTGTCGGCCACAGTTGTTGCATCTCCTGCATTGCACCATAGCAGGATGATGAAATTTGCATTGTGCACACTGAGGATGCATTCCCACATAGTTTTTGGGCGCGGCCTGAGCAAAGCTGCAATAACTTGTTGCTGAGGGGTGGCCATCACATAATTTTCGACGACCTTTTGCTTTTTCTTCTGATGGTGTTCGGGATTGCTAGTCGGTTCTTCTTTAGCTTTGCCCGTGTCTTTCTTCAAAACTCTTGATTTCACCATTACATCCGTGAGTTTTGCTGATAGAGAGAAGGCTGAGTCTAGAGTAGCAGGATTTACAGCCAGTACAATGCCCTGAATGCAGGATGGAAATCCTCATACATATCGGTTGATTCGCTTTTCCAGAGTTGGCACCATCTCAGGCACCAAGGCTACCAATTCGTGATAACGAGTAGTGAATGTCATGTGATCTGCTCCTTTCATCACATGATTTGACAGTTCCACCTCTAGCTTCTGAAGTTCGTGTTTGGGATAGAATTCATTCCTTAACAGGATTTTGAAGTCTTCCCATGGCATCGCTAGTGCTTCTTCTCTGCCTCGAGCTTGTATCTGAGAGTTCCACCATGTTAAGGAAAGCTTACTGAAAGATCCAGCAGCGTAGCGGATCTTGTGGTGTTCTGGACAACCACTGATGTCCAGTGTAGTTTCCATCTTCTCTAGCCATTGGATTAGTCCAACAGCTCCTTCAACACCACTAAAGCTTGGCGGTTTGCATCCTACGAATGATTTGTAGGAACAGTCTGAAGTATTGCCGGTGTTTCCACTAGCTTCCCCCGTAGTATGCCCAGAGTTGTTACCGTGGCCTTGAATTACGTTGATAATCTCCGGGATGATATCCTTTAGCCGGTTCGTCAGTTGGCTGCTCAGAAGTGTTGCCAAAGCAAAAGTAGCAGCAGGATCCAGAACTAGAGTTGCATTCGGGTTCGGAGGAGGGTTTAATGGAGGAGGAGGAGGCGGTGGTGAATCTGGTGGTGATGGTGTTGAAGAATGTGGTGCTGAGGTTTGTGGAGTAGGTACCAGAGTCGATTGTCTTCTGGGTGGCATTCTGATCATAACCAAAAGGATATTGGTTAGTGCAGTGATCGAATGCAGAAGACACAATGCAAACCTAGATCCTATGTTCTCTACACGTGGGTCCCTAAGTTATAGTCTAGGCCAAACCGTTTAAGTAAATGACCTGTTATTCTCTATAACCTTGAGCTCTGATACCAATCTGTCACACCCCAAGCCGACGGGACGGATCGGCTTTCCCGTCAGGCGGAAGGTTCTCGGGGTGCGATATCGTGAGTGATAATCATGATGATCAGATTGTTTACATAGCATCAATGTTAAGAATAACTAAGCACAATAAAACATTTAGCTAGGATTAAAAGTTAAATTACAATATCAATGTTTAGTAATTTAACTAAGTAAACCTATCAATAGAATCAAATGTTACTATCTTGTATCTGTACAAGATATCTAAAGTGACTCGTATTAAACAAAAGTTGTGCTTTCCAAAAGTCCACTAGGTCCTCTATCTGAGCATCCTAGTATGCAGTCCTGAAGTCTGAGCCTATTCCTGTGCATCACCTGAGAAAGCATGTAAGAAAAACAAAGTCAACACAATGGTTGGTGAGTTCATATAGTTTTAGTATTTGAAAAATAATCTTTGCAAACCTCTTCGGTAAAACCTTAACCTCATTAACACCACCTGTATCATCCAATTCGGTATGCTTATATATAGGGCATACCCCTGAGTCGAGCCTACAACCCGCCCAGACGCCGTCCCACCACATACTAAGCCACATAGGACATTGCTATTAATGATAATCAAGCATTTTACCTACCATTCAATTCCATCATAGTTTCAAGCATCCTGTTTAGAAGTTTAAGTTGTCTACCCAATAGCAGTCCCAATTCTCTTCAGTAACAACCTTAATCTCATTAACACCACATGTATTATCCAACTCGGTATGCTTATGTATTGGGCATACCCCTGAGTCGAGCCTACAACCCACCCAGACGCTGTCCCACCACATACTAACCACATAGGACATTGCTGTTAATGATAATTAAGCGTCTTACCTACCATCCATTTCGTTCATAGGTTTAGCATCCTGTTAAGTTTACAACATGAGTGGAAAATGAGGAATCACTATATGGCAAGCACTGAGAGGCCATTAGTCTACTCCTCAGAATCCTGACTATGGAGAACACCCTTTTGGCAAGCACTGAGAGGCCAAACGGTCTGATCTACGATAGTCATAGCTACAAAGAACATCCCCTGGCAAGCACTGAGAGGCATGTTGGTCCATTCTAAAATAGCCAATAGCCAATAGCTTTAGCATTATGTTTAAGTTTATAGCATGAGTGAACATTGAGGAATCACTGTATGGCAAGCACTGAGAGACCAACAGTCTACTCCTCAAGTCATGACTATGAAGGTCACCCCTATGGCAAGCACTGAGAGGCCAACGGTCTGTTCCTTCAAGTCCCAACTATGAAGAACACCCCATGGCAAGCACTGAGAGGCCAATTTGGTATATTCTACCATAGTCGATAGTTTTAGCATTCAAGTTTATAGCATTCAAATAGCATTCAAATAGCTTCACAACCGGTAAGGCAATCACTGAGAGACCAAACCGTTGTTTTAGCATGGCAAGCATATAAGCATACAAGTGTTTATAGCATCCTTAGTTTTAAGTAATTAGCACGTATGTATGTAGCATTATCATAGAGTTATAAGCTTTTAGCATCAATTTGTAGCTTTAGCATATAGTGTTAGCTTTAGAATTTAGTATTAGCATGTAGCATTAGCATTTAGTGTTAGCATTTAGTGTAAGTGCTCAAGCTTTAGCATTGAGTATGTAGTTTAAGCATATAGTTTATAGCATAAGCATCGAGCGTATAGGTTAAGCACAGAGTTTATAGCATAAGCATCAAGCATCTAGTTTAAGCTTCAAGTTTGTAGCATAAGCATCAAGCACATAGTTTAAGCATCGAGTTTTTGGCATAAGCATCAAGCACATAGTTTAAACATCGAGTTTATAGCTTCCAATGTAAGAGTTTAAAGCTTAAGTGTTACTATAAGCATCTTGAATATGTGTAAAAGCATTTAATAAACATTTCAATAATTTTATAAAATGTATAACATGCTTCTCAGTCCCGAGGTAAAAACAAATATGTTTGAAAAGGGACAAATGAACTCACCTTGTGTTTGTAGTGGTTGACTAAGTATAAAGCAAGAATATGCGCGCTCGTTGTTGTGTTTCTTGTTGTATTCACGCTTCTGTATTGGTTTCATTTCGTTGTATCTTATAAGTACATGTTGTAATAATTCGTGTGCGTGTGAGTGTTAGTGTTAGCCCTAAAGTTGGCTAACACTGTGAGTCTCGGTCTGTATTCGGCCCTGTTTGCTAGATATAACTTATGTTAATACTCTATCCATTCAAATTGTGTTTAGCATTTTCCATCATATATTATCATTGTTTTGATATGAACTTTATTATGGTGTATTGTCTTTGACTTTCATAGTTCATAACTATAAAACTTAAGTTTTTGTTTAAAGATTATAAATCCTTACACTTTATAAGATCTTGAATAATGGTTTCATAGTTAATAAATAACCATAACATTATTCTTGTAAAACTTAACGTATTAAGTGTTATGAACATATTAGGTTGTACTCTAATCAAGTGGGCCGAATGTAAATGGACCATGTATTAAGTGTATGGGCTTAGGCCAAGGGTCATGAACCACAAACGAGTGTATGGGCCGAAAATCCATCGGGTTAGATCCTAATTGAACCAATTATCACACATGGGCCAAAAAAAGTGACATGGGGCGAAAGACTATTGTTGGGTCGATTACAAAGTGGGTTGATTTAACCCTTGTGGGCCGCAGCAAAGGAAATGAGCCGTATGATTCGTGGGCTGACTGTGTCCGGTAAGGTTTTTTTTAGCCGATTATGGGCATGAATGGCTGATCTAGAGTTGGGTCCTCGTGGTACCAGTGAACCTATCATCAAGGTTCGGTGACCACTCCAGGTCGATGAAGGGTTCGGCTCTCATGCATACTTTCGGCTGGTTCCAGGTTCGCCCCAGGTTCGTGGCTCTTGCTAGGGTTAGGCAATGGTAGCGGGTTCAGCTTGTCACACCCCGACCGACGGCGGAACACATCGGGGTGCGATGTGTAATTGTCCAAAAGCTCACGGTGCTACTTGTAAGTTTCATATTTAAACATTCTCATTTAAACCCAAAACATTCATTACATAAAAATTAAAATACAATCATCCACACATTACAACATAAATTCAAATACAATAACTTTGATTAATGTTTTAACTAGGTCTCAAGTTCCTATATGATCTTCACTCAATGCTTTAACCTGTTGCACATGTAAAATAGAGTTTTGATCAACTATTTGCATAGTTGGTGAGAATCTCATACAGTAGATATATAGATATATAAAATAAGATGCAACAATAGTCTAATAAGAATTGATCTAAATATGTATATGTTCCACAATGTTTGATGATATGATTTTGGCAATTTCACCTTTCCAATATAATGACACAAAGTCACTAAAGAAAGGTTACTAGTAATACTCATAGTTTTTGGCAATTTCACCTTTAATATTAAACGTTGACATAAGTCATGTTAATTAAAGGCTACTAGTACTAATGTATGTATATGATAATTCAATAATAATAATACATAGATATACAAACAAATAGGTAGCACATAACATTCAAATCTAGTTCTAGCTTAAACTATAGAATTGCATCATAGTATTTGTTTATGACTCTAGAATAAGATTGTTTGATATGACATGTGCAACATCCCAAAGATTACAAAAATGTAAAAAGGGTGTATAAGAAAACTCACTTGTCTTAGCTATTCCAAGAATGCTCTTGATTGGATGTGTGAATGTTGAGATGTACAATTCACCCTTTGTTATGGTATAAATTGTATAAATATTTGAGTTCATCTAAGAAGTTCGTTAAAAGTCTATGTTTTTCTTAATGGATCTCCTAATAGGCATAATGATTCTCAAACCCTAATTTGGAATTATAAAGAAAAGATATTTGTAGGATTTAATAATTGTTTGTTAAATAAACTATTAATCTAAGATTTATAATTCAATTTCTTAAATTAAATAAATCTTTTGTTTTAACACTTTTGAAGATTAATGTGATAATATTTAACAAATAAATATTATTTTGAAATTTATACGTAATTTCTGAATATTAAAAATATTCTTAAATTTATATATATATATATATATATATATATATATATATATATATATATATATATATATATATATATATATATATATTTTAATAGTCTTACAGATCTAACACAAGAGTTAATTGAGTTTTCAAATAATATAATATTATTACCATAAAACAAATTCTGTTTTTTATAAAATAGTTCTAGATTGTATAAAATAATTTCATGACCTTATATAATATTTTTATAAATTTTTATTAACTTTCTGTACATTTTTAAAAATGATTTGAAACATTTATATAATAGATTTTATAAAAAAATATGTTTTATATTTTTTTAAAAAAAATTCTTCCAGAATGTTTAAAAATATATTTTATAATTTCTGGAATTTTAATAAAAATTTTAAAATGAATTTGATATTTTTAATCTATTTATAACTATTTAAATACAATTAAATAGTAAAATAAATAAATAATAATCTGAAAAATTATAAAATTTTTACCGAAGGTTTAAGATACCATTTTAGATTTTTGAGAATTTTTTTAGAATTTTTTTAGATTCAAATAAAGGTTTAAATAATTAAAATAATATGATAAAAATAGAAAAAAACTTGCTATAGCCGGGTTTAAAACCCGGATCCATTTGTCCACGCCCAAAGTCCTAACTGCTGGGCTACCATGGATTTCCTAGTTTGGATCCGTTTGAACTTTCTATAACCCATATCTCTAAAAGTCCCAATTTGTATAAACCCTAGAAAATCAACCGAATCCAATTCGATTATTCAAGAGTTTGTGAGACTTAGAAAGTTTAGGGCTTTTGTTTTTCATCATAAACCGGATCTAATGAAACGAAAATTACCTGGAA
Organism: Mikania micrantha; assembly: GCA_009363875.1. Classification (NCBI taxonomy): domain Eukaryota; kingdom Viridiplantae; phylum Streptophyta; class Magnoliopsida; order Asterales; family Asteraceae; genus Mikania; species Mikania micrantha. Next base: position 15,101,065 of record CM018694.1, on the reverse strand, counting down.
TGGTTTAGTTTTGATCGATTTATAGTAGACCTCAGACGTGAGTGTTCTTGAGCCGATTCCGTGAGTTCCAGTGGATTAGAGAGAGAGTTGTGAGTTTAGTTCGATTCGTAATGTCGAAATGAGTAAAAACTTTATGTTTTTGTGGGTTAATTTATACGAAACGGTCGAGTCTCATTTTGAATTTAACGGTAACGTTTTGGGTATTCAAATATCGAATTAATCATTGTTATTATTGCGTGTTTATGATCTAAAGACGTTAGAAATTACGTTTGGTTCATGAAGCCTCTAAAACCCGTTCGTTTGGGGTTCAAATGGGTCTGTTTTGTGTGTGGGATGGGTCGCCGGAGTTGTTGCCGGATTCCGGCAATCCCTTGACCGGAAAAACGGGCTGCACAAAAAAAAGAAATCGACTTTTTATCTTTTCTATTTTTAGCCCCTCCATACTATTTCTTTTGTCATTTTATGTCAACTCTTTTTGTTTATAAGAAAATTTCATTAAAACCCTTAAATATATATTACTCCCATTTGTTTTAAATTATATGTTTTGATATTAAAATCCTAATGAAAGTTTTATAATTACAAATCTTAATAAAATTTTATTTGTTACTTGTAACTATAATATCTAGATACAAAGTTTGTAAATAACATAATTATTAAAACAAATTTTATTTATCTATGTAGATAACTTAAAATACACACACACATATATATGTATATTTGTTTTATTATTTCTTTAGTTATATATGTCTTAAGATTTATATACATTAGTACATATATAATTAATATGAATTTAAAAAAAATACTCAAACTTTTGTTTATTAGTATTTGACACAATTATATTTTTGAAAACCCTAAAAGTTACAGTCTCCCCTAATTTATAAAATTTCGTCCCGAAATTTAGTTAGAAGAAACTGTTATTAAGATAGTTAATGATTTTTTTTTCATTCATCTGAACTATGTTATTTTTGTATGCATCCTTGAACTATTAGATTTGATTTTATTTAAGTTATTTATCAAAATTTACACTCATTTCCTTATAATGTGTATTGAATCATCAAAGTACACTTCGTTAGGAAACTTGTACAAATTCTTGGTTTTCTTTTCGTTATATAGTTTTCATTAGTTTCTCTACGAAGTGCATTGAGTCACCAATGTACACTTCAATAAGAAGGTTCATAGATTTTATTTTATGATATCTCTTTAATATTATCTTAGAAGTGCATTGAATCACCAATTTACACTTACAATAAAACAAACATAGAGATTTATAGGTATCTCATAAGTGAATTTGTTGATTGCAAGTTTGTAAATTATCACAAATTTGTAAATTATCACACTATAACTCAGATGTACAATGTTTGAATATTGAGATAAGTTTCATTTTAACATGTTATTGTGATTAGAAATTGAACATAAAATGAATTCAAATTTTAACAATTTAAAAAAAATGTTCTTGAATTTGTTTTGTTTTGTAACAAAGTGTGAAACTGATGAGAAATTTACATATGTTTGGAATCAATATTGAGATTGTTCTCCATAAGATCAATGTTTCACTTAAAAGCTTTTGTTGATTTCTGATATTCTTAGTAAGAACATTAATAATCAACTCTCCCCAACTTTAGTTGTATTGCTATGGTTATATGTTCTTTGACATGATTATTTCTTAATTTATGGTTTTCGAAGAAGCCTTTGTTGTTATCATAATTTTCTTGCTTGATTATTCTTCAATTATATTGACAATGTTTATATATAGGGCGAACCTATCCAGCTACCTACCACATTATCAATACTTGGTAGCTTCCCCGATAAGTTACTTTGGTAATTTTTTTTATTTTTTTAAGGATTAATTATTTTTTATATTTGTTTGATATTTCCAGTTATTATAGTAAGGTAAAAATAGTGATGATATATTTTGTTTTTGGAGGATTCATGGATTGTGATCAATTACTTTGCAAGTTCTTGAAGTTTTGAGGGTTGTGATGGTTAAACTTCCTAATTGCTTTAATAAAAGTCAATTGGAAAATCATGTTCGTTTTAATGTGTAACTATGACTCACTGAATCGGTTTGATTTTCTTCATTACTGAAGGTTTTTATAGTAAATGGTTTATATAACCTAGCTCAAAGCATAGTCATTAAGTTTTAAATTGGTAAAAGCAACATATAGTTCATAATGTTGTTGTTTGTTGGAACTTGATTTGTGTGAATGTTAAACACAAGATCACTAGTTCTCAAATTGACCTTGGTCACGGAATCGATGAGCACACTATTCCTGTAGACCCAATACGGGCAAGTGCAGACGAGATAACCTAAGGTGACATTCGCAACATGCTGGGGCTCACAGGAGGTGCCTTCGAAGTAGTAATGAACGATACAATGATTTAATCGATTGCATTTGTGGTATCCTAAAGTTTGAGTATGATGTCTAAACGAGAGTTGTATCACTAGCATCGTGTGGTAAACAAATGATGGAATGTGAGATGAGAATTATATGAGTTTTGATGACGTATTACCTTGCGTGAATAGAAATATTTTGTTTGAATAAGAAGAGTTCAATTATGATAAATATTGAATTGTATGAAATACATAAGTTGTGTGATATTTGTAGTACTTCCAACGTGATACTATTTATCACTAAATTTGAAGCATAATATCCTAATTAATCATGGATTTGTAATATAGAATTCATCATTAAATTATGTGACATTACAACTTTTTAGATGTAGTGACGAATCACCAATCATAGTTACAACATCATGAACCTTGAATTTGAGTTGGTGTATAAAAATACACCTCAAACCTTGGGTAAGTAATATTTGATTTGACTAATCGCTTTATCGAAATTTATAACCTACTTGATCAAGCTTTTGGTTCTACTACCAATGTATTATTGGTGCTTATATATAGGGTATACCACAGCCAACCCACCACATCAATAATACTTTGAAAGCATACCAATCACCTTACCAATACTAACCTAAACTTTACACATACGATTGATTAGAAGTTGAATAATTGACTTGATGTTGATCTATATATTTTTGAATTCAAATCAAAATTTGAATATTCTACTATATCTTTGAATTTTCATTCAAAAGTAAGAATATTGTGGACTTATAACATTTTAGATGTTATGATGTATCACCATCACAAATCGTAGGTATATTGTTATTGATTTCTTGAATCATGTTTACCAAACAAAGAATATGTAACACTACTTCCTTTTACATGTTATGATATATCATCATCACATATCTTAGGTATGATGTTATTGTTTTCTTGAATCATGTTTATCCAACTAAGAATATGTATCACCATATTCTTTTAGATGTTGTGAAGTATTGCTATCACAATGATTTTATTGTTTTCTTGAATCCTATGTTTTTGTCAAACAAAGAAGAATGACATCATATCTTTTAAGTTATAGTGATGAATCACCATCACTAACTTTGAGTATATGATGTCAAGGGATTTGGAATTTTCGTACTTAGAGTTTTTAAAATCATTTGAATTTGAATAAAATCAAGGAAGTAGTATCCAAATTGGATACCTTTGATTTGCCATAATTTGGTTGTAAGATGAAATCATGCTTTGGCCTATAGGTAAAATACTCTCGTTAAGATATCCCCAGGAAAGCTAGACTGGTCCCCCGTCGAGGATTATGAATTGGTTTCCTAGACAGGAGTCTCAACTACCGATATTCACCCTTCCAGTTAGTACATGTTCATCTTAAAAACTTAATTCTAATAGAATTTTGAAATTCATTTTTGAAAGATGTATATAGAATTTAATATTATAAGCTTATATATCTTAGGATTTATAAGAGAAAAATAAGATAGATATTTAGAGAAATTGAGGTTTGGAATTCGTTTAGTCATTTCAAATAAGATGAATAGTTAAGTGTGTATTAGATGTTTAGATAGGAATTAGAATTTGAAGATTTAGGGAGTACATTGACATTGTGACATTGTTAATACCTTAGATACAGTAATAAAATTACTATTCTTAGATAAAATGTCAGAGTATAATAAAACATAATAAATCATTTGTACTTGTTTAAAACAATAAGGAATGGTATTCAAAATTAAACACCTTTGACATATTAGAATTATATAGTTTGTAAAGTGTTTGGTGTGACATGCTTTGGCCTATAAGTGAAAATACTCTCATCAGGAGTCCCCAGGAAAGATAGACTGGTCCCACAGTACATCGGGGATTTATACGAATATCTTTCCTAGACAGGAATCCTAACTACCGGTATTTCACTCTTCCAGTTACTACATGTCCACTTACAAACTAAATTCTAACGGAAATAAAAAAATTAAATACATATAACACATATATGTATTGACTTAACTTAAAGATTTAATTAGGCTAACTAGCCAAATGAGTTGAATTTCTATCATCTAAAGATTTGTCGCGTGTTCGTGGGGATAAGATGAGAAGTTCTTAAAGCAATGTCTAAGATAGACCTAAACTAAGGCATCCTTAATATAAAGTTTACTTATACTAAGATATGTTTAAAATAGGTTCAAGTGTATGTTATATTATAAACTATGGCTTTCCTCTATGGTAACAATATACATATAGCTCATAATATATCACATAGTATTTCACATATAATAATGTCAAGTTCCTATATGATCTTCACCCAATGCTTTAACATGTTGCACATGTAAAATAGAGTTTTGATCAACTATTTGCATAGTTGGTGAGAATCTCATACAGTAGATATATAGATATATAAAATAAAATGCAACAATAGTCTAATAAGAATTGATCTAAATATGTATATGTTCCACAATGTTTGATGATATGATTTTGGCAATTTCACCTTTCCAATATAATGACACAAAGTCACTAAAGAAAGGTTACTAGTAATACTCATAGTTTTTGGCAATTTCACCTTTAATATTAAACGTTGACATAAGTCATGTTAATTAAAGGCTACTAGTACTAATGTATGTATATGATAATCCAATAATAATAATACATAGATATACAAACAAATAGGTAGCACATAACATTCAAATCTAGTTCTAGCTTAAACTATAGAATTGCATCATAGTATTTGTTTATGACTCTAGAATAAGATTGTTTGATATGACATGTGCAACATCCCAAAGATTACAAAAATGTAAAAAGGGTGTATAAGAAAACTCACTTGTCTTAGCTATTCCAAGAATGCTCTTGATTGGATGTGTGAATGTTAAGATGTACAATTCACCCTATGTTATGGTATAAATTGTATAAATATTTGCGTTCATCTAAGAAGTTCGTTAAAAGTCTATGTTTTTCTTAATGGATCTCCTAATAGGCATAATGATTCTCAAACCCTAATTTGGAATTATAAAGAAAAGATATTTGTAGGATTCAATAATTGTTTGTTAAATAAACTATTAATCTAAGATTTATAATTCAATTTCTTAAATTAAATAAATCTTTTGTTTTAACACTTTCGAAGATTAATGTGATAATATTTAACAAATAAATATTATTTTGAAATTTATACATAATTTCTGAATATTAAAAATATTCTTAAATTTATATATATATATAAATATTTTAATAGTCTTATAGATCTAACACAAGAGTTAATTGAGTTTTATCTTAAATAATATAATATTATTAGCATAAAACAAATTCTGTTTTTTATAAAATAGTTCTAGATTGTATAAAATAATTTCATGACGTTATATAATAATTTATAAATTTTTATTAACTTTCTTTACATTTTTAAAAATGATTTGAAACATTTATATAATAGATTTTATTAAAAAAAATATGTTTTATATATGTTTTTTAAAAAAAAAATTCTTCCAGAATGTTTAAAAATATATTTTATAATTTCTGGAATTTTAATAAAAATTTTAAAATGAATTTGATATTTTTAATCTATTTATAACTATTTAAATACAATTTAATAATAAAATAAATAAATAAAAATCTGAAACTTTATAAAGTTTTTACCGAAGGTTTAAGATACCATTTTAGATTTTTGAGAATTTTTTTAGATTCAAATAAAGGTTTAAATAATTAAAAAAAATGATAAAAATAGAAAAAAACTTGCTATAGCCGGGTTTAGAACCCGGATCCATTTGTCCACGCCCAAAGTCCTAACCGCTGGGCTACCATGGATTTCCTAGTTTGGATCCATTTGAACTCTCTATAACCCATATCTCTGAAAGTCCCAATTTGTATAAACCCTAGAAAATCAACCGAATCCAATTCGATTATTCAAGAGTTTGTGAGACTTAGAAAGTTTAGGGCTTTTGTTTTTCATCATAAACCGGTTCTAGAGAAACAAAAATTACCTGGAATGGTTGAGTTTTGATCGATTTATAGTAGACCTCAGACGTGAGTGTTGTTGAGCCAATTCCGTGAGTTCCAGTGGATTAGAGAGAGAGTTGTGAGTTTAGTTCGATTCGTAATGTCGAAATGAGTAAAAACTTTATGTTTTTTGGGGGTTAATTTATACGAAATGGTCGAGTCTCATTTTGAATTTAATTGTAACGTTTTGGGTATTCAAAAATCGAATTAATCGTTGTTATTATTGTGTGTTTATGATCTAAAGACATTAGAAATTACGTTTGGTTCATGAAGCATCTAAAACCCGTTCATTTGGGGTTCAAATGGGTCGTTTTGTGTGTGGAATGGGGTGCCGGAGTTGTTGCCGGATTCCGGCAATCCCTTGACCGGAAAAACGGGCTGCACAAAAAAAAAGAATCGACTTTTTATCTTTTCCATTTTTAGCCCCTCCATACTATTTCTTTTGTCATTTTATGTCAACTCTTTTTGTTATAAGAAAATTTCATTAAAACCCTTAAATATATATTACTCCCATTTGTTTTAAATTATATGTTTTGATATTAAAATCCTAATGAAAGTTTTATAATTACAAATCTTAATAAAATTTTATTTGTTACTTGTAACTATAATATCTAGATACAAATTTTGTAAATAACATAATTATTAAAACAAATTTTATTTATCTATGTAGATAACTTAAAATACACTCACACACATATATATATGTATATTTGTTTTATTATTTCTTTAGTTATATATGTCTTAAGATTTATATACATTAGTACATATATAATTAATATGAATTTAAAAAAAAATACTCACAAACTTTTATTTATTAGTATTTGACACAATTATATTTCTGAAAACCCTAAATGTTACACGGCTGACTCCAAAGTTCGGTAACAAAAAGGTTCGGTGGTTGAAGCCGCTCCAGCATGGGTTCGTGGGTGATAGCTCAGCCAAGGGTTCGCGACAACCGAATGGTTCGGCCAGGGTATTCGCCAACTCAGGGGTTCGCTTGGGATGGTTCGTGGCTTCGTGAGTCTTGCAAGGTTCGCTGATCGCCCCACTGGTTCAGGTTCATTCCTCCATACGTTCAGTGGTGATGGGCTTGTGGTTTGCATGGTTCGGCTGGGGCATGAGAGGTTCGCCCTAGGTGAAAGGGTTCGGCTGTGTGGGTTTGCCAGCCTTGCACAAGTTCGGCCATACCCCCTGCGAACCTGCAACTTTTATTCATCCTCTCCATCGATCATCAACTGAGAAAGGGTTGTTTTCGTGGTATTCTTAAGCGAGGGAGGTTCTCGAGGTTGTATAGTGTGTGTGCATGAGGTTCCTAAACCGATTATGTGCTAGGTCCAAACTAAACGAAAGAAAACCCTATTTTTCGTGAACTTCATGGCTTCATACCTCGGATTTTATCGGACAAAAGCTCAGATCTGCTGTACTTCGTTGTAGAGGACTTCAAGGGCTACGCATGGACACCAAGATTGCCCTATTTCGTTGAGGAACGCCCAAGATATCGCGATTTGAAGCTTGAAATCTAGTGTGAGAGTGGGTAGCCGGAAATAGCTTTTAGAGAGAGAGTGGAAGGTGAGAAATGAGGAAATATTGCCTTATTTAGGGTTTAAATACCCCGAGGGTATTCGGGTTCGTTTCGGTTGCTCGGTTCTCTTTTTCGTCGTGTTTCCGGCACGTTACCCGTGTGTTTTTTTGTAATTTAAACAAAAAGACTTTATTTTAAATGTTTGGAAAGTGGTTATTTCTAGTAAATATTTTAATATCATTGCTCTCGAATTATTTATCGAAATTTATTATTTTTACGCGTTTCCTTATTTCTTTCGCGGAATTTACGTATTTTAATTAAAAGAGTTTCTTTTAAATTTATTTCGGATGAGTTTCAAAATTGTAAAACAGGAAATATTTTATTTCCTTAAATTTATATCGTTCGAATCGTTTTCGTTTTTCGTTTCGTCAGAACGCGTCACCATCGCGCGTATTCATTCGAATCGTCATTCGAACGAACACGACGATGATTTGGCTTTCAGATTCTTGTTTTCTACTTTCCAGTCATCATTTCATAACTTTAAACTTTCAGATTTATTCGTACAGATCGTCACCTATATGAATAATTCGTCGGTTTATCATTCTGTAACAACAACCATTATGGTTTCGTTCTGTTTAACGTCACATACGTTTATACATAATAGCATTAAATCAAGCATCTGTGTGTCAGTTCGGTGTTGTCTGATGTGTGTCTGACTGTTAAACCATGAGTTTTAAATCAGATTTCAAAAACGATAGCATGATAGTTTTAGTGTCAAGCATCAATGTCAATAGCATACAATAGTTCACATGGTTTGTGTCTAAATTACTGTGCCAGTTACTGTACAGATTACTGTTCCGGTAACGTTTCCGGCACAGATGTTACAGTGTGCAAACAAATGACAAGAACATATCGGTTGCGATCTGATATCCACAGATGACAGGAATCAGATGTCCGACAACTCAGTAAGAAAACAATGTGAATTCAATGTTAACAAGGTGAAAACATGCAAGTTTAGTTGAGTCCGTCAGTGAGGAAACACAATTCAAAACATAAAGTTCAGTATCATTTCAGAATGACAAACTGACAGTGTGTTTGCGTGGGTGACGATTCACACAAACATATCTGTGAGTTTAAAGTACTGAAATGATGACTGAAAAGTAGAAAACAAGAATCAGAAAGTGAAACTGTCGTCGGATTCGTTCGGGTGGCGATTCGAATGAATACGCGTGATGGCGGAACGATCTGACGAAACGAAACAACGAAACAAATTAATAATAATTAAAAATATTTACCAGGAATAACCACCTTAAAAAAACCAAAAATAAAATTCTTCTAATTAAATACGTAAAATAGGCGTGTTACGCGCCAGAAACGTAACGAAATCGAAAACCGAGCTAACGAAACAAACCCGAACACACCTGGAGTATAAATACTATAAATGAGGCCATCTACCTCATTTATTTCATCTTCTCTCTCTCTCTCTAAAACCCTAATCCCGGATTCCTCTCTATCAAGGTTTTCAAACTTCAAACCTCAAGATCTCTTTCAATACTCCACCAAATCACTCCATCTTGGTGCCAAATAGAAGCTCTTATCGTCCTCTACATGAAAGTACAAATAATCTACTCAAAAACCTATCTGAATTGAGGTAATGTGAGCTGCAAAGTCACGAAAACTAGGGTATTCTAAACCCTTGGTCGAATACTATTCTAAAACTGGTTCCATTCACTCCAAAACCTTACGAGAATCACATTAGAACATCCTAGGAACTTGGGAAAACATCTTGGGTCGAGATTGGAGCTTGAAATGAAGGGCTGCACACATGGGTTTTTGAACAGCCGAAGGAGGCAGGCCCAGCTCGGCCGAAAGGCTAAGGCCGAATGGCCCCTTTTGCTCGGCTTACCTATTTGGTCGGGTGGGGTGATTTCATTCGGAGGAAGGCCCATTCGGTTCAGCCAGACATTCGGACCATGCTCCTCTCTTTCGGTCAACACCAACATTCGGTCGGGCCACGTTCATTCGGTTGAGATGTGGGCGCATGGGATTACTTATTCGGCCTAAACCTATCCATTCGGCCATTATCATTCGGCCGATGTTCTCATAATCGGCCTAGCCTCTTAAATCGACCAACATGTCCTAGTCAACTAAACCTTGTCACCAACATCTCAAATCAACTTAATTTTGATAATATGCTTGGGGTAATGAAATTACTACAAAGGTGGTAGTGAGTTTGTAAACAATTTGATAAAACCTAGAAATCTTTCATTTCAAAGTGTAAACTAATTATTACAAAGAGGCAAGATGTTTAGCAAACAACATTCAAATTCTTTTATAAGATGTTAAGTGTGTCCTAAACCCTAACCTAAATCTCTAAGTTTTAAACTTAGAAACTATTTTGGGTTCAAACTCTTAAAACTTATGATGGTTTTATGTCAAGTTAAACATAAAACAATAAAAACATAATATGATAAGTTAACCTAGTTGGTTAAAAGTTAGTATATACCATCACAAGCGAATGAGGACTAAGCGAAGACAAAGACCTACAAGTGTTAGCCAAGTTTAGGGCTAACACACACACACACGTACCTATTCCAAACTTATACTTATAAGTTACAAACATCGTGAAATCAATACAGCAGCGTGAAAACAAACTCAAGAACAACAACGAGCGCGTGCATTTCTGGTTTATACTTAGTCAACCAATTCAACTACAAGATGAGTTCAAACGCTCCTTTTCTAATCTTAACTGATTTCAAATCCCGGGGCTGAGAAACATGCTAAATGTTTTATTTACTTAAAAGTTTTAGTACAACATATTGATTATACTATGATTTAGATAATATTGTTTGACTTTATTATCTTTTATCATTGTATGTATGCTTGCATGATCATAACATAATTGAGATACCTAGGATGAAACATGATAATATAGTTTCATTACTCATCAACACAATAGAATAATTCTAGTTGTAAGATTATATCTTATAACATCTTATTATTCTTACTTGAATGAACAATGGGATAATCAAGAGATAACACGAACAACTAACAAGAATGATGTCATGATAATATAACTTCAAAATATCATTCACCACCGGAGTTAGCTAAGTGTAATAAGACAAGTTCTTATAACACTATGCTTACAACTCGGTGAAGACTATGGAATAACACGAGACAAATACTAATGAGAACAAGAATGATGATCATGTCCACATGACTTCATGACATCATTCACCACCTGAGCTGACTAGGTTTGTAAGACTAGCTCTTAGAACACGGTAGTTACAACTGGGGAAGGCTACGGGATAACAAGAATGATAAGCATGATAACGTAACTTCATGGTGACAAAATCATTCACACATTTACAAACATCGTGTAATAAGACAAGTTATTATAAGACTTTGTTAAAGACTACTAGAATACATAACACTGAGAACAAACAACACTGAGATGATGACTATGGTGAACACAACAACAGTTGATCACTATTAAACTGTCTGTATTATATCACAACAATCATGTGCCATGTATTAAAGTTCAAATTGTAAGTCCCTCATCAATTAATCGTTTACTAGTTAATTTAGTGGGACTAAACCGATGATAACGTAGTGGTACCATAGGTTTGACAAACCGCCGGCGAGTGAGGTCGGTACGTTGATCGTAACATTATCATTGGCCGGTATCGTGTGACCGGTGACAGGGAGACATCAGTCAGGTTTGGTAAACGACACATGGTGATATTAATCTACAGTAACTAATTGTAATTAATCCTTTGATTGTATTGACTAGTAGACTGAGGAATTGACTTTCTCTCATGTCACATTACTGGTAGTAGTCTCATTGAAGGCTATGAGAACAAAAATGTGATAGAGGTAAATCGGATGCATTGTGATCTGAGTACGTGAGGATCACAATGGATTCCTTTTAGGCTCTATGCATTCCAAGATGAGAACAATATCAATAGGTTAACTCTCACTACTATTATTAGAAGTGAATTATAGTTAACCACACAACGAGAGAATAATAACAAGGATAAGATTGAGTAATCTATTTTCCTTAAAACATTGAGGGTTTATCAATACTTCGGTTTTGATAACTATAATCCTTCATATTCTATTATTCTACATATAACACACTCGGCGATGAACACAGTCTTATGGGTGAATATCAAACGGGTTGAACACATGTGAGATGGAAATGGGTATCTGTAGTTGTATTGCAAGTGGTGTTGAGTTCTATTAAGTATGTGTGGGATGTCGGCTGGGGCTTGTTCCCCTACGTATGCCCTATATATAAGCATAACTAATAGGATAAGATACTACTTGTAAATATAACTATGGAGAGGCCATTGTGTGAGATGGATGAATCAAACATTAACAAGACTCTTGTATGACATTGTGATTGCGTATGATAACAAATCAATGTTTTCAATTACTAAACTTATGAACTCACCAACCTAGTGTTGACTTTGTTTAAATGCATGTTTTCTCAGGTGACGAACATGTTTAGTCACCAATACACAGGGATTAAGCTAGTAGACTTTTAGAAGACCTACCTTCATTTTTGTGTTGAGCATACTTTTGAATGACAAAACACTGAATCATCTTTTGTAGATCTTGTACACTTACAAGATAGAAAACTCAATGATTCTTTTTGGTAGAATTACTTAGTTAAATTATGAACATAACCATGTAATTTAACTTTGTAATTCTGTATCAATGTCATGTTAGCATTTCTCATTTATATATCATGTGCTATGTAAACAATCTGATCACTCTAATTATCAAACGATATCGCGCCCCGAGAACCTTCCGCCTGATGGGAAAGTCGATCTAGCCCGCTTGCTCAGGGTGTGACAGATTTGTATCAGAGCCATGGTTATAGAGAAATATATGTCATATTACTTAAACGGTTTGGCCTAGACTATAACCTAGGGACCCTCATGTAGGGAACATAAGACGTAGGATTCTATTTGCATACGTCTTCTGCATTCGATCGCTGCACTAACCGATTTTCTTTCGGTTTTGATCAGAATGCCGCCTAGAAGACAGCCTCCTTTGCTACCACCACCACCGCAATCCCCTCACTCCTCAACACCTACACCACCTCATCTCCTCATCTACCTCCTCCTCCGCCACCACCCAACCATGAGTTGGATCCTGCTACCATCGCATTGGCTACACTGCTGACCAGCCAACTGCGGGAAGTAATTCCTGATATGATGAACAAGATTAAGTCCAACAGTGGCAACCACACTGGCCACTCATCTGTTGAAGGCAGTGGCAACACCAGAAATCAACAGGACTACTCCTACAAGAACTTTGTATGATGCAAACCACCTGCGTTTAGTGGCAATGAGGGAGCCGGCGGCTTGATCCAATGGATCGAGAAGATGGAGACGGCTCTAGATATCAGTGGCTGCCCAAATCAGTATAAGGTGAAGTATGCTGTTGGCTCATTCAATAAACGAGCACTGACTTGGTGGAACGCCCAAGTCCAAGTCAGAGGAAGAGATGAGGCATTGTCTATGCCTTGGGAGGACTTCAAGACTATGCTGAGGGCAGAGTTTAACCCGAGGAATGAACTAAAGAAGGTTGAAACTAAGCTACTCAACCTTGTTATGATTGGTGCTGGGCATCTGGCCTACACCACCAGATTTCATGAGTTAGCAACATTGGCACTAGACATAGTGCCAACACTAGAGAAACGCATCGAGCGGTATGTCGGTGGACTGCCGGCTTGTATCCAGGGGCATTTAATTGCTGCTCACCCAACTACCCTAGAAATGGTTGTTACTCTGTCATCAGCACTAACAGATGTGATGGTTGCTTCTGGGCATTGAAGAAGGAAACCGAAGCAGCAAGGGTTGGAAGTTCAAGAAAGCCAGATAAGCGCACGGCTAAGAAAAAAAAGTGGTCAAGAACTTAGCTGCGACCACTCAAACACCAGTGGTTAACCAACCACCACCGCTACAGATCAAGCGGCCTTACACTGGCACCGCACCATTGTGCAACAGCTGTCAGCAGTGTTTTAAAAATCGACCTAGGCGCTAGGCACCCTCCAACCTTATCGATTTTTCCCTAGGCGGTGCCTAGGCGCTATGCGGCCTAGGCGGGGTCTAGGCGGCCTAGGCGGCCAACTCGGATTTTTATTTTTTTTCACTTTTTTGACTTTTTTTTGACTTTTTTGGGGGTTTGATGATTATTTAGATATTTCTCAACCAAAAATTCTTAATATGTCTCTAAAACATTGAATCCAGCCACTTAACATCGAAATCCATTTATAAACTTTGAACTTGGTGTATAACTTTGAACTTTGAAGTACTTGATTTAGTATATTTAAGTTTATTTTTAAAATTATTTGAGTTATTATATTAAATTATTGATATTGATGTGTGTGTATCTAATATATATTTGTAAAATAACATATAAAAATTTCAATCCGCCTAGCGCCGATTAATCCCTAGGCGACACCTCGCCGCCCTACTAGTGCATAGCGACTTCTACAACCATGGCTGTCAGTATTATCCACCAACTTACCAGTGCAGGCAATGCAACAACTGTGGGAAGCTTGGTCAATGGGCCACTCAATGCAGAAGCACAGGGACCCAGAACAGGAACAACAATGCAGCTACTATGGCTGCTGCTGACAACAGGTCTTGGTATAATTGTGGCGAACCTGGACACTTCTCGAGGGATTGTCCCAAGAGAAACCAAGCAAGGGCTCAAGTATCTAGAGGACGAGCCTTTCAGATTGGAGCTGCTGCTGCTCGACAAGACTCGAATGTTTACGGGTACATTTCTCCTATCTGACATTTATGCATCTATATTATTTGACACTGGTGCGGATCAGAGTTTCATCTCATCCTACTTTGCATGCCATCTTAATCATGTTATGGAATCCTTGGACTCCCCTTATACTTTCGAGTTAGCAAATGGCAAACAGATAACAGTTGACACCGTACTTAGGAACTGCTCACTAACACTTGGTGATCACACATTTTCCATCGATTTGATACCGAAGGAATTGGGTAGTTTTGATGTCATCGTCGGAATGGATTGGTTATCTCTTAACAGAGTTGAATTCGTCTGTTTCAAAAAGCTACTACGTATTCCAGTGGAGAAAAATAAGTCTTGGAAATTCATGGAGATTAAGAAAACCGTAGTGTCAAGATAATATCCTGCATGAAGGCACGCAAGTGTCTAAGGAAACAGTGCATTGCATTTCTAGCTCACGTTGTGGAGAAAGATAAGAAAGCAATCAAGATTCAAGAAGTACCGGTTGTGAAAGACTACGCGGACGTGTTTCCGGATGATCTACCGGGATTACCACCTGAGCGATCGGTGCAATTCCGAATCGACTTAATTCTGGAAGCTGTTCCTGTGGCTAAGTCTCCTTATAGACTAGCACCATCATAAATGCAGGAACTGTCCAATAAACTACAAGAACTACTAGACGAAGGATTCATTCGACCGAGTTTCTCACCATGGGGAGCTCCGGTTCTGTTTGTCAAGAAAAAGGATGGATCCTTCAGAATGTGTATCGATTACAGAGAGCTTAACAAACTTACCATCAAGAATCGGTACCCGTTACCGAGGATTGATGATCTGTTTGATCAATTACAGGGAGCTCATTACTTCTCAAAGATAGACCTGCGTTCAGGTTATCACCAGCTCCAGATTCAAGAGGAAGACATACCCAAGACGACCTTTCGTACCCGATAAGGTCACTACGAATTCATGGTGATGCCATTCGGACAGACGAACGCACCGGCAGTGTTCATGTATTTAATGAACCGGGTGTGCAAGCCGTACCTAGATCAGTTCGTTATTTTCTTTATTGATGATATACTGATCTACTCATGAAGCGGGAAGGAACATGAACAACATCTCAAGACAATCTTGGAACTTCTGAAGAACGAACAACTCTATGCCAAATTCTCCAAGTGTGAATTCTGGTTAAGAGAATTTCAGTTCTTGGGTCATGTGATTAACAGTAATGGTATTCACGTGGATCCTGCCAAGATTGAAGCAATCAAGAATTGGCACGTGCCCACAATACCGACAGAGATCAGATCATTTCTGGGATTGGCGGGTTATTACAGGAGATTCATTTCGAATTTCTCTAAGATAGCCTTGCCTCTCACAAAGCTGACACATAAGAGTGAACCATTCGTGTGTACACAGAAACAAGAAGAGGCATTCCAAACATTGAAACAAAGATTGTGCAATGCTCCAATCTTAACACTCCTAGAGGGCAATGATGACTTTGTAGTTTATTGTGATGCTTCCCATCAGGGACTCGGTTGTGTTTTAATGCAACGAGACAAAGTTATTGCCTACGCATCAAGACAGTTGAAGATACATGAGAAGAACTACACAACACATGACTTAGAACTGGAAGCTGTCGTCTTTGCCTTAACGATTTGGAGACATTATCTGTATGGTACCAAATGCACTATCTTCACAGATCACAAGAGTATACAGCACATATTTGATCAAAAGGAGCTTAACATGCGACAGAGACGTTGGGTCGAGCTCCTGAACAACTACAATTGTGTGATCAAATACCATCTGGGCAAAGCTAATGTTGTTGCAGACGCTTTGAGCCGGAAGGAAAGAGTGAAACCTTTGCGCGTTAGGGAAATGGGAATGATTGTGCAAACAAGTCTGAGAGATCAAATACTACAAGCACAACAAGAGGCCATGGCAAGAAACAATTTGAGAAATGAACTCGATTGTGGAGCCAAGAAACACTTTGAGACGAAACAAGATGGAGTTGTCTATGTCCAAGATCGTGTATGGATCCCGACTGTATATGAACTTCGAACACTCATTCTTGACGAGGCACACAAAACACGTTATTCTGCTCATCCTGGTGCCGATAAGATGTACCAAGATCTTAGGTCATTTTACTGGTGTCCAGGTATTAAGAAAGATGTGGCTACTTATGTTGTTAAGTGCCTCACGTGTGCCAAACTCATAGCCGAACACCAGAAACCGTCAGGTTTGGTGGAACAACCAGAGATACCACAATGGAAGTGGGAACAAATAGCTATGGATTTTATTACCATGCTACCCCGTACTTCCAGCGGATATGATTCCATATGGGTCATCATTGATCCATTGACCAAGTCCGCTCATTTCTTACCGATCAGAGAAAAATACAAGATGGAAAAGCTAGCAAGACTCTATGTTGATGAAATAGTATTACGGCATGGGGAGCCATTATCTATTATTTCTGACCAGGACAGTCGATTTACATCGTGGTTCTGGCAATCATTGCAACAATCGTTACGGATAAGTGTAAACTTGAGCACCGCTTATCATCCACAAACAGATGGACAAAGCGAGTGAACAATTCAAACCCTGGAGGATATGTTGAGAACATGCATCCTAGACATTGGTGGAAGTTGGGATAAACATTTACCAATCATTGAGTTCTCCTACAACAACAGCTACCACAGCAGTATTGGATGTGCTTCGTCCGAAGCACTCTACGGTAGAAAATGTCGGTCTCCAATTTGTTGGACCGAAGTGGGAGACAACAGAATCACCGGGCCTGAACTTATTCAGGAAACTACTGATAACATTGCCCAAATACAACAGAGACTACAAGCAACACGTAGCCACCAAAATAGTTACGCAGACAAACGACAAAAGCCTTTGGAATTCCAAGTGGGTGACCGAGTCATGTTGAAAGTGTCCCTGTGGAAAGGCGTGGTTCGTTTTGGGGCTAAGGGCAAGTTAGCACCAAGGTATGTCGGATTGTTCGAGATAACTCAACGGATTGGTCCTGTGGCATACAGACTCGGACTTCCAGATGAACTCTGCGGGGTTCACGATGTGTTTCATGTATCCAATCTTAAACGACTGATGAATCGTTAATCATACCTCTGGAAGAGATACAAGTGGATGAACAACTACATTTCATTGAGGAACCTGTAGAGATTATGGATCGTGAAGTCAAGAGACTGAAACGAAGCCGTACTCCTCTCTTGAATGTTCGTTGTAACTCTAAGCGCGGACCAGAATTTACCTGGGAGCGTGATGATCACATGAAGACCAAGTATCCTCATTTGTTTGAAAAAGTAGTGCCCGACAATGATGCTTAAATTTCGGGACGAAATTTCTTTAACAAGGGGAGACTGTTACAACCAGTACCTGATCGTCCGGCAAGTCCGTACGGTACGGTACGTGTACTTTCACTATTTACTGTGTAAATACAATGTGTAAACAGTTGTATGAGTTTAAGAGAAAACTTAAATACGGTAAATACAACAACTCACAACAAACAACAGTTGTATGTGTTTAAGTGAAAAATTAAAGACAATTAATACAACAACTCAAGAGAAACAACAGTGTGCAAACAAATGACAAGAACATATCGGTTGCGATCTGATATCCACGGATGACAGGAATCAGATGGCCGACAACTCAGTAAGAAAACAATGTGAATTCAATGTTAACAAGGTGAAAACAGACAAGTTTAGTTGAGTCCGTCAGTGAGGAAACACAATTCAAAACATAAGTTCAGTATCATTTCAGAATGACAAACTGACAGTGTGTTTGAGTGGGTGACGATTCACACAAACATATCTGTGAGTTTAAAGTACTGAAATGATGACTTAAAAGTAGAAAACAAGAATCAGAAAGTGAAACTGTCGTCGGATTCGTTCGGGTGGCGATTCGAATGAATACGCGTGATGGCGGAACGATTTGACGAAAAGAAATGAAGAAACAAATTAATAATAATTAAAAAGATTTACCAGGAATAACCAGCTTATAAAAACAAAAAACCAAAATAAAATCCTTCTAATTAAATACGTAAAATACGCGTGTTACGCGCCGGATACGTAACGAAATCGAAAACCGAGCTAACGAAACCAACCCGAACACACCCGGAGTATAAATACTCTAAATGAGGCCATCTACCTCATTTATTTCATCTTCTCTCTCTCTCTAAAACCCTAATCCCGGATTCCTCTCTCCCTAGGTTTTCAAACTTCAAACCTCAAGATCTCTCTCAATACTCCACCAAATCACTCCATCTTGGTGCCAAATCGAAGCTCTCATCGTCCTTTACACGAAAGTACAAAGTATCTACTCAAAAACCTATCTGAATCGAGGTAATGTGAACTTCAAAGTCACGAAAACTATGGTTTTCTAAACCCTTGGTCGAATACTACTCTAAAACCGGTTCCATTCACTCCAAAACCTTAGGGGAATCACATTAGAACATCCTAGGAACTTTGGAAAACATCTTGGTTCGATATTGGAGCTTTAAATGAAGGGCTGCACACATGGGTTTTTGAACAGCTGAAGGAGGAAGGCCCAGCTCGGCCGAAAGGCGAAGGCCGAATGGCCCCTTTCGCTTGGCTCACCTATTCGGTCAGGTGGGGTTATTTCATTCGGAGGAAAGCCCATTCGGTTCAGCCAGACATTCGGACCATGCTCCGCTCTTTCGGTCAACACCATCATTCGGTCGGGCCACGTTCATTAGGTTGAGATGTGGGCGCATGGGATTACTTATTCGGCCTAAACCTATCCATTCGGCCATTATCATTCGGCCAAAGTTCTCATAATCGGCCTAGCCTCTTAAATCGACCAACATGTCCTAGTCAACTAAACCTTGTCACCAACACCTCAAATCAACTTAAGTTTGATAATATGCATGGGGTAACTAAATTACTACAAAGGTGGTAGCGAGTTTGTAAACAATTTGTTAAAACCTAGAAATCTTTCATTTCAAAGTGTAAACTAATTATTACAAAGGGGCAAGACGTTTAGACAAACAACATTCAAATTCTTTTATAAGATATTAAGTGTGTCCTAAACCCTAACCTAAATCTCTAAGTTTTAAACTTAGAAACTATTTTGGGTTCAAGCTCTCACAACTTATGATGGTTTTATGTCAAGTTAAACATAAAACAATAAAAACATAATATGCTAAGTTAACCTAGTTGGTTAAAAGTTAGTATATACCATCACAAGCGAATGAGGACTAAGTGACAACGAAGACCTACAAGTGTTAGCCAACTTTAGGGCTAACACACACACACACGTACCTATTCCAAACTTATACTTATAAGTTACAAACATCGTGAAATCAATACAGGAGCGTGAAAACAAACTCAAGAACAACAACGAGCGCATGCATTACTGGTTTATACTTAGTCAACCACGTCAACTACAAGGTGAGTTCATACGCCCCTTTTCTAATCTTAACTGATTTCAAATTCCGGGGCTGAGAAACATGCTAAATCTTTTATTTACTTAAAAGTTTTAGTACAACATATTGATTATACTATGATTTAGATAATATTGTTTGACTTTATTATCGTTTATCATTGTATGTATGCTTGCATGATCATAACATAATTGAGATAGCTAGGATGAAACATGATAATATAGTTTCATGACTCATCAACACAATAGAATAATTCTAGTTGTAAGACTATATCTTATAACATCTTATTATTCTTACTTGAATGAACAATGGGATAATCAAGAGATAACACGAACAACTAACAAGAATGATGTGATGATAATATAACTTCACAATATCATTCACCACCGGAGTTAGCTAAGTGTAATAAGACAAGTTTTTATAACACTATGCTTACAAATCGGTGAAGACTATTTGATAACATGAAACAAATACTAATGAGAACAAGAATGATGATCATTTCCACATGACTTCATGACATCATTCACCACCTGAGCTGACTAGGTGTAGTAAGACTAGCTCTTACAACACGGTAGTTATAACTGGGGGAAGGCTACGGGAAAACAAGAATGATAAGCATGATAACATAACTTCATGGTAACAAAATCATTCACACATTTACTAACATCGTGTAATAAGTCAAGTTCTTATAACACTTTGTTAAAGACTACTAGAACACATAACACTGAGAACAAACAACCCTGAGATGATGACTATGGTGAACACAACAACAACTGATTACTATTAAACTGTCTGTATTATATCACAACAATCATGTGCCATGTATTCAAGTTCAAATTGTAAGTCCCTCATCAACGAATCAGTTACAAGTTAATTTAGTGGGACTAAACCGACGATAACGTAGTGGTACCATAGGTTTGACAAACCGCCGGCGAGTGAGGTCGGTACATTGATCGTAACATTACCATTGGCCGGTATCGGATGACCGGTGACAGGGCGACATCTGTCAGGTTTGGTAAACGTAACATGGTGATATTAATCTACAGTAACTAATTGTAATTAATCCTTCGATTCTATTGACTAGTAGATTGAGGAATTGACTTTCTCTCATGTCACATTACTGGTAGTAGTCTCGTTGAAGGCTATGAGAACAAAAATGTGATAGAGGTAAATTGGATGCATTGTGATCTGATTACGTGAGGATCACAATGGATTCCTTTTAGGCTCTATGCATTCCAAGATGAGAACAATATCAATAGGTTAACTCTCACTACTATTATTTGAAGTGAATTATAGTTAACCACACAACAAGTGAATAACAACAAGGATAAGATTGAAGTAATCTATTTTCCTTAAAACATTAAGGGTTTATCAATACTTCGGTTTTGATAACTATAATCCATCATATTCTATTATTCTACATATAACACACTGGGCGATGAACACAATCTTATGGGTGAATATCAAACGGGTTGAACACATCTGAGATGGAAATGGGTATCTATAGTTGTATTGCAAGTGGTGTTGAGTTCTATTAAGTATGTCGTGGGATGTCGGCTGGGGCTTGTTCCTCTACGTATGCCCTATATATAAGCATAACTAATAGGATAAGATACTACTTGTAAACATAACTATGGAGAGACCATTGTGTGAGACGGATGAATCAAACATTAACAAGACTCTTGTATGACATTGTGATAGTGTATGATAACAAATCAATGTTTTCAATTACTAAACTTATGAACTCACCAACCTAGTGTTGACTTTGTTTAAATGCATGTTTTCTCAGGTGACAAACATGCTTAGTCACCAATAAACAGGGATTAAGCTAGTGAACTTTTAGAAGACCTAGCTTCATTTTTGTGTTGAGCATACTTTTGAATGACAAAACAGTGAATCATCTTTTGTAGATTTTGTACAGTTACAAGATAGAAAACTCAATGATTCTTTTTGGTAGAATTACTTAGTTAAATTATGAACATAACCATGTAATTTAACTTTGTAATTCTGTATCAATGTCATGTGAGCATTTCTCATTTATATATCATGTGCTATGTAAACAATCTGGTCACTATGATTATCAAACGATATCGCGCCCCCAGAACCTTCCGCCTGACGGGAAAGTCGATCCAGCCTGCCGGCTCGGGGTGTGACAGTTTGATCATATAGCAAAATAGGTTAATAATAGATAAATTAAGACATGTGAATACCAAGCACAAATGCACAAAGATTACAGTAGGGAACAATCATCGTGAGCTTTCCCATATAGGGAAAACCCATCCCGGGTGGGTGGTCAATCCAATGGTTCCATTATTGCTACCAGTATATATGTTGTGATCAATGCAATGTTCAATAGTTAAGTTCAATAGATAAGTTCAAAAGATAAGTTCAAACAGCTAAGGTCATTCAAGCTAAGTTCACATGGTTTAAAGATAAGTTAAGTTCAAAATAACGTGTTTCACCCCAAAAGTTCAAAACAAGTAAAAGAGGGCTATGAAGACTCACCTTAATGTATGAGGTGATCTTTGTAACGAATATCAAGTTATAGCTTCAAATGATTGTCCAATAGGTTCAATATCAACGCATATAGTTCATTATGTGCAAGTTCTAGTAACTATGGCTTCAAACAACTTCCAAATGGTTAGATAAATCATCAAGTTTGGTTTTGTTTTGGTATAATTTGAATGTATCACAATTGTTTTGTTTAAAGTGACATTAAATCTCACTAAATGTAAGTTTATATATGCTTACTAAACTTGAAATTCTTTAAAAATGAAATCTATTTAAATGCTTTTAATATTTAAAGACATTTAAATTTGTAGTTCTTAAATAAGTTAAAAATAGTTTTAATGAAACTTTAAATTAAATAACCAATATTAATAGAATTCTATTGTTAATAATATAACATATAAATTTAACTAGATGTTTAAATTTTAAAAGATATCATTAATAATAATAAAGTCTCTTTTTTTTTTAAAAAAAATATTGTAATTATAACAAAAATGTTCTTTTTTCAAGTATACAAATAGTGTTAAAGACTAAAATAATCATTTGTATATTATGTAGTAAATATAAAACTTAATAATATATAGTAATAATAATAATAATAAAATTAATAATAATAATAATAAAATTTAATCATATAAAGATTTAAATATATATTTCAGCTTGTAATATATTAAGATTTAAAACAATCTTTAATATATTGTATTATTATAATTTTAAGCTAATAATTATATTTTCTTTGTTAAACTTATATATTTGTATTTATAAAAATTTATGGTAAAAACAGAATTTCAAAATAAATTACAGATTAAAAATTAAAAATTAAAATATGTTTTCTTGTTAAAAACCGGCACCAAATGGGCTCGAACCCGCGACCTTTGAAGTGAAAGAGGGTGACTCTACCAGGTGATCTAGGCACTCGGTCGCGTTTTGTTACCGATTTAAATGGTTTTAACATCACTTGATTTCCTTCCCCCATTTCAGTTCATATGCGATTCGAGCCCTAATTCTATGCACGTTAAAATTCGATTGATTAAACCTCCGATTGTTAAAACAATCATGGGGCTTTCATTGTAGATGAAAAACCGATCAAAATGGGGTAAGAATAGTGTACCTTTGTTTGTGTTTTGGTTGGATTTGCTTAGCACCTCCTATGTTCGAACGATGCTACTGTGTAGGCTTCAAATCGAGTTCTAACGTGTTTGTGTGTGTGTTAATCGTACTCAGAAATTTAGACTCAAGTACTGGAATGTTTTGGTCTTGTTAATTGGCTTTTTATACACGATTTCATCACATTTGAACAACTGATCGAGATTCTAAGTTTGGAATGATTTCAATCGTTTATGAGATGTAAATCGATGGTAATGGTTGATTGGAAAGATTTACGCATTCGAATCCCTTCCAAAATTGGATCCAATTAGCTGTAATACGCGTGTAATTGAACGGATTGGAGTTCGGGTCAAGAATGGGTTGGTTTCAGGATCCATGTCTGTATACGGGTAAAGGAGAGGGGTGTAACATCAGTGCCGGAAGCGTCACCGGAACAGTGATCTCTACAGTAAAACGAACAGTAACCAGGTACGAACTATATGTGTTTCATTGTTTATCATATTCATTTTATGTTTCATTGTAATTTCATGTCATTAACGAACAGATTCAGATTCAATTTAGAAAAACAAGTTCAGAACTATGGTTCGTCAGTCAGATAATTATCTGGCATCACAGAACCATCATGTGATTAGGTGTTAGGATCTTATTATGTATAAACATATGTGAGGCTTTACAGAACAAAACAACACGGATGTCGTTACGTGAATTCTAAACCGACGGATTATTCGTATAGGTGACGATCTGTACGAATAAATCTGAAAGTTTAACGTTCTGAATGATATCCGATAATTAGAGAACAATATTGAAAAGTATAGTTATCGCTGTGTTCGTACGAGTGACGATTCGAACGAATACGCGCGACGACCGTACGATTCGATTGTAAACCGTAAATTTAATATTTCTGAAAATTTAAAATAAATAGAAGATATTAGTTAATTTATTAGGAATCACAACCTAAAATAATTTAGAAAACCTTATTTTAAGAGATCGTAATGTTTCGTTACTAGAAAAACCGAAACCGACGCGTACGCGAGAAACCGAGAGAAACCGAGCAAAACCGAACGAACCCGAACATACCCGAACGTTTAAAAACCATAAAAAGATCTTGAATACCATTTAACCTTCACAAAAATCATCCTCTCTCTCTCTAAACCCGTAACTCTCTCTCTCTACCTTTCCTCTCACTAAAACACTTAGATCTTGCTCAAATCTGCACCAAATTGGGTGTTCTTGGTGTCCAAACGACCGTAGAAACGCGTAGATCGTGAAGAGAAGAAGAAATGGAGCTTTGAATGGCCGAAAACGAGGTATAATTGAGTGAATTGAGTGAGAAATCACTGATTTTCAGTTACTTTTACTATTCATCATCTTGTTCCAACGATCTGAACATTTCAGCTCGTTTAGACCTTTAAACTCTTAGGACTTGCACAAAAATCGACCTAGGAAGGTTAGGAACATCTTAGAATGAAGTTTAGTATAGTTTATTTCGAGTTTAGACCTGCAAATGTTAATCTTGACCCAAGAATACCCAGCTGCAACAGCTTTGACGAGCTGCATTTGCAGCAGTCTTCATCAGTTGATATTAACATATTCAACGGGTCAAATTCGATGGAATCACTTCCATAATACTAGGGTCGATCCCTCCAACGATTTTTGCAGAGAACCCCTTCGATCCTGATAGTATAAATGGGTAGAAACCTTGTCAAACTTACAGGATCGAATACACAATATCGAAGATGGTGCTGCAGATGTTCATCGATATTAAGCCATTTAGGCTCATCGATATTGCTGTAATTTTTGTCAATAGTATTACTTAGCCAAAATCTAAGTGTAATAAACTTGGAACTAAAAAAAAAAAATAATAATAGCATGAATTGGGCGCATGGGACCAACTAAAACATGGGATTGTCGAGAGGAATGCAACCATGGTTTATCAAAGGAGTAGCTATTTTGTTGACCATCATTATTACCTACATTCTGGTCCTACAAATGGAATTAGCTTAGAACCAGCTTAAACTTTCAAGAAATGGTTTCATATGGGCTTTTGAACGTGAATTAACCGAAAGAAAACCATTAGGGTGTTTAAGTTATTAAACCGGTTCAATTGTTCACCAAAACTAAGTGTTTCAACTTAAATTTTGTTTTTAAATTAACCCAACTTTTAAACAAATGTTTTGGTTAATCAAATTGATATAAAATACCTTAAATTTGGTTAAAGAAAGTTCTAAGTAAAGATAATAATGTCAAGAATGGCCCAAGGTGACTATTATGTGATGTTAACCAACTTGTTAAAAAAATAATAAGTTTTCTAACACTAAAACTTTATAAATCATAACAATATACAAACATCTGTTTTTTTTAAACAAGTGTTTGAGTTTGAAGTGTTAAAGTTTTATCAAAGAAAACCACAAAACACAATGTTATTATCAACACTAGTTTTGGGTGAATAAGCGAGTACTAGGCGAAACCATAAAGTTCGTAAGCACTAAGTGGGTTAGTAAACTAACTTTCTAAGTATTAGGGTACATCCAAAAGTATCATGATGAGTAGTTACGTATTCAAAGAACTAAGGAAAACAAGTTGAGATCCATGGAAGAACAAGAAACAAACTAAATATAGATGTGTTGATTTTACGTGTCAACACTCAATACTTAGTGATCTTTATGCAATTGTATAACTAACTTAAAGAGTTCAAAATGAACAACGTTGTAACAACGATCTAATGAGGGACTTAGAGATAATCAAGTAAGATTACCCTAAGTTCTAACAGGTTTAATTGCTATTTATCTTAAAAATAGCTTATGTTTTAAATTAAATAAAATGACTCATGAATTGATTTAGTAAAATGTTTTCAAAGTGAAATAGACGATATAAATTGTTTGGATTTGGATTAAAAACAAAGGAAACTCTGCCGAAATTTCTAAAAATGTAAAAGTAAGTAATTATTATAATTAAAGATGGGAAATTGGGATCATAAAAGGGTAACTAAGTTAGGTTAGATTCTAGATACACATAGTGCTAAGACACATAGTTGCACACACAAGAAGACCTGAACTTAGGCACAATGACTATTACGCGTACTTATTATATTCGAATTCTTATAAAACAACTCAGGAACCAAAGATACTTAGCTTACAAACAAGAGTGCGCATTCTGTGATAGTACATTAGACATCAACACAGGTAAGTTCGTTGCCCCTTTTCTAACATTTTGTTTTAAAACACGGGGCTGCAGAGAAGCATGCGTAAACAGTTTATTTAAATTGTTTACTTAAATGCCTTAAAATTTATATGTTTTACATATATATAAATGTTATCCTAGACCATGTCTAGGAAGGTTTTATGCAGGTTTACTAACTGATTTACTTATAAATTAAGTGAATAATCAGGTTAAACTAAACATTTCAACAGATCAAAACATTTCAAACGAATCAAACTAAACATTTTGACAAATCAAGTGTGTGAGTTCAAGGAATCAAACGAAACATTTTGACGAATCAAATGGGTGGTTTCAACGAATCAAACGAAACATTTTGACAAATCAAGTGGGTGAGTTCAACGAATCATACGAAACATTTTGACGAAACAAGTGTGGGATTTCAACGAATCAAACGAAACAATCTTTGCAAAGACAATATTCGATGTTCTACAAATCAAGTGTTGTTGAGCAATGAATGAAGTGTACAATTGATCAAAGAATCTAGTGTTCTATTATCAACGAATTAAGTACATCTTGAAACAGAATCAGACGAATCAATAAATCATTTTCATGGGAAAGCCTGGGAAATATCAGAGATAATATACGCCAAAACAGACGAAACATAAAACCCTACATTTCAAGAAGTCCTTGCTAGACCGTTTGATTTGTAGGTCGTATGTTTGAGGATATTTACAGATTCCCTAACTACTAAGTACCTAGATTGACAGACTAGTCTACTCGAGTTGACCAAAGGCCCCAATCATTAGGACTTAGATTTTATTAAATGTTTCTTTATTATTTAATTAAGCATTTATAACTGTTTATACAATTACTGTAGTTGATCATATTGTGTGATGAAGTTATGAAGTCAACATGGATTTCAAATAATTGTAATTACAGGAACATCAAACAAGGGAAACTCATGGGATTGTGTTAAGGGTAAAAATGCTTAATTATAATTAACAACAGTGTCCTATGCGTATTAGTATGTGGTGGGATGGCGTCTGGGCGGGCTTGTAGGCTCGACTCAGGGGTATGCCCTATATATAAGCGTACCGATATGGATAATACATTGAAGTTAATGAGGTTAGGGTCTTTACCAAAGGAGGTTTTTAAATCATTTTCAATTACTAAAACTATATGAACTCACCAACCATGTGTTGACTTTATTTTTGCATGACTTCTCAGGTGACGAATAGGTCAACTGAAGAGTTGTTTCTTTTGGACTAGGTTAAAGATAGAGGACCTAGCTTTTGGACCTGCATATTTTTGGACATCATACACGGTTATTTTGTATATCTTGTGCAGATACAAGATTAAAGATTTATGATGTTATAGTAGATTTACATTGTTAAATTATAAACTTAACTGATGTAATTTAACTTTGTAATTCTATTTTATTTTAGCATTTCTCAATTAAATCATGTTCAATGTAAACAATCTGATCACTTCGATTATCTCACACGATATCGCGCCCCGGGAACCTTCCGCCCGTCGGGGAAACCCGATCCTACCCCGCCGGCTCGGGGTGTGACAGATTGGTATCAGAGCCATGGTTATAGAGAAATATAGGTCACTTATTTAAACAGTTTGGCCTAGACTATAACCTAGGGACCCTGCATGTAGAGAACATAGGATTTAAGGCTTATTTGCATACTGTCTTCTGTATTTGATCATTACACTAACCGATGACTTTATTTGTTATGATCAGAATGCTGCCGCGAAGACAACCTCCCTTGTTACCTCTACCACCACAAGACTTGGCTCCACACTCCTCCACACCGTCGCCGAATGATTCACCACCTCCTCCTCCCCCTCCTCCGTTGATGAACCAAGCATCTGGTTCGGGCACAACACCGACTCTGGATCCTACTACTATCGCTCTGGTGACGTTACTGAGTAGCTAGATGACAAGTCAGATGAAAGAAGCAATACCGGAGATGTTCCTTCGTCTTCGTAATGAAATCCTCAACACTGGCAACACATCAGGAGAAGCCAGTGGGAATACTGGAGATTCATCTCATTACTCCTACAAGTCCTTTGTAGGATGTAAACCACGCAGTTTTAGTGGGTCTGAAGGCGCCGTTGGATTAATCCAATGGATTGAGAAGATCGAGACAACTTTGGATCTCTGTAGCTGCCCTGAACACCACAAGGTCCGTTATTCAGCTGGCACATTCAACAAGCGGGCTCTGGCTTGGTGGAATAGTCAGATCAACGCCCGAGGAAAAGAGGAAGCTATGGCAATGCCATGGGAAGACTTTAAGGCACTGCTGCGAACAGAATTCTGCCCCAAGAATGAGCTACAGAAGTTGGAGGTTGAACTATCCAACCATGTGATGAAGGGGGCTGATCACATAGGTTACACTACTCGTTATCACGAGTTAGTTGCCTTGGTACCTGACATGGTACCAACGTTGGAGAAAAGAATAGACAGATATGTGGGTGGACTTCCCGCCTGCATTCAGGGCATGGTTGTCTCAGCCAACCCTACTACTGTTGAATCTGCGGTGAGATTGTCTGGGAAACTCACTGATCTCATGGTAGCCTCTGGAGTCTTAAAGAAGGAGGCTGAACCCAGCAAAAACAAAGCAGAGGCTTCAAAGAAACCCCACCACCACCAGAAGAAGAAACATAAGACCATCAAGAACTACACGGTGGCCACACCTCTTCAACAAGTAGCAGCAGCACCACCGAACCCCAACCGCAAACCTTACACTGGCACGTTTCCTCTGTGTGCCAAGTGTCAGTATCATCATGCTGCTAACACTCCCTGCAAGCATTGCACGGGATGTGGAAGAAAGGGCCATTGGGTCCAGTACTGCCGGGTGACACCTAACCAAGCAGTCAACAATGCTGCTTTGGCTCTCCCTCCACCAGCTAATCAGAACCATGGTAGATGCTACAACTGTGGTGAACAAGGCCACTTTGCGAAGAACTGCCCGATGAAGGCACAACCAGCAGTTCAAGCACCCCGTGGACGAGCCTTTGCCATTGGAGCACCAGCTGCACGCCAGGACCCAAATGTGGTCACTGGTACGTTTCTCTTACATGACTTTTATGCATTTGTTTTATTTGATACCGGTGCGGATCAGAGTTTTATCTCTACCGACTTTGCAAGCCAACTAGATTCCATAGAGGAATAGTTAGACTCCCCTTACTTTATAGAAGTAGCTAACGGGAAACAGATCACAGTTAGTACAGTTTATAGGAACTGCCCATTGACACTTAATGATTATACATTTACCATCGATTTGATACCGATGGAGCTGGGTAGTTTCGATATCATTGTTGGAATGGATTGGCTTTCGTCTCATCGAGTGGAGGTCATCTGCTCTGAAAAGCTGCTTCGAACTCCATTGCCGAGTGATCGTGTGTTGGAAGTGAAAGGGGATCAAGCAAAACGAAGTGTCAAAATTATCTCTTGCATAAAGGCGCGTAAGTGTCTACAGAAGCAGTGCGTGGCGTTCTTGGCTCATGTGGTAGAAAACGGAAAAGATAAGAAAGAGATTCAAGATGTACCGGGAGTGAAGGAATATCCTGAAGTGTTTCCAGAAGACCTACCAGGTTTGCCACCTGTGCGACCGGTAGAGTTTCGTATTGACTTAATTCCTGGAGCAACTCCTGTTGCTAAATCTCCTTACAGGTTAGCACCTTCAGAGATGCAGGAATTGTCTAATCAATTACAGGAGTTACTTGACAAGGGTTTCATTAGGCCGAGCTACTCACCTTGGGGAGTTCCGGTTTTGTTCGTGAAGAAGAAAGACGGATCGTTCAGAATGTGCATCGACTATCGGGAGCTGAACAAACTAACCATCAAGAATCGGTATCCATTGCCGAGGATTGATGATTTGTTTGACCAACTACAAGCAGCTCAATATTTCTCAAAGATTGACTTGCGGTCCGGATATCATCAGTTGAGAGTTCAAGATGAAGACATACCGAAAACGGCCTTCCGAACCAGATACGGGCACTATGAGTTTTTGGTGATGCCCTTCGGATTGACAAATGCACCTGCAGTTTTCATGGACCTCATGAATCGAGTGTGCAAGCCGTACTTGGATCAGTTTGTCATTGTTTTTATTGATGACATACTGATTTATTCCAAGACCAAGACAGAACATGAGCAGCACCTCAGAAACATCTTGGAGCTATTGAAGGAAAAGAAACTCTATGCCAAATTCTCTAAATGTGAATTTTGGCTAAGAGAAGTTCAATTTTTGGGACATGTGGTCAACAGTGAGGGAATTCATGTAGATCCTGCCAAGATTGAGGCGATAAAGAATTGGGACACACCAAAGACACCGACGGAGATACGGTCTTTTCTGGGATTGGCAGGTTATTATAGAAGGTTCGTCTCGAATTTTTCTAAGATAGCTCTGCCTCTCACTAAGTTAACTCAGAAAAGTGAACCGTTTGTCTGGGAGCAGAAACAAGAAGATGCTTTCCAGACGCTGAAACAGAAACTATGTGATGCTCCAATCCTATCTCTCCCAGAAGGATGTGCTGACTTTGTTGTATACTGTGATGCTTCCCATCAGGGACTTGGTTGTGTGTTAATGCAACGGGACAAAGTTATAGCCTATGCATCAAGACAGTTAAAGATTCATGAGAAGAATTACACTACTCATGATCTTGAACTGGGAGCGGTAATCTTCGCATTGAAGATTTGGAACATTATTTATACTGTAACAACCGGTTTTTAATAATGAATGTATTGTGAATAATTGTTAATCGAACGGTTGTGGTTGTTGTGATTTGAAAAATATGTGATATTACGTCATCTACGGCAAGAGCAAATTTGGTCGTGCTTGAAATCCACGAATGACTTTTATTACGATTGATAGTATGAAAAGTGATGAACGTGGGCGAAAAGGCGAACGTTGTATGCTGAATGCCTTGGCGGAAGAAAAAACGGCGCAAACCTCTACGTGCTAGAGCAATGGGGATAATCGGCAGAAAAGTTTAAGTGACAAGATATTCAACGCCAACAAGAGCCAGGCTTGCGCCCAGGCACTATGTCGGCTAAAATGGGTTTAATTGATCCGAAGTCGTCCAGAACGCATTCTTCACCTGCTTCGTGGAAGCTACCTACAGACGTAAAAATCAACCTTTGATCATCCTCCATCATAAACCATTAGAAGTCATAAATCTCACCAAGGATTGTATTTTCAAGTCCTGATCGCTGTTTTAACCGCAGAAATCCGTCAGATAAACGGTTTGTTTTAGACTTACTGGTTTTATTGGTGGATTAAATGAAGTTTTAAATGATTAGTATGATTATGGCATTGATCATGTGTGATAACGTGTGGAAAGGTAGAAGGAAGAAACCAGAGATGGTTGATCTATGGAAAGCCGGGATGATTCCGGTTGTTATGAAACCATATCATGGTGTGATAACCAAGGAATGGGTAGATTATGGTTTTAAATGACAATATGGATGATGATCCATGGATTAAACGATGATTATGATGAATTGTTAACATTATTAATAGTTATGATCTTTAAATATGAATAATAAAGTGATAAAGATCGTAATATATAATGAGATCAGTGATAAATTGCCACAGAGTCATGAGATGTGATTAATTGTGATAATTGACTAAAACTTGCTTAAGATAGTAAGATAGAGTCAATTATGTGATAAAGACTCTAGGGACACAGTTAAGTCTGAGTAAGCTTACCACCTATGAAATGGTATGTGTCAAAGCAACTGTACATTCAAAAGTAGGGAAAGAGAGACATGTGTATTGGATTGTGGAACTGGAACTTCCATTGAACCACTGATGAGTTCTCCTACAATAACAGTTACATAAGTATCAATGTGCACTTCGTATGCTATACTATGGTCGGAAATGTCGATACCGATTGTGATTGAAATTGGATGACAATCAAATAATGGGCCATAACTTATTGGGAAACTAATGCAATATAGCTCAGATTAAAGAAGACTACAAGCAACAAGGAGCAGACAAAAGAGCTACGCTGACAAACGGCGTAAGCCGTTGGAATTCCAAGTGGAGACCGGGTAATGTTGAAGGTATCCCCATGGAAAGGCGTTGTACGCTTGGAAAGAAAGGCAAATTAGCACCACGATACGTGGGACCGTTCGAGATCATCGAGCGTATTGGTCCCATGGCGTATAGACTGAGATTACCTGACGAACTCAGTGGTGTGCATGACGTGTTTCACGTCTCTAACTTAAAGAAATGCCTTGCTGATGAGCCGTATTCCGATTGTAAAGGTTCGATGGAACTCAAGACGCGGGCCCGAGTTCACTTGGGAACGTGAAGATCACATGAAGTTAATGTATCCCCAACTGTTTGAAGAGGAAGCTGTACTCGATAACAACTCTTAAATTTCGGGACTAAATTTCTCTAACAAGGGGAGACTGTAACATCAATGCCGGAACCGTCACTGGAACAATGATCTCTACAGTAAAACGAACAGTAACCAGGTACGAACTATATGTGCTTCATTGTTTATCATATTCATTTATGTTTCATTGTAATTTCATGTCATTAACGAACATATTCAGATTCAATTTAGAAAAACAAGTTCAGAATTATGGTTCGTCAGTCAGATAATTATCTGGCATCACAGAACCATCATTTGATTAGGTGTTAGGATCTTATTATGTATAAACGTATGTGAGGCTTTACAGAACAAAACAACACGGATGTCGTTACGTGAATTCTAAACCAACGGATTATTCGTATAGGTGACGATCTGTACGAATAAATCTGAAAGTTTAAACGTTCTGAATGATATCCGATAATTAGAGAACAATATTGAAAAGTATAGTTATCGTTGTGTTCGTACGAGTGACGATTCGAACGAATACGCGCGACGACCGTACGATTCGATTGTAAACCGTAAATTTAATATTTCTGAAAGTTTAAAATAAATAGAAGATAATTAATTAATTTATTAGGAATCACAACCTAAAATAATTTAGAAAACCTTATTTTAAGAGATCGTAATGTTTCGTTACTAGAAAAACCAAACCGACGCGTACGCGAGAAACCGATAGAAACCGAGCAAAACCGAACGAACCCGAACATACCCGAACGTTTAAAAACCATAAAAAGATCTTGAATAGCATTTAACCTTCACAAAAATCATCCTCTCTCTCTAAACCCGTAACTCCCTCTCTCTCTCTCTCTACCTTCCTCTCACTAAAACACTTAGATATTGCTCAAATCTGCACCAAATTGAGTGTTCTTGGTGTCCAAACGACCGTAGAAACGCGTAGATCGTGAAGAGAAGAAGAAATGGAGCTTTGAATGGCCGAAAACGAGGTAAAATTGAGTGAGAAATCACTGATTTTAAGTTACTTTTACTATTCATCATCTTGTTCCAACGATCTGAACATTTCAGCTCGTTTAGACCTTTAAACTCTTAGGACTTGCACAAAAATCGACCTAGGAAGGTTAGGAACATCTTAGAATGAAGTTTAGTATAGTTTATTTCGAGTTTAGACCTGCAAATGTAATTTTGACCCAAGAATACCCTGCAACAGCTTTGACGAGCTGCATTTGCAGCAGTCTTCATCAGTTGATATTAACATATTCAACGGGTGAAATTCGATGGAATCACTTCGATAATACTAGGGTCGATCCCTCCAACGATTTTTGCAGAGAACCCCTTCGATCCTGATAGTATAAATGGGTAGAAACCTTGTCAAACTTGCAGGATCGAATACACAATATCGAAGATGGTGCTGCAGATATTCATCGATATTAAGCCATTTAGGCTCATCGATATTGCTGTAATTTTTGTCAATAGTATTATGTCACACCCCTGCGCCGCGTGCGGAATCCACGGTGCGGTGACGTATGAACAGTTGAATCATGCACAAGTATTGAATAAGAACAACCACAATGGATTACTACATTTCATAATGTTTAGACAGTTGTTTAGTTACAGACAATCTATCTACCAAAAGAAAGACAACTACAGACCCAAAATATAGTTTACAAAATAAGACTTCAAACAAGACAAGTAAACAATTAGGATTTAGTGTGTTTCTAATCCATCCTAGCATGTTTTTTTCATCTTGTTCTATCTTAGTATGGTCTCCTTAGTTGTCTCTGAGAATGTCTTAAACCTGATTACCTGAAACACGTGAAAAGTAACTGTCAACTACAGACGTAGTTGGTGAGAACAATAGGTTTAATCATTGTAAACATGAGTATATGATATAAGGCATAGGTAAGTTAAAGCAACATAAGATTCACACGGATGAGCTGCAACCCAAACTAACATCAAGTAAGTAAATGAGTGTAAACAATCCAATCAATGTTTGCACAAGAGTCAAATATAATATCAAGTCCCAACCACGTTTGGAGTTAGATAATGTGTCAACAGTTTTGATAAAACCATATGTAACCGAAATCTGCAGTTAGTTTATAAAACAAATTTAAAAGCTAACTGCAGCAATCGGCCTGCCCCAATGTGTGTGTCCGCTTTCCCTTGTTGTGATCACCCAGTACTAACGCTAATGAAAATGATACTTGATGCTTTTACAAGTTTGTTTACAACAATAGACACCATGTTTCTGAATCTTACTTTAACCGGATGTGTTAATGCCTTATTTGATAACATGAATTGAAAACCTGGATTTAATTCCACGAATTAAATCCTCTGCTTTGAATACCATGAAATGAACCACTTGATTTGAATACCATGATGTGAACCACTTGATTTGAATACCATGTTTTGAACCACTTGATTTGAATACCATGTTGTTGAACCACTTGATTTGAATACCATGTTGTGAACCACTTGATTTGAATACCATGTTGTGAACCACTTGATTTGAATACCATGAAATAGTGACCTTGTGTAACAACAAGGTTTATAACAAAAGAGTTTATAAAATCATTTATTTAAAAGTGTTTATCCTTCATAAATACATTTGAGTAAATTTGTTACAAAACAGTTCAAAGATCCCTTATAAAACCTTTTTAGTGAAAAGAGTTTAGTAATTGATAAGTCCTTTAAAACAGTTGATGAATTCATAGGATTCGTACAATGAATCCATAATGTTTATAAGCATACACACACCTTGTGTAATGAAATATGATTGTAAACGATTGTTTTGATCACGTGTTCCACCCCAAAACAGTTATAAAAACAGTAAAAGAGGGGCTAAAGTTCTCACCTGTCTGCAGTAGACTCTGAACTAAAACAGATAACAAGTAGCAAACAGGACTTCTAATTGTTTCCTATAACATAGTAATCATACATAAAGATATAGGATTTATAATTGTATAGACTTTGATTCATTGATTGACTTGTGTTCTCATGATTAAGATTGTTGTGAAACTTGAAAGTTATGATTTGAATCATTTGATTGATCATGGGTCCAAGAAACGAATATGAAATGTTCCTTTGTGCATAAATCTTATGCATAAAATGATAATTGTTTGCGAATTTGAAAACCAATGATTAACATGACTTATGAAAAGATGTTCCAATTGTTTAAGTCTTGTGATTGTGAATTGATCTTCATGATTATTGTTAAGTTACAAACTTAACCCATTTATGATCAATTCACAATTGTCGAAACCGAGGGACTCACATTGGGCCTTAAGCCCATGAAACCATGAGACTTAACAAGGCCATGGGCCATTTAAAATGATAATGATCCAATTGAAGGTGATGTTGGGCCAATTGCATGTGACGTTGGCCCAACAACTTGTATATAGGCCTCATAACGCGCCCAAGCTAATATCGAGCTAATTAAGATCATAATAAGTCGTATGGGCTTGGATTGGGCCTAAGGGATTTTTATTGGGTTAAGAAATGCTTAAGTAGACCATGTAAGGTTCCAACTTGATATTGGGCCAATTAAAGATCCTCATGGGCCAACTATCTCGATTGTACTTGATTTAAACCTATGGGCCAAGTTGTAAATGGTATTGGGCCTTGTAGCATTGAGTTGGGCCGAAAAGCTTGTGGGCTGCCCACCTTGGCATCGAACCTATTACGTTCATGAGTCTAGGTTCGTCTAATTTATGGGCCAAGGGTTCGGCAAGGTGCAAACAACCGGGTTCGTACAAGATCGAGGGTTCGTCACCAGCATGGTTCGTCTAATATGGCTAATGGTTCGTCGATGACCTAAATGGTTCGATATGTCAGGTTCGTTGGCAGCAGGGTTAGCTCATGCAACAACAAGGTTCGTGGAACTCCCTAGGGTTCGGCTGTGCATGAAACGAACCATGCAAGGTTCGTGAAGCTCTTCAAGGTTCGTTGATGGATCAGGAAGGTTCGTGTTGGCTCGTGAAGCATCTCAGGGTTCGGCCAGGTGCAGTTGAGGTTCGTTGGACGCCAAATGGTTTGGTGAAGGCTCGTGGGGATGCCTAGGGTTCGGCTGGTTGCTGAAGAGGGTTCGCCACCCCCAACAGTTTCGGCTGTGAATGTACCCTCGACGAACCTTGTGTGCATCACCATCTCCATCGAACCACCAGCTCCATACCACGATCCCAGACAGTATAACCATGAGAAAGATCCCTATACGTGCGAGACTCGAGAACTAATGCTAAAACCGGCTATGTATGTGTTTAACAAACCCACGAACCAAAAACCCTATTTTTCAGAACTTTAACTCGATTATACCTCCGATTTGGCCGGTGAAAACTTCCGATCTGTTACTTTCTTGTAGTACTCGTTGAGAGCTTCGCGTGGACACCAAGAACGCCAAAATCCGTTGAGAAACGAAGAAGATACGGACGTTTAAAGTTTGGAATTTTAGAGAGAGGTGGGAGACGAATTTCTAGAGAGAGAAAGTGTTGTAGGTGGAATAAATGAGATAAATGATCTCATTCAAGCTTTTATAGCCCGTGTGGTATTCGGGTCCGTTTCGGTCGCTCGGTTCGCGTTTCCGGAACGTAACGCGTATTTTACGCGGTTTTTAACTAAAAAGAGTTGTTAACTCAAATAAATGATGAGTTTCAAATTGTAAAAATATAAAATAATATATGATTATTTTACTCTTCGTGTGTTGCCAGATCGTTAAACATTCACAATTACGTGTATACCCGCAATCGCGTACGTTTTCCGATCGTATTAAAATATTTAAAGTCGTTTAATCATAATTATAAGTTCAACATTCGATCATTTGGATCGTTTCACCCTTTTAACCTATACTCAGTCTCACTTAGGAAGGTTAGGAACATCTTAGAATGAAGTTAATAGTATAATATTCGACTTTAGACCTGCAAATGTAATTTTGACCAAGAATACCCAGCTGCAACAGCTTTGACGAGCTGCATTTGCAGCAGTCTTCATCAGTTGATATTAACATATTCAACGGGTGAAATTCGATGGAATCACTTCGATAATACTAGGGTCGATCCTCCAACGATTTTTGCAGAGAACCCCTTCGATCCTGATAGTATAAATGGGTAAAACCTTGTCAAACTTACAGGATCGAATACACAATATCGAAGATGGTGCTGCAGATATTCATCGATATTAAGCCATTTAGGGTCATCGATATTGCTGTAATTTTTGTCAATAGTATTACTTAGCCAAAATCTAAGTGTAATAAACTTGGAACTAAAAAAAAAAAAAGAATAGCATGAATTGGGCGCATGGGACCAACTAAAACATGGGATTGTCGAGAGGAATGCAACCATGGTTTATCAAAGGAGTAGCTATTTTGTTGACCATCATTACTACCTACATTCTGGTCCTACAAATGGAATTAGCTTAGAACCAGCTTAAACTTTCAAGAAATGGTTTCATATGGGCTGTTGAACGTGAATTAACCGAAAGAAAACCATTAGGGTGTTTAAGTTACTAAACCGGTTCAATTGTTCACCAAAACTAAGTGTTTCAACTTAAATTTTGTTTTTAAATTAACCCAACTTTTAAACAAATGTTTTGGTTAATCAAATTGATATAAAATACCTTAAATTTGGTTAAAGAAAGTTCTAAGTAAAGATAATAATGTCAAGAATGGCCCAAGGTGACTATTATGTGATGTTAACCAACTTGTTAAAAAAATAATACGTTTTCTATCACTAAAACTTTATAAATCATAACAATATACGAACATCTGTTTTTTTTTTTAAACAAGTGTTTGAGTTTGAAGTGTTAAAGTTTTATCAAAGAAAACCACAAAACACAATGTTATTATCAACACTAGTTTTGGGTGAATAAGCGAGTACTAGGCGAAACCATAAAGTTCATATGCACTAAGTGGGTTAGTAAATTAACTTTCTAAGTATTAGGGTACATCCAAAAGTATCATGATGAGTAGTTACATATTCAAAGAACTAAGGAAAACAAGTTGAGATCCATGGAAGAACAAGAAACAAACTAAATATAGATGTGTTGATTTTACGTGTCAACACTCAATACTTAGTGATCTTTATGCAATTGTATAACTAACTTAAAGAGTTCAAAATGAACAACGTTGTAACAACGATATAATGAGTGACTTAGAGATAATTAGGTAAGATTACCCTAAGTTCTAACAGGTTTAATTGCTATTTATCTTAAAAATAGCTTATGTTTTAAATTAAATAAAATGACTCATGAATTTATTTAGTAAAATATTTTCAAAGTGAAATAGACGATATAAATTGTCCGGATTTGGATTAAAAACAAAGGAAACTCTGCCGAAATTTCTAAAAATGTAAAAGTAAGTTATTATTATAATTAAAGATGGGAAATTGGGATCATAAAAGGGTAACTAAGTTAGGTTAGATTCTAGATACACATAGTGCTAAGACACATAGTTTCACACACAAGAAGACCCGAACTTAGGCACAATGACTATTACGCGTACTTATTATATTCGAATTCTTATAAAACAACTCAGGAACGAAGATACTTAGCTTACAAACAAGAGTGCGCATTCTGTGATAGTACATTAGACATCAACACAGGTGAGTTCATTGCCCCTTTTCTAACATTTTGTTTTAAAACGCGGGGACTGAGAAGCATGCGTAAACTGTTTATTTAAATTGTTTACTTAAATGCCTTAAAATTTATATGTTTTACATATATATAAATGTTATCCTAGACCATGTCTAGGAAGGTTTTATGCAGGTTTACTAACTGATTTACTTATAAATTAAGTGAATAATCAGGTTAAACTAAACATTTCAACAGATCAAAACATTTCAAACGAATCAAACTAAACATTTTGACAAAACAAGTGTGTGAGTTCAAGGAATCAAACGAAACATTTTGACGAATCAAATGGGTGGTTTCAATGAATCAAACGAAACATTTTGACAAATCAAGTGGGTGAGTTCAACGAATCATACGAAACATTTTGACGAAACAAGTGTGGGATTTCAACGAATCAAACGAAACAATCTTTGCAAAGACAATATTCGATGTTCTACAAATCAAGCGTTGTTGAGCAACGAATCAAGTGTACAATTGATCAAAGAATCTAGTGTTCTATGATCAACGAATTAAGTACATCTTGAAACAGAATCGGACGAATCAATAAATCATTTTCAAGGGAAAGCCTGGGAAATATCAGAGATAACATACGCCAAAACAGACGAAATATAAAACCCTACATTTCAAGAAGTCCTAGCTAGACCGTTTGATTTGTAGGTCGTATGTTTGAGGATATTTACAGATTCCCTAACTACTAAGTACCTAGATTGACAGACTAGTCTACTCGAGTTGACCAAAGGCCCCAATCATTAGGACTTAGATTTTATTAAATGTTTATTTATTATTTAATTAAGCATTTATAACTCTTTATACAATTACTGTAGTTGATCATATTGTGTGATGAACTTATGAAGTCAACATGGATTTCAAATAATTGTAATTACAGGAACATCAAACAGGGGAAACTCATGGGATTGTGTTAAGGGTAAAAATGCTTAACTATCATTAACAACAGTGTCCTATGCGTATTAGTATGTGGTGGGATGGCGTCTGGGCGGGCTTGTAGGCTCGACTCAGGGGTATGCCCTATATATAAGCATACCGATATGGATAATACATTGAAGTTAATGAGGTTAAGGTCTTTACCAAAGGAGGTTTTTAAATCATTTTCAATTACTAAAACTATATGAACTCACCAACCATGTGTTGACTTTATTTTTG
Source organism: Mikania micrantha (assembly GCA_009363875.1). Classification (NCBI taxonomy): domain Eukaryota; kingdom Viridiplantae; phylum Streptophyta; class Magnoliopsida; order Asterales; family Asteraceae; genus Mikania; species Mikania micrantha. Next base: position 15,060,118 of record CM018694.1, on the reverse strand, counting down.
CATGACTTCTCAGGTGACGAACAGGTCAACTGAAGAGTTGTTTCTTTTGGACTAGGTTAAAGATAGAGGACCTAGCTTTTGGACCTGCATATTTTTGGACATCATACACAGTTATTTTGTATATCTTGTGCAGATACAAGATTGAAGATTTATGATGTTATAGTAGATTTACATTGTTAAATTATAAACTTAACTGATGTAATTTAACTTTGTAATTCTATTTTATTTTAGCATTTCTCAATTAAATCATGTGCAATGTAAACAATCTGATCACCTTCGATTATCTCACACGATATCGCGCCCCGGGAATCTTCCGCCCGTCGGGGAAAACCCGATCCTACCCCGCCGGCTCGGGGTGTGACAAGGGGGAATTTGAGCTTTTGGCAGTTTTGCACTTGTGCTTTGCTGCTTTAAGTGTTAGTTTTGAATATGACAAAAATTACCCCTTAACTTTATAAAACAATGTTTTCAGTTGTTTATAATAATTTTATATTTTATTTAAACTCCATAAAACCAATATAACTAATTTAGTTATATTTTATGATATTTTAAATTTCTTTTTTAATTAAAACAAAGTTTGTAATTTTTATTTCATGTTTATGAAATTTAAATATGATTTAAATATTTAAAATTTATAAATGTTTTATTTATTTAAAAATGTCTTGTGATTTAAATTTACTTATTTTTTTTAGTTCTCAATTTACAAATATGTTCTAAATCTTATAATTTTTTTCTTATAAATTACTTTAAAATAGGTTTTGGTGGTTTTGTAGGACCAAGTAGGAGCTCGGAAACAATCCGGTTCCCATGGATATCTACTTGACAGCCTCTGGAATAGTGCGAAATCCTATTCCAGGGTTTTTCAATCGAAACCAACAGCAACCGTGATGATCCGAACGTAATGGATGAACGTTTGATGATAGATTGAACACCACGGGTTGTGAATCGAACTTGGACAGCAAGAATCGCTCAAATCTTCTAGGGTTTGACACTGGAGTGCTCTGGGAAGAAGCAGGGCTCGGAAAGTTAGGTTTGAAATAGATTGGGTTGATATTTATAGACCGTCTTCATTCAGCCGAATGAGTGGCCGAAGCAACTCATTCGGCGAATGACTCATTCGTTCGCCCAAGTCATTCTGTAATCGTTCATTCGGCCGAATGGCTTCATTCTTAGAGCCATTCGCCCGAATGGGTCTGTAAGACATATAAATTCAACTTTAAACATAATCAAACACTTATAATCAATAATAAACAATAAGAACACTATATAGAAAGACAACTTCCATTAATATTATAAACTTTATACATAAGGATAATACAAAGTAGAACTAGGGACATTTAATGCATCTACAAACTCCCCCTTGGACCTAGTTCACTCCTTGGAAGTGTCTTTCTTGAAATGTTTGTCGGAAATGGCTTTCCAATCAGTTCCAGCATGTATCTTGAACACCATACAAATACAAATGACTCTTATGAATTGCATGGCTTGTTCTATGTAGGCAACATCGAAGAACATCTGATAGAAGTACAGAATCTTGACATCACTGTGAGACAGATTGGTCAACCACATCGGATCAAATAACCGTTCAGTTTCCCATTTCTTGTCTTTGCACATCACAATTACAGCCTCTCCAGTACGCCCGTCATAATACCACCATCGGAAGCCTTCCAAAAAGTCTTAACGCATCTTCCTTAACGGAATCTTCTTCATGACTTTAGGAGGAAGCCACTTCAGGATCACTTTATGCTTCTGGGTATCTCCATCTATCTCTGGCAAGTAATATATTTCAGGTTGCTGAGGCCTGAAGTTCACCCACCTCTTTCTATGCTCATATTAGCTTTCTGGAGAACCAAGCTGACATCCTTGAGCCATCGCTGTATAACATCTTCAAGCGCGCAAGTCATGAAATAATAAATTCCATTTTCTCTCTTTACAGCATAGCATCCCAAGTCATGAAAGTATGCCCAGCTAAGAATCTGACCTCCAGCATTGTAGCCTTTGGTCCTATAGACTTTAGTGTGAGTTGCTGGCATCTTCATAGTACTCTCCTTCTTCAAAGTTTCCCAATAAGCTTTCCACTCTTCTTTTCTTTGTTGAATGTCATAAGCTAAAGACTTACTACCACTGACTTGTTCTTCTACATATCTGCTCAGTATCTCTTCAGTGTCTTGATCAAACAGGTCAGTGAAAGTAGGCAGTTCGTCTTCAGCAGAAGTGTACTTTGGAGTCTCTTCCTATGTAACATCCTCCAATATAACCTCATCAACATCATCAAAAATTTCAGGAGAAGGCACATCATAAGCAGGAGCTGAGGTGTCATCAATCACAACCTCGTTCGGGTTCAACCTGAACAGCTCTGCTATCTGCTCCTTTGTTAAGCAGTGAATAATCTCTCCCTCGTCCTTGTCATAGCTAACTTAGTGCTGTATAATGCCCTGAGCGTCCAAAATCATCGTAAGTGTCTCGTCCAATCGACGTCTCAAGGGCACAACTTTGATTTCCTTAGTAGCTGCATGTTCTTCAGTGTGAGAAGAAGGAGGAGAAGGAGCTTTAGCACTCTTATCGTGCTTTGTCTTTGTGCATATCTCAAGAGGAGGGGCTTGGTCGTCATCATCATCAGAACTAGAAGAACTAGCAGACCCGCTCCCTGACCCATTCTGATCATCACCATCAGAGTCATCATCTTTGTCTGACTCTTCATAATCAACCTTCTCCTCATCAGATTCCTCTTCTTCTTCCTCATCATCTTCTTCTTCTTTTTCTTCATCTGAATCATCAGAGATAGCTGCAGAACCCTCTATCCTTGGAGTGCCTTCTTTAGAACTTTTAACCAGTACAACAAGTCTTGCATTCTTAGCTTCCAGGGCAAGTATACGATCACTGAAATCAGTGGCAGTCAGGGCCAACTGATTGTGCTCATCAATGTATTTGAGCAGTAGTTCCTCCTGTTGAGCTGATCTTGCTCTCAGATCAGCCCTTTGATCTGCAGCTTGAAGCAACAAGGTATCCTGATCAGTTATCCTCTGAGTGAGCTGAGCAATCACCAACTCCTGGTCACTGTTCTTCTTTTCCTGCTCCAGGTTCCTTTCCATAGATATAAGGACCATACTGTTCAGTGTACTCAGCTGCTCGACAACTGAAACAGTAGGTATAATTGGATCATCTCGTGTGGTGGAAGGACCAGTAGATGCAGCAGTATAGATAGGAGCATGAACAAGAGAGGTGGTCAGAGGGGCAATAGTAGAACGTGTCGAAACAGCCCTTGACCTGGCCAGTGAAGAAACTGCAACTACTGCCACTGATGTAACAGTCTTTGTAGCAGCAGTCGACAGTTCTGACCTCCTCTGAAAGAGAAACCTAGCTCTTTTCCTCTTTCCTGAGGGAGATGATGTGGACTGAACTGCAGCAGCAACAGACACAGCTGCAGTGGCTGTAACTGAAGAAGTACGTGGAGGAGGAGACATGTCAAAATTTGGGATAAAAGAAGGATTAGGATCTCTTCAAGCTCGGCTTCACTCCGTTTTCTCTTCTTCTTCACCGGTCTCCCTCCTACCCAAACATCCTCATACTCATCTGGAGTATCCTCTGAGTCTGAACTCTCATCACCTTCTCCTCCAGCTTCACCACCTTCATCCTCTGATTCGTCTGAATCCTCCTTGTCTTCTGCCAATTTAGTACCAGTCATATCAAGTGGAGTAGAAACTGTGGATGTAGTAGTGGCCATAAAGTCTAGATCCATCAATGAATCTATATCAACATCATCATCAACAGCAGCAGACGCACTAATTCCAGCACCGGTGCTCACACCAACTACACCAACATCCACAACACCAGCCTCAATCACACTAACACCAGCAGTAGTAATAATAACATCAGCAGTAGTACTAACACCAATAGTACTCACACCAACACTAACACCACTAGCACCACCTCCTACATCAGCTTCACCACCATCTCCATCATCATCACCCTCATCACCAGGAACAATAATATCTTCCATGTCGGAGTCTGAGTCATCATGCCTCCATCTCCTACCAACAGGAGCTATATAGTCGGGTCTCAGAATATGACCAAACAATATTAGCATTGATCTTCGGCAAGTCAGGTAATTGAGCATCTATCAACTGCTGAACGAACCGAGGGTACATAAGAAACTTCTTATCTCCCTTGAGCATCAAATTCTCCTTCATGTGAGTGAAAATCATCTCTAAAAAGTTGAAGGGCCTGTTCAGCACCAAGGCAACAAATGCACACTGTATTGTCTCCCTCATGTCATCAAAACCACCTCTCCTAGACCCCAGGCAGTGAATAAGCACATGGGCTAGATACTTGAACTGAGGAGACATGTACACCTTGTTGAGAATCCCAGCTCCAAGATCACCTTCATACTTGCAACACATGAAACAACCACGAACCAAGTAGCGGTCAAGTAGAATCGGCTGATCTGGTGTATCCTGAAAACCACATATCCTCCTGATATGTTCAGCAGATACAACTACATCATGGCCTAGCACTTTGCCCCTGATGACTGGGGGCTCAACCTCACAGTCAATGTCAGCAGATGTCCAGAAGTCCTGCTGATGAGACAGATAGGGGTCATGAACAGTAGAGATGGCAGCAGAAATCCTGGAATGCCTTAGAAATGTAATGATCTTAGTGAAGTGTCGAGCATTCGGCGTGGTGAGATCCAGGTGAGCACAAATGTTGTTCTTTGTCACTGATTTGTATCCAGCCATACTGAAAAACAAAGAAATACACATGTTAGTACAATTCAGTTGATCAGTAGAATCAAATCAGAACAATTAACAAGTAGATCATTCTGCCGAATGTAATTGATTTGGCTGAATGATCCTTGGTCGAATGAGCATGTTGACCGAATGAGTCGTTCTGTCGTATGAGTCATACTGTCGAATGAGTCATACTGTCGAATGAACTTCATTCGCCGAATGGCGTCATTCGACTGACTGTTGAGATTCAAAATTCCAGATGACAAATCTTCAAATCAGCTCATAAAAATCATGCACCCATACTCAGAATCGACCGATTAACACTATTAAAACAAGTCTAATGAGGTTTCAAGTTCATTTTGTCCATTAATTTTGAAGCGACGAGTTAGAACCCTAAAACCCTATATTTTGAACTGTTTTCAGAGATTCCAAGGTCAAAAGTCGACCATATTGGATCCACAAGTACCTGAGATGATGAAGATATGAACTATCAGTATGTGATTTAGTAAATCGAAAGAAAAATCAGAAAAATGATCAGAAGGTGTGATTCGGGCGAATAGCACACACTTAAGAGCAAGAGAATGAAAAAGGGGAGAATGGGGTAGTTCGGCCGAATTAAGTGTTTAAATAGTAACAGTCATTCGCCGAATGAGTCCAGCGAATGAACTGTTTTCCCCCAAATTCGTACGGCCGAATGAGATCCAAACACAATGTTCATTCGGTGAATGAACCAAACGAATGGCTTCCTTCGGGACAATTTGATTCGGCCGAAAGACTCATATGCCAGAATGAAGTCATTATGAAGATAAGTCTGATGGATGATGGATTCAGACATGACAAACATCTGAACCTACAAATGATCATCTAAAACAAATTCTGAAAATAGAATCTCTTTTTGTGTTTTTCTGAAACAAAATACAACTGTACAACTCGCAACTAATAACAAAGAAACACATATTTTTGTGAGAAGTCTATTGAGAAAATAAAACATACACCTAATCACATCAAATCAGCATCTCTAAATGTCCCACTTCAAACACATTTGTCTTATGATATGATTACTGATATATTTGTCCATTTTAAGCTTTTCAATACAAAACTTCTAAACTAATTTGATGATTACTCATGTTTTCTGACTGATTTACCCATTTTATTTAACCAACACAGATCAAAAGCAGTTTGTAACTCATCTATGCACAACTTAGAACCTAACATCATAAATTCTATAAGGTTCCAATTTATTTTCTTTTTGTATTTTTCTTTTGTCTATTATGTTCAACACATTCTCATGGACGACTTCAGCTAGGTCTTTACAAAGCAGTATGGCACGTATACAGACCTGTGTTGACATGATTGACTTGTTCTATCCAAATGGACGGCTTCATCTAGGTCTTTACAAAGCAATATGGCACGTGTATGGAATCGAACTTATTTTATTTTTGTATTTTCACAAGCTTAATACCAGCTTGATTTTATTTTATTTTCTTATGACTCAATCATTCTCATCTGAATGGACGGCTTCAGCTAGGTCTTTACAAAGCAATATGGCACGTGTACATATTTGAATTCATGAATCATTAGAAACCTTATTAGATCCTATGATGACAGGTGTATGCCTGATTTGAGTCAAAAACTATTTCTCACTTAGCTGGTTTTCTAAAACGGATCCGACGAATAAGACTTTCTAAGTTATCAAAAATTGTCTATACATTTTGTAAAGTCGGCCTATCGGTACATCTATTCACAATTCTCATGTGTTTTCAGCTTACGCATTCACCTCAGCTTTTAAGACATAATAGGCTAACACATTACTTTCTCAAAGAACACTTTCTCATTTTTATGATTTTTATTTTTTTTGTATTTTTTTCAAATTTTTAAATGTTTTTGGTTTTTCAAATAACATACTTTTTCTCCCCCTAAAAACCTAAAACAGAAAATCTTTTTGAGTTTTTGATTAAAGAAATGAAATAACAGAAATACTTAACAATGAAAAAATAAAACAAAATGAATCTAACTAATAAAATCGATGATCATTTGTTAGATTCAGATGAAGGAAGGACTTCCTCCTTTTGAAAAACACCATTAGCCGATAGCAAATATAAAAATCTGGGTTTATCAAAAGCTTTTGTAAAAAGATCGGCTTTCTGGTGATCGGTGTGTATTTTAACAACATCGATGAGTTTCTTTTCGAAACAATCACGTATGAAGTGATATTTGATATCGATGTGTTTGGTTTTCGAGTGCTGGACTGGGTTCTTAGTGACAGCTATGGCGGCAGTATTATCAACATAGATAGGAGTGTTAGAAAAATGTAATCCATAGTCCCTGAGTTGACTTGACTTGAAGTCTCTTTTGCATCCGCCAGGTAACTAATCGGGTTCCAAAGAACTGACATCCCGCAGACGTTGACTTGAAGTCTCTTTTGCATCCGCCATAATCTAAATCACTGTATGCAGTAAGCTCAAAGTTATCATCATTAGGGTACCATAAGCCAAGATCCGGTGCACCCTTCAGATAACGCATAATCCTCTTCACAGCAATCAGATGTGATACTCTTGGTTTAGACTGATAATGAGCACACAAGCATGTGGCAAACATGATATCTGGGCGAGAAGCAGTAAGATACATAAGAGACCCAATCATTCCTCGGTATAGAGTGGCATCGATTAACTCTCCCTTTTCATCTGGTGTAATCCCGTGATTAACAGCTAGCGGGGTACCAGCAGGCTTTGTATCCGACTTACTGAACCGGCTCAGAATGTCACCAACGTATTTGATTTGATGAATGAAAATCCCTGCCTCAGACTGATCCACCTGCAACCCGAGAAAAAAATTCATCTTCCCTATTGAGCTCATTTCAAACTTGTCTTTCATGACCTTCTCAGATTCCTTGCACAGACTATCATTCGTAGACCCGAAAATGATATCGTCCACATAAACTTGCACCAAGAGTAGATCACCATCCTTCTCTTGAATAAACAGTGTACAGTCAATGACACCTCTTCTGAACCTGTTGTTCAGAAGGTGAGTAGATAGTGTCTCATACCATGCTTGTGGTGCTTGATGCAATCCATATAAAGTCTTGTCTAGCTTGTAGACTTGGTCACGATGCAATGGATCCTCAAACCCGGGAGGTTCACTGACATACAATGTTTCACTGATCAAACCGTGAAGGAATGCACTCTTGACATCCATTTGATAGACTTTAAACTTCTTGAAGGATGCATATGCCAAGAAAATACGAATTTCTTCAAGACGAGCAACCGGTGCAAACACTTCATTATAGTCCAACCCTTCTATCTTTCTGAATCCTTGAACCACCAGACGTGCCTTGTTTTGCACAATGATCCCATGATCATCCTTCTTGCAACGAAGAACCCATATGGTGCCTATAACTTTTGCACCTTTTGGTTTGTCAACCAATTGCCAAACTCCTAACTTCTTGAATTGCAGGAGTTCTTCTTGCATGGCATCAACCCATGATTCCTCTCTCAATACTTCGGTGACTGTGCTCAGTTCAACTTGAGAGATGAAGCAAGAATGGGCACAATAGTTTACATCAGCAAAGTCAAGAATATCAGCAAGGCCTCCTGAAGATAGCTGATTTCTTGTCTTAACCCCATCAAGTGGACTTCCAATAATATTCTCTTGAGGATGAATACGATTGATTCTTGCAACAGGATGAGCTGGAACTTCAACCTGTGGATCAAGATTGTTCAGATTCAAGTCCTCAAGTCCTGGCACAAGATTGTCAACATTTGGTTCGGGGGCAGCTGGCGGAACTGGGTTATCATCTGTGTCTGAGTTGTCATCATTTATCTGTACTATGGGAATTGAAGTGGATGAAGGTTGCAGTGGTTCATCAGGTGCATTTTGTGCATCATACATCATTTGAACAACAACATCTTCATCCGAGTACATGGGAGGCATATTGAATGAGTCGAAAAGGTCGGAATGGTCAAACATCCAGTCTGGACCTTTTCCAGGTGGGGGCATAGTGTGTCTCTGAACATCAACAGGGTACCACTCCTCCACATTCTGAGTTGATCTGTTGTAGACCCTTTTATTTCGAGTGATGTAACCAAGAAAGTACCCTTCTTCCACCTTCTCATTGAACTTGCCCTGCTCATGTTTCTTAAGCATCGTGCACGGTGCACCAAAAGGTTCAAGATACTTAAGATTTGGCTTTCTGTTGTGGAGCAGTTCAAAGCAAGTCTTCCCATGTCTCTTCACTATCAAAACCCGGTTCAGTGTGTAGCAAGCGTTAGCTACAGCTTCATTCCAGAACTGAACTGGAAGTGATGAATCAGCAAGCATCGTCCTAGCACCCTCAATCAAAGTTCTGTTTTTCCTCTCAACAACACCGTTCATTTGAGGGATATATGGAGCACTAAATTGTTGAACAATGCCCCGTGCATTACAAAAGTTCTCCATGTTGTGGTTCTTGAACTCCGTCCCATTGTCGGTTCTAAGCATACGAATCTTGAGCTTATAGAGGGATTCAAGTTTGGTCAGCAACACTTGAATGCACTCAAACATTTCAGATTCCTCCTTTAGAAAGAAAACCCAAGAGTATCTGGAATACTCATCAGTGATGACTAAATAGTATTGATCCCCAGCTATACTCTTACGGTTCACTGGACCATATAAATCCATGTGGAGAAGCTCAAGATGAACAGTGATTGAGTGAAACTTCTTCAGCTTGTGAGACTGCTTGGTCTGCTTTCCTTTCTTGCATGAAACACAGATATTTGATGTAGGTCCATAATTAGATTAAGATCCGAGTACTCGAACACTATGAAACACAGCTTGTGAGACTGTTTGGTCTATTTATAATAAGTCTAGGCGTACTCGAAGTTCTATACAAAATAGCTTCAAGTACTCAAACACTATGAGTATTCGAACCTTATGTACATGAAATTAACAAGAGCTACAAAAATCTGGACTTCAACTCTTCCAATGTTTGACTTTATCAGTCTTCATCGTGTATTGGGCTCTACAAACTCCCCCTAGACTGGCGAAGCCATCCAATAGGAAGAGTGACCTTATGTGGTCCAGCTCCTGTATAAAGTTTCAGCTCGATAGCGTATGCGACCGTGCGTGTATAGGGCTTAGCCTCTTCATCACATCCGCCATATACTTTGATGGGAGATTCGTGCAGACGCATCATATCTTCTTTTCCAAACTTCAGCAAATCCATCGGATCCAAAATCATATCTGTATCGTTGATGTCGTCCTTGTTCCTCATAATGGCTACCGATAGAGTCTTCTCATCGAAATACCAAGACAAGAAGTTTGCAAGTAAGTTGTCAGGAGCTCGACCAGAAATAGGAACGGCCTCTTCGGTGTGCGAAGGGGGGTACTTGTAGTACACCCAATACTTGTTTGTTTTTGGATCCATGATGCATTTTGAAACACAGCGCTTTCCCTTAGCAGTCCGCATCACCGAAAATCTTTATCGCATTGATCCTTCAAAAACTTTGCAAACAGATCAGCTTGGTTGTCCTTTGAAGGATCGAAGAACATAGCACTGTTGATACTCCGAAGATCAAACTTTGGCATGGTGCAGAAGTCCTAAGGGTTTCTGTACTACTCCACTTTGCCATTCATCCTCTTAACCATGTACATGTTTCTTTCTTTGTGGTAGAGCCAACAGCAGATGTTAGACCTATCATTGCGTACTACAAACAATGATCGGTCATCTGAGATGAATGTGTGCTCTGGAAGTTCTACATGCATTTCTTCCATCCAGGTGGCTTTGACTTCTGGAGGCGCAAGGGTCCAATCTTTTTTCTTTTCAAACCAACTGTTGATCACTGTCCCTAATGGAGGAATCTCTTTGCCATCGGAAATAATATACTTGTGAGCATATAAGTAATCTACATATGGATCTTTGGCAACATCGGCGATGACGAAATTTTCTGATCCTTCATCAAAATCAAAATCCCAGAGCAAATCATCGAACCAACTATCAAGACCAGCTCCTGCGACTTTATCAGGTTGAACACAATCTCCAAAAAGGATATCATCCGGAATATCTCCAAAAAGATCATCATAGTCACCAGTAGGTCGTCCTGATGAAGATGGGTTTCCTAAGTCTGCTCCTTGATCTTTGTCATCTAGAGGCCCGTGATCCCTTTTGTCAGAGGAATCATCTTCTTTCTTGTCTCCACCATCATCATCATCCTTGTCGTCCTTCTTTTCTGACGAGTCCTTCTCCTTCTGATCATCACCATCATTATCATCATCATCGTCATCACTATCATCACTATCATCATCTTCTTTGTCATCATCATCGGATTCTGGCACTTCTTCTCCTTTTAGTCTCTTGATCTCCTTGTGCATATCATAATTCTCTAAGGAGAGAAATCTGATGAACTTTCGGTGAGCCTTGATCTGTCCTTGAAACTCATCAAGCTTGTCACAGACCTTGAGCATTCCTTCTTGCATCACCTGAATAGTCTCATCCTTTTCTGCGGATTTCTTCTCTAGCAAGAAGACTCTGTCTTGCAGACTCTCGAGATCGAAAGGCACCCCTTTCGGCTTGTATGGGGACTCTGCGTGCAAGTGCGATCCAGGCGGTGATGATGGAGTCTCAGTGTGGGAGATGGGAGTGGTAGAAGATGAAAGTGGGGAGCTAGCAGGAATTTTGATGACTAGGTTGGGTTTGGCTGGTTGAGAAGGTGGCTTTGGTTTTGAAGGTGGTTTGGGTTTTGTGGGTGGCTTGGGTTGTGTGGGTGGCTTGGGCTGTGTGGGTGGCTTGGGTTGTGTGGGTGGCTTGGGCTGTGTGGGTGGTAGGATCGATGCAGCTGATGAGAAGGATAAACCAGAGAACATCTTCTGTAATCTGGGATCTCTAGTTCGCTTGGACATCGTCTTCTGCCTCTTTCTCTTTGGTGATGACTCAGGAGTTGGAGTGTAAACATCCTGAGCTTCCTCTCTTTCATCTCTGCTTGGAGGAGGCTTTTCTGCAACAAAGTCTTGACTTGAAGAGGAGGATGTCTCAGAAAAATGTTCTTCGGCAATCATACCAGTCTGTGTGCCAATAGGTATATCATGTTCTTCAGCGACAAAGGCAATAGGAGTGCCTTGACCTTCAACCACATTCTTTTCAACCACGAAGCGTCCGAACATAATCAGTGGTCTTTCTCCAGTGTACTGTTTCTTCCCTCGCTTGTTCATCTTCATGTATCCAAAGATTTCATCTCTCATCCTCTTGATCTCCAAAGTACCAAGTGTGGGAGTCAGAGAAGAGTATCTCTTGTTGATGATGACTTGCAGAAACCGAGAAAAAGCGAGAAACCGTTCCTTCCTTCGTCCTTTGATGTTCGCGTGTATGTCTAGGAAGATCATCTTCGAGAAGTTGAATTCAACTCCAAGTGCTAAGGCCACCAGACAAGAGCTGAGAGTCTGCTTGAGCACATCATACCCTCCTTTCCTTCCGGAGAGGCACTGAGTGACCACGTGTGCTAAGTATCTCCAGTAAGGATGTAGTAGTTTCTTCTCGGTTGGAAGATAGGCACCCTCGTGTCCCATCTGATACACGGTCCTGTTTACCAGCTCTTGATCCAACTCCACAGGATCATCAGCTTTATCTCCAAATAGCGAACATTCTCGGATGATCTGCTCTGTGATGACAATCGGTTGACCCTAAACCTTTCCGACAATGCTAAGTATCCCAAGTGAATCAGGGTGCTCTTCTACTGTGCTCCAGAAACCTCAAATAAAATCGGTTACAATCGAGGGGTGCTCCATGATGGCATAGTTGACTGGAGATAGGATCAGCCCAGCAACCATGCTCCTGAATTCCGAGTGTTTCTCTGGCGGATCCTCAAGAAACGTGGTCATGTTATGGTCTGGTACAAAGCGTAGGTCATCCATCTGAAATCAAAACAGATTAAGTTAGTTCAAGATCGAGAAACACGAGTCATGCACGAAAAAATTCTAAGTCCGAAGGAGTAAGTGTGTTCTCGAAATAATAGACGTATTCGAAGTAACAGGCGTATTCGAAATGACATGTGTACATGAAGAACAGACTGTACACGAAGTAAGCGTGTATTCGAAATGCAGGCTGTACACGAAACATGGTGTATTCAAAGTTTTTGCCTGTATTCGAAATTCCAATTTCGAGAACGCGAAAATTCTCATAAGTCCGACAATATTACTCCTTAGAACTTCTGATCATGTTGAATGTTCTCAGAATCAAGAGGCGACCAACATATTCAGATATTGCCTTTTAATTTTGAGTCCTTCGAGGTCAATTTTTACAAAAACCCTCTGTAGACGAACTTCGTGTACTCGAAAATTAATTTTGTCCATAACTTTCGAATCCACGGTCAAAAGTTGATAAAAATCTATACCTAAGGTCGCCTATAGATGATCTAAAAGATAGCCGGAGTAGAATTTCGAAATCAGCTCTAGAAAATGAGATCGCCTTTGTGAGCAAAAGTCTGTACTCGAAAAGCTTTTTGAGGACTGGTACTTGAAATTAACGTTGACTGACATATTTATAGAGGTGTTTCGAGTACACACCCTTCGAGTACTTGATATCGAGTACACACGCACAATTTTATTTCGATTAAATTCTAACTTTTCTGAAAATAAAATAAAATAAAATAAAATAGAATAGAATTAAGATTAAAATTATCTTGGAAGTTTTGGACAAGTTTAAAGTTTCGTCGGGTCAATTTCGTGGGATCAAATCTGTCGTCAAAATTTTACTGACTTAAGTAATTTCTGTAACGAATCACAACTTTTAAACAACTATTCCCCACCAATGATTTCCACTCGTTAATCCATAATTTAGAAATAAGACATATGATCAAGGTTTTTGTGGAAATTTGTGAGCAGCCAGACTGTAAAACTAGATTAACATGCAACCTATCAATTTTGCAAAATATTTTGTTTCAAACTTTGATTGCGTTTCAATGAACTTAAAATGTTTTGACAGAGTTTAAGGTGATAAGAGAAAAGAACAGATCTATTAGATTAGAATCAAGAACAAGGAGGGGTTCTATCATCTTGTGCTCATTGGCATCTTTTATTAACTGATCTGCAGACACATTGGCCTTAACGTCACACATCCAGGTCTTTGCTTACACAAAACAAACGATGCTTCAGTAGATATTTCCCGCTCTTTTTTACACAAAACATAGGAAATACCCGAGTTTTTAAAAAAGATTTCGTGTTTATTGAAACACAATCTTGTTTTGACTCAAGGACTTGAACAAAAGGTTAAATAGTTGTCACACATTTCTAGTTATCTAATGATCACAACTTCGCACTTATTTATATCTCTATATATATATATATATATTTTAATTGATCAAGTCTGATTCTTTCATCTGGAAAACTTGTTTTAACTTCTTAGTTGCATAATAGATATTCAAAGTTGTTATTCTTTTTGAAATTTTATTAAGATAGTGAAATTTTGATCCTCAGAAATTATTTCACTTCCCTATTGGCCGATTTACTTAGCTTGTCCAAATAAACTCTTTTTGTATTTTCTTAAGTTTTGAAAAGATAAAATCTTTTTGGAATTTTCTTGAATAATAAAAGGCAGGATCTCCTTTTCTTAGGTTTTCAAAAACTCAACTCTCCCTAAACTTATAGATCATCTTAGACTGACTCAAAAACTAAAATATTTTTGTTGTTTTTATATGTATATTGACTCAAAAACCGAAAATCTTTTAGTTGTTTTTGTAAATTTTCTCCCCCTAAATTTGTGATCTAAAATTGAAATAAACAAAACACAAATTTTACCGTATTTACAAAAGATGCTTTTAGTTAAAGCTTATTAATTTGAGAGAAGCAAGCAAGTGATGAAAGCGTGCTGTATCGAACGATGTTGTGAAAAGATCCGCCAGATTGTCATCTGTATGGACCTTTTCAAGATGAATTAGTTTCCGTTCGAAACAGTCATGGATGAAGTGAATCCGGATGTCAATATGTTTAGTTTTGGAGTGTTGTACCGGATTCTTGACGATCTGCAAAGTGGCTTCATTGTCACACTAAATAGGAGAGTCAAGAAAATTCAAACCTTAATCGAGTAGGTGTTGTTGCATCCATATAACCTGAGAGTAGCAACTGGAAGCAGCAACATATTCAGCTTCTGCAGTAGATATGGATACGGTTGTTTGTTTCTTGCACTGCCATGAGAGAAGGCGATCCCCCAAATATTGACACCAGCCAGTGGTTGACTTCCTGTCCAAGTTACATCCACCAAAGTCACTGTCTGAGTATGCAAATAACTTAAACTCAGAGTTCTTTGGGTACCAAAGACCGAGGCGAGGCTTCCCGACAAGATACCGAAAGATTCTCTTGACAGCTTTAAGGTGAGATGCCTTCGGATTTTCCTGATATCTGGCACACTGAGAAGCTGAAAACATGATGTCTGGACGACTAGCAGTCAGATACATCAGGGAACCAATCATCGAGCGATAGAGGTGTTGATCAACATCTTCACCATCCAAATCCGAAGTTAAGACAGGACGAGCAGCCATAGGAGTGGATGCTGGCTTTGAATCCATCATTTTAAACTTGGTCAAAATATCTGTAACATACTTCCCTTGATGAATCAGCACACCCTTTGGATCTTGCTTCACTTGTAGACCTAGAAAGAAGGTCATTTCTCTCATTGCACTCATCTCAAACTTTTTCTTCATTACCCCTTCAAATTCCTTGCACAACGCCGAGCTTGTGGAACCAAATATAATGTCATCCACGTAGGTTTGGACGAGAATTAAATCATCCTTATCCTTGCGAACGAACAAAGTATGATCGATGGCTCCACAGGTACATCCATTTGCAAGCAAGAGATCAGTAAGTGTAGCATACCACGCTCGCGGTGCTTGATGAAGACCATAAAGAGCTTTGTCTAACTTGTAGACATGGTCTGGATACCGAGAATCTTCAAAACCTGGGGGCTGGCACACATAGATTTCTTCCTTTACCTTTCCATTCAAGAAAGCGGTCTTCACATCCATCTGATACACCGTGAATTTCATGCAGGAGGCATAGGCCAAGAAGATCCGTATAGCTTCAAGTCTTACGACTGGTGCAAATACTTCCTCATAATCTATCCCCTCCTGCTGGTAGAAGCCCTGAACTACCAACCGTGCCTTGTTCCTGATAACCACTCCTGAGTCATCTCTTTTGTTCCTGAACACTGATCTGGTTCCTATAGGCAGCTTTCCTTTGGGTAGGGGAACAAGATTCCACACCTTTAGTTTCCGAAACTGCATCAGCTCTTCCTGCATTGCCTCGACCCAGCTAGACTCTTTGAGAGACATTTTGACATTCTTGGGCTCGACCTGCGAAATAAAACAGGAATATAAACAAGAATTAATCGGACTTGATTGATTTCGTGAAACAGTGCTTTCAAGCAAGGTGTTCTGAGCTAGAATTGACCAACTCCGTGTGAGAACTCCTTCTGAAAGAGGTCCAATGATGTTTTCCACAGGATGATTCTTGTTGATGCTCAGTGTTGGCACTTCCTCCACAGCTAAGTTGTCAAGTAGGTTGCTTAGGTGTGTCAGCTGACTGTCATTTGAGGAAGATAGATCATCGGTATGAGATGCTTCACTTGTTGTAGCTCCATGATCCACACAGTGTTCCTCAGGAATGTTATCTGAGAACAGTGGATTATCAAAGGTTTGGTGGGAGGAAGATGAAATTTGATCTGTTTCTAATGTGGCTGAACAGACTGAGAAGTGTCTAGATCTGATGGGAGAACTTCATGTATCGGGATTGGCTGATCTGGAGGAGCATTATTGTACATGCCAGGAGGGTCAACTGACAAGAGCTTGGGATCACATGGAACATAATCAACTCTATAGTCGACATCATCACCTTTGTAGAAATCATCATCTTGCTCAGATGTTCCTTCGCTCTCGGATGTAGTGTTGAAAGGCCTAAAAGTAGAATCATACTCAAAAAGCCAGTTTGGACCAGAACCAGCGTCTATAGAGTTAATTTCTTGCCAATCGACATAATATGATTCAACTATCATCCGAGTCTTCTTGTTGTAAACCCTGTAAGCTGCCTTCTCGGATGAATAGCCCACAAAGTAACACTCATTAGCCTTGTCATCAAACTTGTGGTTAGGGTCTGTATGAAGAAGCATGCAAGGACATCCAAAAGACTTGAAGTGACCAACTTCAGGCTTCTGATTGAAGAAGATCTCGTAGGGTGTCTTCTGATGGCACTTATTCAGGAGAGCCCGATTCAGAACATAGCAAGCTGTGTTGACAGCTTCGGCCCAGAAGAAAATTGGTAGCTTTGATTATGACAGCATGATTCGTGCAGCCTCAATGAGCGTTCTGTTCCTCCTTTCAGCAACTCCATTTTGTTGAGGTGTTCTAGCTGCACTGTATTGTCGAGAAATCCCTTTTTCATCGCAGAAATCAATAAGATTTTGATTCCTAAATTTAGTGCCATTATCTGTTCTGATCACCTTGACCTTCATATTCTTCTGATTTTCAATCAAGGTGATAAACTTCTTCAGAATCTCTGGTGTCTCATCTTTCTTGGCTAGAAAGAACACCCAAGTAAATCTGGATTAATCATCTGTTATCACCAGACAATATAATTTCTTCTCGATACTCATAACATTAATCGGCCCAAAGAGATCCATATGAAGAAGTTGCAGAAGCGATGAAATAGAGTTGAATAGCTTAGGCTTGTGAGGTCTCTTATGCTGCTTTCCCTTTGCCCATGCAATGCATTTCTCAATGGTGGAGAAGTCCTTTGAAGGCAGACCAATAATGTGATCTCCCTTGGCAAGTCTGTTGAGATTCTTTAGATTTACGTGACCTAATCTGCGATGCCATAGTAGACAATCATGCTCCGATGCCTTTGAGAACAAACAAGTGTTCTTAGTAAATGATTCTGAATTCCTGTTAATGATGTAAGCATTGTTGATCCTTGGAGTTCTCATCAGAATCCACTTCTCAGGTACAACGAATCCAGGCTTGAGAATAAGACACTCTTTGTTTGTGAAGTGGGTTGAAAAGCTCTTGTCACAGATCTGAGAAACACTTAACAGACTGTGATTGAGTTCTTCAACATAGTAAACATCTTCAAAACTGAGAGTTCCATTAGTGACAGTGCCCTTCATACTTATCTTTCCTCCCTTGTCTCCAACAAACGAGACATATCCTCCATTGAATGGTGTTACTTAATGCAACTGAGAGAAATCCCCAGTCATGTGCCGGGAACAACCGACATCAACATACCAAACATTCTTAAGCCTGTTGGGTCGTCCCTCCTTTTGCTTGTCATCCACCTCAGCCATGAACACGTGACTCAGAGTAAGCTCCAATTCCTGCACCTGATCACTCCAATCATAGGAGTCAGTTTCTTGAGTCACTAGTGCTTTAGACGTACTTGCACTTCCTCCAGCAGCAATAGTAGTAACAGCTTTCTCTTCAGGCTTCTTCTCCCTTTCCTTAGTCACTTTAGGCTGCTTGCATTCACTGGCAAAGTGACCCGGTTGATCACAGTTGTAACATCACAACTTTGACTTATCAAATCCAAGCTTCTTTCCCAGGTTGTTTCCAAAGCTGTTCCTTCCATACCGTTTGATGAACTTCTTTGCATGAAACACCGCCACAGCCATCTGCCATGAGATATCCATCTCCTCAACATCTGCTGGATTTATCTGCTCTAGATTATCCTGAGTAAGGTTCGTAGGTGCTAACTCTCCAGCTATGAATGCATTGTAGCTGTTCATAAAACCCTTAAACAGCAGCAGATTTTATTCACTCTCTGGATTGATCTTGGACACTGATCCAGCTTGTCCAGATGATAGGAATGCAGTTTCAAAAGGAATTGATTGACATGAAGGAGTCTGATAATGCTGCGTCCCTGAGTCTTGAAGATTGATTGCTGACAGAAGAGCTGAGTTTTCAGATACGGGTGCAATGCCCATTGAGCTGGCATGGTTCAGTGCTCTCTGTTTGTCATGCATGTCATAGGAATTGATGATCGAGATCAGCTCACTCAGAGAGGTCTTGTACATATCCTTTGGTCTTCTGATTGTTGTACAGTTTGAGTTCCAGGTGTAAGGTAGTGAGTTCAGAAGCTTTCTTGTTCACTTCTCCTTTGGTCATTTTAATCCCATAACTTGTCATCTCAGTCATCAGATGGGTGAATCTATTAAGTTGTGCTTCAAGGGACTCTCCTTTGATGTGATTGAACATGTTAAACTTCTGTCTCAGCATATCCTTGCGACTTTCTCGCATATCCTCATTGCCCTCAAATCGTTCAACCAAAGCATTCCACAGTTCCTTTGCTGTCTTGTGTTCTTTAAAGCCATGAGCTACATCAGTCGAAAGAGCCATTGTGATTGATGCATAGGCCTTTTCATCCTTTTCCATCATTAAGATATCATTGTGTGTGTACAATTCTAGATCCTTAGGAACAAGAGGGCCGTTTATCTCACTTTGGTATGATGGCACAAAAAGACCTTCTTCAATTGACCTCCACAACTTAGGATCGGTATACTTGATGAATGACTGAAATCTGAACTTCCAATATTGAAAGTTGTCTCCTGACACAAGCCTAGGTGGCTTTGTTCCGGTGCCAATCTCATTGTCCAAGTTGAGCAGCTTGGATAAATTGGTCAGATTATTTGAAGCCATGATAGATCAGAAAATTTTCTAAGTGTTGTATACGAAGTCCCTGTAGAGCAAATCGCCAAACACTACCCAAAGTAGAACAAATTACCCTATACTCGAAGTTCTAATTATATTCCAAATTCTTCTGTATTCGAAATCACCTAAGTAACCGAAGACCTCTTGTATTCGAAACTGAACTTGTACTCGAAACCAAAAATGTACTCGAAGATTTCTTGTAGTCGAACTGTGGGCAAATCTTTGAACACTCTATCTGTACTCGAAATAGCTGAACTTGAAAATTTTGAACTCGAAAATACTTAAGAAAATTTTATAAAAATATTTCTTAAGATCTGGAGTCCCAAATTTACACAGTAGCTAGATGGAGTAGAGTAGAATGATAAATTACTGAACTTGCTTAAAAAAGTTGTTACCTTTATGTAACATTTGTACATTTAGTCAACGTAGTCGTAAACAGTGTTAGAACAATGTGTATTTATGTCCAATCAGTCAATGTGATTCATATGTTCGTGATTTTGTTTGTGTGTGATAGGATCTTAATTAAATAGGAACAAGTATGTATTAATTATTTACAGTCGACTTCGCTAGGCAAGAATAGTATCATATTATATCGAAACAGTGGTGGGACGGCGTCATATAAGGCAGGTAGCTGAACTCTGGGGTATGCCCTATATATAAACTGCATTCGGCGTAATGGGATAGTGTTAGTGCGTAGTGTTTAGACGAATAGTATGACAAACGAATTAATTAAACAAAAATCGTAATACGTAAGCGAGACTGAGTATAATTATGGGTGACGATCCATAACGATACGAATGTTGAACTTATAATTATGATTAAACGACAATAAATAAATAATACGATCGAAAAACGTACGTGATTGCGGGTATACACGTAATTGTATTTGTTTAACGATCTGACAACGAACAAAACATAAAAATAAGTAAAATAATTTATTTTACATTTTTTTACAATTTTGAAACTCATCAAAATGATGAGAATAATAATTATTTTATTTTTAAAACGCGTAAAATGCACGTTACATTCTGGAAACGCAAATCGAGCGACCGAAACGAACCCGAATACCACGAGAGTATATAAACACCAAATGAGGTGTTTCCTCTCATTTATTTCCAGCCCAAACCTCTCTCTCTAGATTTTCGGAAATCCCACTCTCTCTCTAGAAAACATCACAAAAATCTTCATATCTCCTTCGTTTCTTGGCGGATTTGAGTGATTCTTGAACCTATGCGAAGCTCTCGACATTCCCTACGCAGAAGTACAAAGGATCTGAGAGTTTCACCGATCAAAAACGAGGTATGGATCATTAAAAGTCACGGAAAATAGGGTTTTTGTTTGAGTTGTTCGAATTTGATGCTTAGCCGGCTCCCAACTTATTCTAGTCGAGCCCTAACCCTCACGAGGACTCATACACACGTAGCAATATCATGGGAAATCCTAAACAGGAGGTTAGATCTGATGAGGAAGACGCAAACCTACAGGTTCGTTTGATGCAGGCTTAGCCGAACCCTCATCTACACGAGACGAACCTTATGGAGCCACACGAACCTGCATGGTTCGTTAATCATTAGCCGAACCCTTAGGGGACCCCACGAACCTGCACCGAGCCTCCATGCATCCGACGAACCTTCCTATTGCCGCGAACCATCGGGATGTAGCCGAACCATTGCATGCAGTGAACCTTTGTGAAGCGAATACCATGGGCGAACCCTACTAGGATGTCGAACCTTCTGCATTGGAAACGAACCCTCCCCATTCACGAACCTTCATGCATCGGCCGAACCCTTGTTGAGCACCGAACCTTTCAGTCCACCGAATCCAGCCGAAGCTTCCATGTGGCGAACCATTACAATGGCCAACGAACCATCTAATGCGAGCGAACCTTGATGCCACCCAAGTTAGCCGAACCCTCCATATCATGAGACGAACCATGTTGGGCCATGCATGGCGAACCTAAGGGTTCGCTGCCAATGCTGTTCAGCCGAGCTACAACATGAAATTTTTCTATTACCTTGGCCCAATTCACTTTTATTTCAGTCCAATAGATGGGCCCAAGGTCTCGTTTTAGTTCTCTTGTCTGGCCCATGTGCGGTTCGCATTAGGCCTAGCCCACAACCATTTGGTTCAAGCATTCGGTTCATGGGATTCTGTTATAACCGAGTTGATTCAATTAGCCAGAGGCGATTTCATGACTCATTATACATGATCATTTCTAATAGCAATTATTTAGGCCCAATAGGAAAACCTTTGGCCCAACACCACGAAACCTTTGGCCCATTATGGTTAAATCGGCCCATGTCTAACCTAAGAGACCTATGACATTGTTTAAGCCCACAATGATTGTAGGGGCTCAAGGCCATTATTTGGCTCACAACTTAAAGAAATTGTGAGGTGAACTCATTCGGTTCAAGTTTATAACTTAACATAATCGTGAGATCAAGTCACAATCACAAAGACTTAAAACAATTTGAACATTTCTTCAAAATACATGTTAAACAATGGTTATCAAGTTCAACAACATTTGTTATTTTATGCATACAAGTTGTGCATGAAAGAAAATTACAATTCTTTTCAGGAATCAAATATCAATCATGTAACTCAATCCTGAAATTCAAATTCACAACACTCTTAAACATGAGAACAAGTTATTCAAAAGGCTAATCAAGTTCAAGTTAACACAAGTCAATCAATGAATCAATGTCTATACAATCATAAACCTTATATCTTATGTATGATTACAATGATATAGGAACCAGTTAGAAGTCATGTTTGCTACATGCTATTTGTTATAGTTCAGAGTCTACTGCAGACAGGTGAGAACATTAGCCCCTCTTTTACTGTTTTTCAACTGTTTTGGGGTGGAACACGTGATCAAACACACTATTTACAATCGTATTTCATTATACAAGATGTATGCTATTCTACAAACATTTCCGGTTCAATGTACAAATTCAACAGATCCATCAACTGTTTTAAAGGATTTTATCAGCTGTTAAATACTTTCTACTAAAAAGGTTTTATTAAGGTTCTTTAAACTGTCTTATAAGGGTTTTACTCAAATGGTTTTATAAATGATAAACACTTTTAAATAATGGAATTTATAAACTCTTTTACTCTAAACTTGTGCATTAAAAATTAATATGTTATAAACCTTGTTACTATACAAGGACATTATTCTAAGCATTCCATCAAAGGTTCAAAACAAAGGGTTTCAAATCATGGTATTCGAACAAGGGTTTCAATTCATGGTAATCAATCAAGGGTTCAATTCATAGTAT
The DNA here is from genome assembly GCA_009363875.1 of Mikania micrantha. Lineage (NCBI taxonomy): Eukaryota > Viridiplantae > Streptophyta > Magnoliopsida > Asterales > Asteraceae > Mikania > Mikania micrantha. Next base: position 15,037,456 of record CM018694.1, on the reverse strand, counting down.
TCAAACAAGGTTTTCAAATCATGTTATCAAACAAGGCATTAAATCAACGGTTTTAAAGCAAAGTTCAAAAGCATGGTGTCCATTGTTGTAAACAAACTTATATACACATCAAGTTACATAATCATTAGCGTTAGTACTAGGTGATCACAACAAGGGAAAGCGGACACATTGGGACAGACCAAACCTGGAGTTAGCTTTTAAATTTGTTTTAAAAGCTAATTGCAGCTTTGGGTACATTATGGTTTATCAATGTTGCTGATATATTTTCTGACTCCAAACGTAGTTTGGGACTTGATTATATGTTGGTTTTTCTAGCAAACAGTCTGCTGACTGTTTGGACACGTTTTACAGACTTGATGTTAGTTTGGGTTGCAACTATCCATGTAATTCATTTATTGCTTTATATACATATGCCTTACAATACAAATTCATGTTTACAAATGTTAAACCTATTGTTCTCACCAACTACTTTTGTAGTTGACAGTTACTTTTCACGTGTTTCAGGTAATCAGGTGTAAGACATTCTAAGGACAACTAAGAGACCGTTTAAGATAGAACAAGATGAAGAAACATGCTAGGATGGATTTAGAAACACATTAAAATCCTGATTGTTTAATTGTCTTGTTTGATGTCTTATTTTGTAAACTATATTTTGGGTCTGTAGTTGTCATTCTTTTGGTAGATAGATTGTCAGTAACTAAACAATTGTCTAAACATTATGAAACTAAGTAATCCATTATGGTTGTTCTTATTCAATACTTGTGCATGATTCAGCCACTCATACGTCACCGCGCCGTGGATTCCGCACTCGGCGCAGGGGGTGTGACAGGTTGGTATCAGAGCCAAGGTTGTAGAGAACTAGGAAAAACCCAATACTTAATGACCTAGACTATAACCTAAGCTACCTTGTATGACTAAGTGCTATAGGCTTGAGGATACTTAGGATCTAAGTAAACTTAAGTAACCATTAAGTTCATATTAAGCTTGAAAGATCTTAGGGATACTTTTCTAAGAATTAGATATCGAGTCAAGGAATTTGAATCGGAATTCTATAATTTTAGAAACCGAATTAAATTTCTCACACATATTCATTAAAGGATTTCAGAAGCAAGGATCTGTATTCTTAGCATCCTTGATCTGAAATTCTCAATCAGAGTTTATCACAGGAATTTAGAGGCAAAGATCTGTATTCTTAGTATCTTTGATCTAAAATCCCTATCATGTTCATTAGAGGAATTTAGAGGCAAATACCCGTATTCTTAGGATCTTTGATCTGAAATCCTTATCATGTATCATATTCAGGCATTCATTATCATAGGGACTTCATAACTTAGAATCTGTGTAACAGTATTCTTTAGTTGAAGTTCACACAGGAGATCATCATACTCAATAATGTAAGTATTGAGAACCTATGTTAATTAACCTAGGACACACATACTAAAACCTACGGTTTTGATTTCAAGTAAATCAAGAACCATGGTTTACACAATCATAAACATATTCATAGAACAAGAGACAAACAGGAATCAATCATAATCAATCAAAGGTTGGGATCCTAGCTTCAAATACAGATGGCGGCCAAGCTCTGACATACTGAAGTGGTGGTGGGATGTCGGCTGGGCAGGCAGTTTGCTTGACCCTACGTATGCCCTATATATAAGCTATCTTCAATATGGCAGGGGGAATTCGGCATTCGTATTTGAAGTAAAGATCCGGGAGCAACTGGAATCATTGAACATTAGTCAAACATATGAGATACAACCATTGTGTGAATCAATCAAAGATGAATCAATCAAGTGTGTGAATCAATCAAGTTGTGAACAATCTTTAAATGTAAACCTTAAGTGAAACTCTTAAGTAATTACATGCTTAGTACTTACTAACGTACATTAATGGTAAAAATGTAGAGCACACATATGATTTAGTTCTACATGTTAACAATTGTTAGTAGGTGCACACATAATTCAATCATAAATCAATCATAGATTCAATCATAGTTCAATTGATCAAAGATCATGGGATGTTTAATCAATGGAACATACTTGGAAATCAATACAATCGTATTGCCAAATGCTAGCAAGGGCATGATCGTGGTATATCGAAGCAGTGGTGGGATGGCGATTGGGCTGGCAGTTTGCTTGACCCTTTTGTATGCCCTATATATAAGCTATCTTCGGTATATCGGGAAAGTGTCAGTGTGTAGGTTTGGTGGAATGAAATCATAAAACATCGTACATATTCACATGAGAAGTATGCTAATAAGTTAATTACTTATACGTGTACCTGCTCATATTACAATTGAATGATAATATTAGTAGTATGGATATATTACTAACGTTATCATTTAATTTCAATTGTATCCTTTCCTCATTACTGACCCACTTGTGGCTTCTATTAGTAGAATGCCTCGACGTGATCCCAACGGAGGGGGTTCAACAAGTGGCAACGATGATGAGATTAACAAAATTGCCCGGACTATTTCATTACATATGAGAGATGTCATTCCGGGTATGGTCATTGATATCACCCGAAATCTTTGGGGAAGTACCAGTGATTCAGCACACAACTCAAATGCCACTAATTTCGGAACTGCTAACTTCACTTATAAGCAGTTCAATGATGCTAAACCTCTTAAGTACTCTGGTACTGAGGGACCTACCAGTCTACTGCAATGGCTGGAGAGCATTGAGGATATCCTTGATTTCACAGGATGCCCAGAGAATCTGAAGGTCAAGATGGCCTCAAGCACTTTTCACAAGGGCGCACTCACCTGGTGGAATTCTGAGAAGAACACCAGAGGAAGGGAAGTTGCTTTGGCCTTACCATGGGAGGATTTTAAGAAGGTATTGGTGGAGCAGTTTTGCCCACGCCATGAACTGAAGAAACTTGAGGTGGAGATGGGGAACTTGGTACATGACAGTGGCGAAAGCGCGAAATATACAACTCGTTTCCATGAGTTGTGTATTTTGGGGCCACATCTGGTTACTCCTCTATCCCGCAGGATAGAGAAGTACATTGAAGGATTACCCCTAGTCATCAGGGGAACTGTTATGGGGAGTAACCCCACTACTCGAGAAGCGGCGATTCATCTCGGCGCTACCCTTACTGAAGAATATGTCAAAGCGGGTGTACTCACTCGAAAGGGGTACAAGAGAGCCCAGATTAAAGAAGGAAAGAAGCCTGAACAACATCAACCCAAGAAGAAGAAGTAGAAACAGAGGGTGATTAAGAATTATGCAGCCTTGACTACAGCTACGCCTGTCCAAGCCACTCCTGTAACTGCTATGCCACAACCTGCAACGGCCAGAAAGCCCTATACTGGCCTCTTTCCACTTTGCACCAAATGCCAATATCATCATCTACCCACTATTCCATGCAGAAAATGTCTCAAGTGTGGAAGGATGGGACACTTGGCAACTATATGTCGATCTGCTCATCTAGCTGCTGCTACAACTACCACCGCTAATCCTACTACCACTGGTGGAAGGGTCTGTTACAATTGTGGGGCAGAAGGACACTTCAGAAACCAGTGCGCAAAATTCAACACAGCCGCTACAAATGCTACTACTCGTGCCTTTGTCATCGGAACTTCCGAAGCACGCGAGAACCTGGCAGTCATCACGGGTACATTTCTCATTAATGATCACTATGTTTCTATCATATTTGACACTGGTGTTGATAAAAGTTTTGTCTCTACTAATACTGCTTCCCTATTTAATAAACAACCATCTATACTTGATGCTCCTTACACCGTAGAGGTAGCGGATGGTAAGACCATATTAGTAAATTCAATAATTCGTGATGGTGAATTAAGATTGAACGATCATCTTTTCCTTATCGATCTCATTCCTATGACTCTCGGAAGCTTCGAAGTCGCAGTAGGAATGGATTGGTTATCCAAAAACCATGCTGAAATCGTATGTTCGGAGAAACTTATTCGAATTCCTCTACCGTCCGGAGAAATGATGCAAGTCTACGGCGAGATACCCTGCCGAGGATTGAAGATTGTGTCGTGCATCAAGGCTAGGAAGTACCTGAAGAAGAAATACTTTGCGTTCCTGGCTCACGTGGTAGAGAAGAAACCTGAGTAGAAAGCAGTTGGAGACATTCCGGTCATCAGAGATTATCCGGACGTGTTCCCAGAAGACTTGCCTGGACTACCACCGATCAGACAAGTGGAGTTTAGAATCGATCTCGTCCCTGGAGAAAACCCAGTGGCGAAGTCACCGTATTGATTAGCACCGTCAGAGATGCAAGAACTGTCTAGTCAGCTTCAGGAACTTCTAGACAAAGGTTTCATTAGACCGAGTTTCTCTCCGTGGGGAGCTCCGGTTCTCTTTGTCAAGAAGAAAGACGGTTCATTTCGTATGTGCATTGATTATCGTGAGCTAAACAAGTTGACAATTAAGAATAGATATCCTCTGCCTAGGATCGATGATCTGTTTGATCAATTACAGGGAGCAACTTGCTTTTCTAAAATTGATCTACGATCCGGGTATCATCAGTTACGAGTAAATGATGAGGATATACCAAAGACTGCATTTAGGACTCGATATGGACACTATGAGTTTGTGGTTATGCCATTTGGGCTGACCAATGCACCTGCAGTGTTCATGGACTTGATGAATCGAGTCTGCAGGCCTTACTTAGATCAGTTTGTTATCGTCTTTATTGACGATATACTGATCTATTCAAAGACAGAACAAGAGCACGAGGATCATTTGAAGAAAGTCTTAGAATTACTGAGAGAGGAACAACTTTATGCTAAATTCTCAAAATGTGAATTTTGGCTAAAAGAAGTTCACTTCTTAGGGCATGTCATTAACAAGGATGGGATACACGTTCTACCCCGACAGAGATTCGTTCATTTCTGGGTTTGGCAGGCTATTATCAGAGATTCATCGCGAATTTTTCAAAGATCGCCTTCCCACTTACCACACTAACCCAGAAAAGTCAAGCGTTCATATGGGGACAGAAGCAAGAGGATGCATTCCAACTTCTTAAACAGAAGTTATGCAACTCCCCTATCCTTAGTCTTCCAGAGGGCAGTGATGATTTCATTGTCTACTGTGATGCTTCAAACCTTGGACTCGGTTGTGTACTTATGCAACAGGACAAGGTGATTGCATACGCTTCAAGACAACTTAAGGTTCACGAGAAGAATTATACTACTCATGACCTTGAGTTAGGGGCTGTGGTCTTTGCATTGAAGATTTGGAGACACTACCTATATGGGACTAAATGTGTCATCTATACAGACCACAAGAGCCTGCAACACATTCTCAATCAGAAAGAACTCAACATGAGACAACGGTGTTGGGTTGAGCTTCTAACTGATTATGACTGTGAGATTCGTTACCATCCGGGTAAAGCCAATGTGGTGGCGGATGCTCTTAGTCATAAGGAGCCAGTCAAACCAATTCGTGTAAGAGCCATGGAGATCAACATACAACCAAACTTGAAGGACTTGATACGTATTGCACAACAACAAGTGGTGACAGACAATCAGCTGAAAACAGACTTAGAATGCGGAATTGAGAAGAAACTAGAACCTCGATCTGATGGGGTGTTATATCTCAACGGCCGCATTTGGATTCCAAAGTCAGAAAAATTGCGCACCCTTATCTGTGATGAGGCTCATAAGTCGCGATACTCAGTTCATCCTGGAGCCGATAAGATGTACCAAGACTTACGGGCATCTTACCGGTGGCCGGGAATGAAGAAAGACATAGCCTTTATATGTGGGGAAATGTCTAACATGTTCCAAAGTCAAAGCAGAACATCAAAAGCCGTCGGGACTTCTGCAGCAACCTGAAATTCCTCAATGGAAATGGGAACAGATTTTCATGGATTTCATAACTAAGTTACCGAGAACTCCGCTAGGTTACGATTCGATTTGGGGGATCGTTGATCGACTCACCAAATCTGCTCATTTTCTCCCGATCCGAGAGGATTACAAGATGGAGAAGTTAGCTACCTTGTACATCAACGAGATCATTGCTCGTCATGGTACCCCAACATCAATCATTTCTGATCGAGATAGTCGTTTCACTTCTCGCTTTTGCCAAACATTGCAAAAGGCTCTGGGAACTCGTGTTAATCTTAGCACGGCGTATCATCCCCAAACAGATGGCCAAAGCGAAAGGACTATCCAAACACTCAAGGACATGCTTCGTTCTTGTGTGATTGACTTCGGTGGAAGTTGGGATACTCATCTTCCACTCATTGAGTTTTCGTACAACAACAGCTACCATACAAGCATTCAATGTGCACCATTCAAAGCTTTATATGGTAGGAAGTGCTGATCACCGGTCTGTTGGACCGGTATACTTGATGAATGACTTAAATCTGAACTTCCAATCTTGAAATGTGTCTCCTGACACAAGCCTAGGTGGCTTTGTTCTGGTGTCAGTCTCATTGTCCAAGTTGAGCAGGTTGGATAAATTGGTCAGATTCTTTGAAGCCATGATAGATAAGAAAATTTTCTAAGTGTTGTATACGAAGTCCCTGTAGAGCAAATCGCCAAACACTACCCAAAGTAGAACAAATTACCCTATACTCGAAGTTCTAAGTATATTCCAAATTCTTCTGTATTCGAAATCACCTAAGTAACCGAAGACCTCTTGTATTCGAAACTGAACTTGTACACGAAACCAAAACTGTACTCAAAGATTTCTTGTAGTCGAACTGTGGGCAAATCTTTGAACACTCTATCTGTACTCGAAATAGCTGAACTCGAAAATTTTGAACTCAAAAATACTTAAGAAAATTTTATAAAAATATTTCTTAAGATCTGGAGTCCCAAATTTACACAGTAGCTAGATGGAGTAGAGTAGAATGATAAATTACTGAACTTGCTTAAAAAAGTTGTTACCTTTATGTAACATTTGTACATTTAGTCAAGGTAGTCGTAAACAGTGTTAGAACAATGTGTATTTATGTCCAATCAGTCAATGTGATTCATATGTTCATGATTTTGTTTGTGTGTGATAGGATCTTAATTAAATAGGAACAAGTATGTATTAATTATTTACAGTCGACTTCGCTAGGCAAGAACAGTATCGTATTATATCGAAACAGTGGTGGGACGGCGTCAGATAAGGCAGGTAGCTGAACTCTGGGGTATGCCCTATATATAAACTGCGTTCGGTGTAATGGGATAGTGTTAGTGCGTAGTGTTTAGACGAATAGTATGACAAACGAATTAATTAAACAAAAATCGTAATACGTAAGCGAGACTGAGTATAATTATGGGTGACGATCCATAACGATACGAATGTTGAACTTATAATTATGATTAAACGACAATAAATAAATAAAACGTACGTGATTGCGGGTATACACGTAATTGTATTTTTTTAACGATCTGACAACGAACGAAACATAAAAATAAGTAAAATAATTTATTTTACATTTTTTTACAATTTTGAAACTCATCAAAATGATGAGAATAATAATTATTTTATTTTTAAAACGCGTAAAATGCGCGTTACATTCCGGAAACGCAAATCGAGCGACCGAAACGAACCTGAATACCACGAGAGTATATAAACACCAAATGAGGTGTTTCCTCTCATTTATTTCCAGCGCAAACCCTCTCTCTCTAGATTTTCGGAAATCCCACTCTCTCTCTGGAAAACATCACAAAAATCTTCATATCTCCTTCATTTCTTGACGGATTTGAGTGATTCTTGAACCTACGCGAAGCTCTCGACATTCCCTATGTATTCTAGTCGGCTCCCAACTTATTCTAGTCGAGCCCCAACCCTCACGAGGACTCATACACATGTAGCAATATCATGGGAAACCCTATACAGGAGGTTAGATCTGATGAGGAAGACGCAAACCTACAGGTTCGTTTGAAGCAGGTTTAGCCGAACCCTCATCTAGACGAGACGAACCTTATGGAGCCCCACGAACCTGCATGGTTCGTTAAGCATCAGCCGAACCCTTAGGGGACCCCACGAACCTGCACCGAGCCTCCATGCATCCGACGAACCTTCCTATTGCCACGAACCATCGGGATGTAGCCGAACCATTGCGTGCAGCGAACCTGTGTGAAGCGAATACCATGGACGAACCCTACTAGGATGTCGAACCTTCTGCATTGGAAACGAACCCTCCCCATTCACGAACCTTCATGCATCGCCCGAACCCTTGTTGAGCACCGAACCTTTCAGTCCACCGAATCCAGCCGAAGCTTCCATGTGGCGAACCATTACAATGGCCAACGAACCATCTAATGCGAGCGAACCTTGATGCCACCCAACTCAGCCGAACCCTCCATATCATGAGACGAACCATGTGGGGCCATGCATGGGGAACCTAAGGGTTCGCTGCCAATGCTGTTCGGCCGAGCTACAACATGAAATTCCTTCTATTACCTTGGCCCAATTCACTTTTATTTCAGTCCAATAGATGGCCCCAAGGTCTCGTTTTAGTTCTCTTGTGTCACACCCCAGGCCGGCGGGAACGGATCGTGTTTTCCCGTCGGGCGGAAGGTTCCCGGGGCGCGATATCATGAGTGATAATCCAATGATCAGATTGTTTACATAGCACATGATAAATAAATGAGAAATTTCTAACACATCCATGATATAGAATTACAAGATTAAATTACACCGTATCATTCATAATTTAATCAAGTAAATCTACCAAAAAGAATCAATGTAACTATATCTTGTATATGTACAAGATATACAAAAGATGATTCCTGTTCTTGTTCCCAAAAGCATGCAACACAAAATAAAGCTAGGTCTTCTAAAGTCCACTAGCTAAATCCTTGCATGTATGTATCTACACCTGTTCATCACCTGAGAAACATGTATTTAAACAAAGTCAACACTAGGTTGGTGAGTTCATAAGTAAGTTAATGTAAAACCTTGATTCATTCACATGCACATTCACAATGATAAAACTGTTGCTTGTATGATTATCTATTTCACTTGTTCACCCAATGGCTCCTCCATAGTTATAGTCACAAGTACTATGTCATCCTAGTAGTGTTGCTTATATATAGGGCATATGTAAGGGAACTAAGCCCTAGCCAACATCCAACACCACTAGAACTCCACACTACTTGTGATACAACTATTGATTTCCATTCTCAATTCCCATGTGTATCTCATTCTTGATCACCTGTGTTCTCATGTGTAGAATAATAAAATGATGGCGTTGTAATTATCAAACCGAAGTATTGATAATCAATATATGTGTTAAGGATATTAGATTTATCAAATCTGTTCCTTGTATTATTCTATAGTTTATGGGGTTAACTGTTGTTTCACTCTTTTATATTAAAAGTGTTAGTTAACTATTTGTAATGTAATCTCAATGCAACGTATAGAGCCCAAATGAAATCCATTGTAATCCTCACGTAATCAGATTACAATGCATTCCATTCACCTCTATTCCGCCGTGTGATCCCAAAGCCTCCATGTGGGATTGTTCTCATGTGATTAACAAGGTTGAATAAGAACTTGTCTTATTACATCATGTTAATTATGTGTAAATGATAAGAATCCCATGAAGTTACGTTATCATGATCATCATTTACTGTAATCCATATGATCCCAAAGTCTCAATGTGGGGTTGTTTTCGTGTGATTAACAAAGTCGAATAAGAGCCTGTCTTATTACATCATGTTAATTATTTGTAAATGATAAAAATCCCATGAAGTTACGTTATAATGATCATCATTTACTGTAATCCATATGATCCCAAAGTCTCAATGTGGGATTGTTCTCGTGTGATTAACAAAGTCGAATAAGAACTTGTCTTATTACATCATGTTAATTATGTGTAAATGATAAGAATCCCATGAATTTAAGTTATCATGATCATCATTTACTGTAATCCATATGTTCACCATGTAATCCTTTAGCCGTAGTAAGAACATGTCTTAGTACCCTTAAGTGACGCAGGTGGTGGATACCCAATGCGATCATACTATCACATAGTATGTTTTTAAGGTGTAGATTAAGTGTTATAAGTGATTTACTTATCACACTTCATCAATTATGATGTGAAATGATATTAAGAAGATATTTTACCTTCTAATCATTTATGTGTTGTGAAGTGTCATCATGTTCCACTGTAATAGTTCTCATTTGTTCGTTTGTATACGAATTGTCTCACTGTTTACTCATGTAGAATAACTAAGCATTGTAAGATAAAATCTTACAACTATGTTATTCAAATGTATCATTGATTATGAAAATCACTTTATCATAATCATCAGAGTTTCCCTGTTATCTCATGATCATACAAGCATGCATACAATGATAAGCGATAATAAACAGTTTAATATTATCTAAATCAAGGTATAAATAACACATTAAGCAAAACTTTTAAATAAATAAAAGTAAACATGTTCCTCAGCCCCGAGAGTTAAAATCAGTAAAGATTTAAAGTAAAAGGGGCATATGAACTCACCTTCTTGTTGTAGGGTTGACTTAGCTTAAAGGATGAAAACACGCGCTCTTTGTTGTTCTTGTAGTGGTTTTCACGTTCCTGTATTTATTTCACATGTATTCATCTTATGAATATTAATTGTAATTTAACTATGTGTGTGTAAAGGTGTTATCCTTAGAGTTGTTTAACACTCGCGAGTCTCGACTTTGGTCTCCATTCGGCCTTGTTTAGTCTTCAAAGTTGTTGAAATCATATAAATTTTGAGTTATCAATCTCTAATTCTTTGTAACCTAAAATAGTATCATAACTCTAGTATCATTATAGTCCAATTGTAATTACTTTGCAAATTTCTTGTCACCTTTGTAGTTATTCAAGATTTTCCTGATTCTATAATTCTCTAATCAAATTGGCCTCATGAAGTTTGTTTAATCATTTTGATAACCAAGTGGCCGAATGGGTGTGTTAACCAACTCAAACACAATATTGACTCGAACTGGATTATTGGGCAATGTAATGATCGTGGGCTGTTTGGGCTTGACAAATCAACATGGACCTATCCTAAGATTTTTGGGCTTGATATTAGTGTGGGCCAATAGTTGAGCCGAAGAGGCTATAGTGGCCCAAACTATACTACGGTTGAGATAATTGGGCCCAACTTGAACACCGGTTCGTGTAACTGATTTTCAGCTTCAAATGGGTGTTAGGCTAACTAAACATAGTGTTGGGCCTAGGCGATTGAATTGGGCCAAGGCATTTGGGCTGAATTACTAGTGTGGCTAAACTAGATGGGTCTGATCTCATGGTTGCTGGGCCGATGTACTAGTGACCGGGCATTGATTCAGCGAACCGTTGTACTAGTTGAGTCAAGGTTCGGCTAAAGAGAGCATATGGTTCGTAGGGCATGTAGAGGGTTCGGGAACAGTAAAATGGTTCGGCTGTGGCAATGTTCGCTAAATGGTCAGATGGTTCGGCTGCTCCTATGTTGCACAGGTTCGTTCCAACCCAATATGGTTCGTCAGTGAAAGTTCGTGAGTCCCATGAAGGTTCGCAGAGTGTAGGAGGGTTCGCTGCTGATGGCTGGGTTCGTGGCACACAGCAGGGTTCGGCTCAGATGAACCAAGGTTCGGCCACCTTGACACCAACAGCAACCCGAACCTGTCATGCTCTCAACATCAACATCCTCACTTTTTAAGGTTGTAGGCTCTAACTGTTGGTGATTATCAGCAGGTGTGAGTTGTTCTCGAAGGTGTAATTGTCGTGGGGGTTGGCTTAGAACTGATTACAGCATGTATCACTAAAAACGAAATGAAACCCATTTTTTTTTCAGTTGGTTCCCTCGATCATAACTCATTTTTCAGTGGGGTTGGCTTTAGATCGGTTGTACTTTCATGTAGAGCTCGTCAAGGGCTTCGCGTGAGCGCAAAAATCACTCAAATCGGATAAGAAACGAGAGAGTTATGGTGTTTTGAAGGTGTAAAAATGGTGGAGGAGAGTGTAGCCGGAAATCTTGTGTAGTGAGAGAAGGAAGATGATAAAATGAGAAAATAAGGCTCACTTAGGGTTTTTATATCACGAGGGGTGTTCGGGTTCGTTTCGGTTGCTCGGTTCGCGATTTCGTCGCGTAACCGGAAAATTACGTGTAATTTATAATAAATAAATAAAGACTCTAATTTAATTAATTTGATGAGTTTCAAAATTGTAAAAATTTTAATTATTTATTTAATTATATTATTTTCGTTCGTGTCATGTTTCGTTTTCGTTTCGTCGAATCTAGTCACCATCGCGCGTATTCGTTCGAATCGTCATTCGAACGAACACGACGATGGTTTTGCTTTCCGACTTTTGTTTTCTACTTTCCAGTTATCATTTCAGAACGTTAAACTCACAGATATGTTTGTGTGAATCGTCACCCACGCAAACACACTGTCAGTTCGTTATTCTGAAATGACACTGTAATATTGTTTTAATTGTGTTTCCTCACTGTCGGACTCAACTAAACACCTTGATATTACCTTGATTTCACATTGAATTGTCGGCCATCTGATTCCTGTCATCTATGGATTTCAGATCGCAACCGATTTGTTTCTGATAATTGTTTGAACATTATTGTTTCTTATGATTTGTTGTGTTAACTGTAATTAAGTTTTCACTTAATAAACACAACTAATGTTTCAAATGTACGTTGTACTTAATGTATCTAAGTTTATACAAAATACGTACAACGATTTCTTGTATTTAAGAATCTGTTAATACAAACACTGTTTACACACATGTACGTACACATAGTTACTGTAGAAAGTACATGCACCGTACGGACTTGCCGGCCGGTCAGGTACTAGTTGTCACAGTCTCCCGTTGTTAAAGAAATTTCGTCCCGAAATTTAAGCATTAAGGTCGGGCTTTATTTCTCAAACAAGTGAGGATACTTGGATTTCATGTTGTCCTCGCGCTCCCAAGTAAATTCTGGTCCATGCTTGGAGTTCCATCGAACCTTTACAATAGGGATACGGCTATGTTTCAGTTTCTTAACTTCACGTTCCATGATCTCTACAGGTTCTTCAATGAAGTGCAGTTGCTCATCAACTTGTATTTCTTCCAGTGGTATAATCAATGACTCGTCTGCTAAGCACCTGTTTAGTTTTGATACATGAAACACATCGTGTACTCCACTGAGTTCATCAGGGTGTCTGAGTCTTTATGCCACAGGACTTATGCGTTGAGTAATCTCAAACGGTCCGACATACCTAGGTGCTAGCTTGCCCTTAGCTCCAAAACGAACTACGCCTTTCCATGGGGACACTTTCAACATGGCTCGGTCACCCACGTCGAATTCCAAAGGCTTGCGCCTTTTGTCGGCATAGCTCTTTTGACGGCTACGTGTTGCTTGTAATCGTTGTTGTATCTGGGCAATCTTATCAGTAGTTTCCTGAATAAGTTCAGGCCCAGTTATTCTGTTGTCTCCCACTTCGGTCCAACAAATTGGAGACCGACATTTTCTACCATAAAGTGCTTCAAAAGGAGCACATCCAATGCTGCTGTGGTGGCTATTGTTGTAGGAGAACTCAATGAGAGGTAAGTGTGTGTCCCAACTTCCACCGAAGTCTAGGATGCATGTTCTCAACATATCCTCTAGGGTTTGAATGGTGCGTTCGCTTTGTCCATCCGTTTGTGGATGACAAGGAGTGCTCAAGTTAACACTTGTCCCTAAGGATTGTTGCAATGATTGCCAGAACCGCGAAGTGAATCGACTGTCCCGGTCTGAAATAATAGATAATGGCACCCTGTGCCTAACTACTATTTCATCAATGTATAATCTCGCTAGTTTCTCCATCTTGTATGTCTCTCTGATCGGCAAGATGTGTGCGGACTTGGTCAATCGATCAATGATGACCCAAATAGAATCATATCCGCCGGAAGTGCGGGGCAGCTTGGTAATGAAATCCATAGCTATTTGCTCGCACTTCCATTGTGGTATCTCCGGTTGTTCCAGCAAACCCGAAGGTTTCTGATGTTCTGCTTTGACTTTGGCACATGTAATGCACTTGCCAACATAAGTGGCATTGTCTTTCTTCATACCCGGCCACCAATAAAATGACCTAAGATCTTGGTACATCTTATCAGCACCAGGATGAACTGAATAACGTGTCTTGTGTGCCTCGTCAAGTATTAGTGTTCGAAGTTCATCTACTGCTGGAATCCAGACACGATCTAGATAATAGATAACTCTATCTTGTTTCGTCTTGAAATGTTTCTCGGCTCCACAATCGAGCTCTCGTTTCAAATTGTCTCTTGCCACTGTCTCTTGTTGTGCTTGTAGAATGCGATCTCTCAGACTTGTTTGCACGGTCATTCCCATGGCGCGAGCGCGTAAGGGTTTGACTCTTTCCTTCCGGCTCAAAGCATCTGCAACAACATTTGCTTTGCCCGGATGGTATTTGATCACACAATCGTAATCGTTCAGGAGCTCAAACCAACGTCTCTGTCTCATGTTAAGCTCCTTCTGATCAAATATGTGTTGTAGGCTTTTGTGGTATGTGAAGATAGTGCACTTAGTACCGTAAAGGTAGTGTCTCCAAATCTTTAATGCAAATACAACAGCTCCCAGTTCAAGATCGTGTGTCGTGTAATTCTTCTCGTGTATCTTCAGCTGTCGTGAGGCATAAGCAATGACTTTGTCTCGTTGCATCAAAACACATCCGAGTCCCAGATGGGAAGCATCACAGTAAGCTACAAAGTCATCATTGCCTTCTGGGAGTGTTAAGATTGGAGCATTGCACAATCTTTGTTTCAATGTCTGGAATGCCTCTTCTTGTTTCTGAGTCCACACAAAAGGTTCCGTCTTCTGTGTGAGCTTGGTGAGAGGCAAGGCTATCTTAGAGAAATTCGAAATGAATCTCCTGTAATAACCTGCCAATCCTAAGAATGATCGGATCTCCATCGGTGTTGTAGGCACATCCCAGTTCTTGATTCCTTCTATCTTGGCAGGATCCACATGAATACCATCACTGTTAATCACGTGACCCAAAAATTGAACTTCCCTTAGCCAGAATTCACACTTGGAGAATTTAGCATAGAGTCGTTCTTCTTTCAGAAGCTCCAAAACTGTCTTGAGGTGTTATTCGTGTTCCTTCTCGTTCTTTGAATAAATCAGTATATCATCAATGAAGACGATAACAAACTGATCTAGATAGGGCTTGCACACCCGGTTCATCAAATCCATGAACACAGTCGGTGCGTTCGTCAATCCGAATGGCATCACCATGAATTCGTAATGACCAAATCGGGTACGAAAGGCCGTCTTTGGTATGTCTTCCTCTTGAATCCGGAGCTGATGATAGCCTGACCTCAGGTCTATCTTTGAAAAGCACTGTGCTCCCCGTAACTGATCAAACAAATCATCAATCCTCGGTAACGGGTACCGATTCTTGATGGTGAGTTTGTTGAGTTCTCGATAATCTATGCACATCCTGAAAGTTCCATTCTTCTTTTTAACAAAAAGAACCGGAGCTCCCCACGGTGAAAAGCTTGGTCGGATGAATCCTTTATCGAGTAACTCTTGTAACTGATTAGACAGCTCCTGCATCTCTGATGGAGCAAGTCTATAAGGAGACTTAGCTACAGGAGTTGCTCCCGGAATCAAATCGATTCGGAACTGCACCAATCTCTCGGGTGGCAGTCCCGGTAAGTCATCCGGAAACACTTCTGCAAAGTCTCTCACAACTGGTACATCTTGAATCTTGATCGCCTTCTTGTCTTTCTGAATCACGTGAGCTAGAAATGCAACGCATTGCTTTCGTAAGTACTTGCGAGCCTTCATGCACGATATTATCTTGACACTGCGTTTCGCTTGGTCTCCACGAATCTCCAAGACCTCATTGTTCTCCACAGGAATGCGTAGTAGCTTATCGGAACAGATGAACTCAACTCTATTAAGAGATAGCCAATCCATTCCGATGATGATGTCGAAACTGCCCAGCTCCATCGGTATCAAGTCGATGGAAAATGTGTGATCGCCAAGTGTTAGTGGGAATTCCTAAATATAGTGTCTACTGTAAGCTGTTTGCCATTTGCTATCTCAATAGTATAAGGGGAGTCTAACAATTCCTTATCATAATTAAGATGGCATGCAAAATCGGATGAGATGAAACTCTGATCCGCACCAGTGTCAAATAATATGGATGCATAGAAGTCAGATAAGAGAAATGTACCCGTAATAACATTCGGGTCCTGTCGAGCGGCAGCAGCTCCTATCTGAAAGGCTCTTCCTCGCGGTGCTTGAGCCCCTTGTTGATTCCTCTTGGGACAATCCCGAGAGAAATGTCCTGGTTCGCCACAGTTGTAACAAGACCTAGGATCTGCAACAGCAGTAGCTGCATTGTTGTTTTTGTTTTGAGTCCTCGGACTCCTGCAGTAATTTGCTGTGTGACCAAATCTCCCACAGTTGGCGCAATGTCTGCACGGGACATTTGGTAGATGATGAAACTGGCATGAGTTGCACAGAGGTGCAGTGCCAGCGTATGGCTTCCTGATCTCCAATGGTTGTGGCTGGTTGCGCATCGGAGCTTGCGTAGTGGCAGCAAAGTTTCTAGCCACTTTTTGTTTCTTAGCCAGACGTTTATCCGACTTCTTGGAAGTTCTAGCTTTGGCTGGTTCAGCCTCCTTCTTGAATGCCCCAGAGGCAACCATCATATCTGTCAGGGATGCTGACAGTGTAACAGCTAGCTCCATGGTAGTAGGGTGGGCAGAAATCACATGACCTCGGATACTGGGCGGTAATCCACCAACATACCGTGCTATCCTCTTCTCAAGTACTGGCAACACATCAGGTGCCAGAGTAGCTAACTCATGAAATTTGGTGGTGTAGGCCAGATGCCCAACACCAATCATCTCCAGGTTGAGCAGTTCGGTCTCAACCTTCTTTAGTTCATTTCTTGGGCAAAACTCTGCCCGCAGCATGGCCTTGAATTCACTCCAAGGCATAGCCTGGGCATCATCCCGCCCTCTGACTGAAACTTGAGCGTTCCACCAAGTTAACGCTCGCTTGCTAAAAGATCCCGCAGCATACTTAACTCTGTTCTGTTTAGGACAGCCACTGATGTCGAGGGTAGCCTCCATCTTCTCGATCCAATGGATCAGTCCGACTGCACCCTCACTGCCACTGAAACTGGGTGGCTTGCAACGTACAAAGTTCTTGTAGGCATAGTCCTGACTCTGTCTGGTGTTACTGCTGCCTTCTCCTGATGAGTTAGCAACGTTGTTGCTGTTGTTGGTGTTGATTCGGTTCATTATGTCTGGGATTACCTCCCTCAGCTGACTGGTCAACAGAGTGGCCAGTGCAATGGTAACGGGATCCAGCTGATAAGCCGGTGGTGGAGGAGGAGGAGGTGGAGGTGAATCAGGTGGTGTCGGCGTAGATGAGTGAGGAGCAGAGCCTTGAGTCAATGGTAATAGAGGTGGTTGTCTTCTTGGCGGCATTCTGATCATAACCGAAAGAAATCGGTTAGTGCAGTGATCAGAAGTAGAAGACATATGCAAATCGAATCCTAAGTCACATGATCTCTATATGAGGGTCCCTAGGTTATAGTCTAGGCCAAACCGTTAAAGTAATATGACCTATATTTCTCTATAACCATGGCTCTGATACCAATTTGTTACACCCCAGGCCGGCGGGAACGGATCGTGTTTTCCCGTCGGGCGGAAGGTTCCCGGGGCGCGATATCATGAGTGATAATCCAATGATCAGATTGTTTACATAGCACATGATAAATAAATGAGAAATTTCTAACACATCCATGATATAGAATTACAAGATTAAATTACACCGTATCGTTCATAATTTAATCAAGTAAATCTACCAAGAAGAATCAATGTAACTATATCTTGTATATGTACAAGATATACAAAAGATGATTCATGTTCTTGTTCCCAAAAGCATGCAACACAAAATAAAGCTAGGTCTTCTAAAAGTCCACTAGCTAAATCCTTGCATGTATGTATCTACACCTGTTCATCACCTGAGAAACGTGTATTTAAACAAAGTCAACACTAGGTTGGTGAGTTCATAAGTAAGTTAATGTAAAACCTTGATTCATTAACATGCACATTCACAATGATAAAACTGTTGCTTGTATGAGTATCTGTTTCACTTGTTCACCCAATGGCTCCTCGATAGTTATAGTCACAAGTACTATGTCATCCTAGTAGTGTTGCTTATATATAGGGCATATGTAAGGGAACTAAGCCCTAGCCAACATCCCACCACAACACCGCTAGAACTCCACACTACTTGTGATACAACTATTGATTTCCATTCTCAATTCCCATGTGTATCTCATTCTTGATCACCTGTGTTCTCCCGTATAGAATAATAAAATAATGGCGTTGTAATTATCAAACCGAAGTATTGATAATCAATATATGTGTCAAGGATATTAGATTTATCAAATCTGTTCCTTGTATTATTCTATAGTTTATGGGGTTAACTGTGGTTTCACTCTTATATATTAAAAGTGTTAGTTAACTATTTGTAATGTAATCTCAATGCAACGTATAGAGCCCAAATGAAATCCATTGTAATCCTCACGTAATCATATTACAATGCATTCCATTCACCTCTATTCCGCCGTGTGATCCCAAAGCCTCAATGTGGGATTGTTCTCATGTGATTAACAAGGTTGAATAAGAACTTGTCTTTTTACATCATGTTAATTATGTGTAAATGATAAGAATCCCATGAAGTTACGTTATCATGATCATCATTTACTGTAATCCATATCATCCCAAAGTCTCAATGTGGGGTTGTTCTCGTGTGATTAACAAAGTCGAATAAGAACTTGTCTTATTACATCATGTTAATTATGTGTAAATGATAATAATCCCATGAAGTAACGTTATCATGATCATCATTTACTGTAATCCATATGATCCCAAAGTCTCAATGTGGGATTGTTCTCGTGTGATTAACAAAGTCGAATAAGAACTTGTCTTATTACATCATGTTAATTATGTGTAAATGATAAGAATCCCATGAATTTACGTTATCATGATCATCATTTACTGTAATCCATATGTTCACCATGTAATCCTTAAGCCGTAGTAAGAACATGTCTTAGTACCCTTAAGTGACGCAGGTGGTGGATACCCAATGCGATCATACTATCACATAGTATGTATTTAAGGTGTAGATTAAGTGTTATAAGTGATTTACTGATCACACTTCATCAATTATGATGTGAAATGATATTAAGAAGATATTTTACCTTCTAATCATTTATGTGTTGTGAAGTGTCATCATGTTCCACTGTAATAGTTCTCATTTGTTCGTTTGTATACGAATTGTCTCACTGTTTACTCATGTAGAATAACTAAGCATTGTATGATAAAATCTTACAACTATGTTATTCAAATGTATCATTGATTATGAAAATCACTTTATCATAATCATCAAAGTTTCCCTGTTATCTCATGATCATACAAGCATGCATACAATGATAAGCGATAATAAACAGTTTAATATTATCTAAATCAAAGTATAAATAACATGTTAAGCAAAACTTTTAAATAAATAAAAGTAAACATGTTCCTCAGCCCCGAGAGTTAAAATCAGTAAATATTTAAAGTAAAAGGGGCATATGAACTCACCTTCTTGTTGTAGGGTTGACTTAGCTTAAAGGATGAAAACACGCGCTCTTTGTTGTTCTTGTAGTGGTTTTCACGTTCCTGTATTTATTTCACATGTATTCATCTTATGAATATTAATTGTAATTTAACTATGTGTGTGTAAAGGTGTTATCCTTAGAGGTGTTTAACACTCGCGAGTCTCGACTTTGGTCTCCATTCGGCCTTGTTTAGTCTTCAAAGTTGTTGAAATCATATAAATTTTGAGTTATCAATCTTTAATTCTTTGTAACCTAAATTAGTATCATAACTCTAGTATCATTGTAGTCCAATTGTAATTACTTTGCAAATTTCTTGTCACCTTTGTAGTTATTCAAGATTATCCTGATTCTATAATTCTCTAATCAAATTGGCCTCTTGAAGTTTGTTTAATCATTTTGATAACCAAGTGGCCGAATGGGTGTGTTAACCAACTCAAACACAATATTGACTCGAACTGGATTATTGGGCCATGTAATGATCGGGGGCAGTTTGGGCTTGACAAATCAACATGGACCTATCCTACGGTTTTTGGGCTTGATATTAGTGTGGGCCAATAGTTGAGCCGAAGAGGCTATAGTGGCCCAAACTATACTACGGTTGAGATAATTAGGCCCAACTTGAACACCGGTTCGTGTAACTGATTTTCAGCATCAAATGGGTGTTAGGCTAACTAAACATAGTGTTGGGCCTAGGCAATTGAATTGGGCCAAGGCATTTGGGCTGAATTACTAGTGTGGCTGGGCCGATGTAGTCCTTTGGGCCGAACCAGGCCTGATGGCTAATATCCCATGGCTTCAACAGAAAAGTGACCGGGCATTGATTCAGCGAACCCTTGTACTAGTAGAGTCAAGTTTCGGCGAAAGAGAGCATATGGTTCGTAGGGCATGTAGAGGGTTCGGGAACAGTAAAATGGTTCGGCTGTGGCAATGTTCGCTAAATGGTCAGATGGTTCGGCTGCTCCTATGTTGCACAGGTTCGTTCCCAACCAATATGGTTCGTCAGTGAAAGTTCGTGAGTCCCATGAAGGTTCGCAGTGTGCAGGAGGGTTCGCTGCTGATGGCTGGGCTCGTGGCACACAGCAGGGTTCGGCTCAGATGAACCAAGGTTCGGCCACCTTGACACCAACAGCAACCCGAACCTGTCATGCTCTTAACATCAACATCCTCACATTTTAAGGTTGTAGGCTCTAACTGTTGGTGATTATCAGCAGGTGTGAGTTGTTCTCGAAGGTGTAATGGTCTCGGGGGTTGGCTTAGAACCGATTACAGCATGTATCACTAAAAATGAAATGAAACCCATTTTTTTTTCAGTTGGTTCCCTCGATCATACCTCGTTTTTCAGTGGGGTTGGCTTTAGATCGGTTGTACTTTCATGTAGAGCTCGTCAAGGGCTTTGCGTGAGCGCAAAAATCACTCAAATCGGATAAGAAACGAGAGAGTTATGGTGTTTTGAAGGTGTAAAAATGGTGGAGGAGAGTGTAGCCGGAAATCTTGTGTAGTGAGAGAAGGAAGATGATAAAATGAGAAAATAAGGCTCACTTAGGGTTTTTATATCACGCGGGGTGTTCGGGTTCGTTTCGGTTGCTCGGTTCGCGATTTCGTCGCGTAACCGGAAAATTACGTGTAATTTATAATAAATAAATAATGACTCTAATTTAATTAATTTGATGAGTTTCAAAATTGTAAAAATGTTAATTATTTATTTAATTATATTATTTTCGTTCGTGTCGTGTTTCGTTTTCGTTTCGTCGAATCGCGTCACCATCGCGCGTATTCGTTCGAATCGTCATTCGAACGAACACGACGATGGTTTTGCTTTCCGACTTTTGTTTTCTACTTTCCAGTTATCATTTCAGAACGTTAAACTCACAGATATGTTTGTGTGAATCCTCACCCACGCAAACACACTGTCAGTTCGTTATTCTAAAATGGCACTGCAATATTGTTTTAATTGTGTTTCCTCACTGTCGGACTCAACTAAACACCTTCATATTACCTTGATTTCACATGGAATTGTCGGCCATCTGATTCCTGTCATCCATGGATTTCATATCGCAACCGATTTGTTTCTGATAATTGTTTGAACACCATTGTTTCTCATGATTTGTTGTGTTAACTGTAATTAAGTTTTCACTTAATAAACACAACTAATGTTTCTAGTGTACGTTGTACTTAATGTATCTAAGTTTACACAAAATACGTACAAGGATTTCTTGTATCTAAGAATCTGTTAATACAAACACTGTTTATACACATGTACGTACACATAGTTACTGTAGAAAGTACACGCACCGTACGGACTTGCCGGCCGGTCAGGTACTAGTTGTCACAGTCTCCCATTGTTAAAGAAATTTCGTCCCGAAATTTAAGCATAAAGGTCGGGCTTTATTTCTCAAACAAGTGAGGATACTTGGCTTTCATGTTGTCCTCGCGCTCCCAAGTAAATTCTGGTCCACGCTTCGAGTTCCATCGAACCTTTACAATAGGGATACGGCTACGTTTCAGTTTCTTAACTTCACGTTCTATAATCTCTACAGGTTCTTCAATGAAGTGTAGTTGCTCATCAACTTGTATTTCTTCCAGTGGTATAATCAATGACTCGTCTGCTAAGCACCTTTTTAGATTTGATACATGAAACACATCGTGTACTCCACTGAGTTCATCAGGGAGTCTGAGTCTGTATGCCACAGGACCTATGGTTTGAGTAATCTCAAACGGTCCGACATACCTAGGTGCTAGCTTGCCCTTAGCTCCAAAACGAACTACGCCTTTCCATGGGGACACTTTCAACATGACTCGGTCACCCACGTCGAATTCCAAAGGCTTGCGCCTTTTGTCGGCATAGCTCTTTTGACGGCTACGTGTTGCTTGTAATCGTTGTTGTATCTGGGCAATCTTATCAGTAGTTTCCTGAATAAGTTCAGGCCCAGTTATTCTGTTGTCTCCCACTTCGGTCCAACAAATTGAAGACCGACAATTTCTACCATAAAGTGCTTCAAAAGGAGCACATCCAATGCTGATGTGGTAGCTATTGTTGTAGGAGAACTCAATGAGAGGTAAGTGTGTGTCCCAACTTCCACCGAAGTCTGGGATGCATGTTCTCAACATATCCTCTAGGGTTTGAATGGTGCGTTCGCTTTGTCGATCCGTTTGTGGATGATAAGCAGTGCTCAAGTTAACACTTGTCCCTAAGGATTGTTGCAATGATTGCTAGAACCGCGAAGTAAATCGACTGTCCCGGTCTGAAATAATAGATAATGGCACCCCGTGCCTAACTACTATTTCATCAATGTATAGTCTCGCTAGTTTCTCCATCTTGTATGTCTCTGTGATCGGCAAGAAGTGTGCGGACTTGGTCAATCGATCAATGATGACCCAAATAGAATCATATCCGCCGGAAGTGCGGGGCAGCTTGGTAATGAAATCCATAGCTATTTGCTCCCACTTCCATTGTGGTATCTCCGGTTGTTCCAGCAAACCCGAAGGTTTCTAATGTTCTGCTTTTACTTTGGCACATGTAATACACTTTCCAACATAAGTGGCAATGTCTTTCTTCATACCCGGCCACCAATAAAATGACCTAAGATCTTGGTACATCTTATCAGCACCAGGATGAACTGAATAACGTGTCTTGTGTGCCTAGTCAAGTATTAGTGTTTGAAGTTCATCTACTGCTGGAATCCAGACACGATCCAGATAATAGATAACTCCATCTTGTTTCGTCTTGAAATGTTTCTCGGCTCCACAATCGAGCTCGCGTTTCAAATTGTCTCTTGCCACTGTCTCTTGTTGTGCTTGTAGAATGCGATCTCTCAGACTTGTTTGCACGGTCATTCCCATGGTGCGAGCGCGTAAGGGTTTGACTCTTTCCTTCCGGCTCAAAGCATCTGCAACAACATTTGCTTTGCCCGGATGGTATTTGATCACACAATCGTAATCGTTCAGGAGCTCAAACCAACGTCTTTGTCTCATGTTAAGCTCCTTCTGATCAAATATGTGCTGTAGGGTCGTGTGGTCTGTGAAGATAGTGCACTTAGTACCGTAAAGGTAGTGTCTCCAAATCTTTAATGCAAATACAACAGCTCCCAGTTCAAGATCGTGTGTCGTGTAATTCTTCTCGTGTATCTTCAGCTGTCGTGAGGCATAAGCAATGACTTTGTCTCGTTGCATCAAAACACATCCGAGTCCCTATGGGAAGCATCACAGTAAACTACAAAGTCATCATTGCCTTCTGGGAGTGTTAAGATTGGAGCATTGCACAATCTTTGTTTCAATGTATGGAATGCCTCTTCTTGTTTCTGAGTCCACACAAAAGGTTCAGTCTTCTGTGTGAGCTTGGTGAGAGGCAAGGCTATCTTAGAGAAATTCGAAATGAATCTCCTGTAATAACCTGCCAATCCTAAGAATGATCGGATCTCCGTCGGTGTTGTAGGCACATCCCAGTTCTTGATTGCTTCTATCTTGGCAGGATCCACGTGAATACCATCACTGTTAATCACGTGACCCAAAAACTAAACTTCCCTTAGCCAGAATTCACACTTGGAGAATTTAGCATAGATTCGTTCTTCTTTCAGAAGTTCCAAAACTGTCTTTAGGTGTTGTTCGTGTTCCTTCTCGTTCTTTGAATAAATCAGTATATCATCAATGAAGACGATAACAAACTGATCTAGATACGGCTTGCACACCCGGTTCATCAAATCCATGAACACAGCCGGTGCGTTCGTCAATCCGAATGGCATCACCATGAATTCGTAATGACCATATCGGGTACGAAAGGCCGTCTTTGGTATGTCTTCCTCTTGAATCCGGAATTGATGATAGCCTGACCTTAGGTCTATCTTTGAAAAGCACTGTGCTCCATGTAACTAATCAAACAAATCATCAATCCTCGGTAACGGGTACCGATTCTTGATGGTGAGTTTGTTGAGTTCTCGATAATCTATGCACATCCTGAAAGTTCCATCCTTCTTTTTAACAAAAAGAACCGGAGCTCCCCATGATGATAAAGCTCGGTCGGATGAATCCTTTATCGAGTAACTCTTGTAACTGATTAGACAGCTCCTGCATCTCTGATGGAGCAAGTCTATAAGGAGACATAGCTACAGGAGTTGCTCCCGAAATCAAATCGATTCGGACCTGCACCGATCTCTCGGGTGGCAGTCCCGGTAAGTCATCCGGAAACACTTCTGCAAAGTCTCTCACAACTGGTACATTTTGAATCTTGATCGCCTTCTTGTCTTTCTGAATCACGTGAGCTAGAAATGCAACGCATTGCTTTCGTAAGTACTTGCGAGCCTTCATGCACGATATTATCTTGACACTGCGTTTCGCTTGGTCTCCACGAATCTCCAAGACCTCATTGTTCTCCACAGGAATGCGTAGTAGCTTATCGGAACAGATGAACTCAACTCTATTAAGAGATAGCCAATCCATTCCGATGATGATGTCGAAACGGCCCAGCTCCATCGGTATCAAGTCGATGGAAAATGTGTGATCGCCAAGTGTTAGTGGGCAATTCCTAAATATAGTGTCTACTGTAATCTGTTAGCCATTTGCTATCTCAATAGTATAAGGGGATTCTAACAATTCCTTATCATAATTAAGATGGCATGCAAAATCAGATGAGATGAAACTCTGATCCGCACCAGTGTCAAATAATATTGATGCATAGAAGTCAGATAAGAGAAATGTACCCGTAATAACATTCGGGTCCTGTCGAGCGGCAGCAGCTCCTATCTGAAAGGCTCTTCCTCGCTGTGCTTGAGCCCCTTGTTGATTCCTCTTGGGACAATCCCGAGAGAAATGTCCTGGTTCGCCTCAGTTGTAACAAGACCTAGGATCTGCAGTAGCAGCAGCAGTAGCTGCATTGTTGTTTCTGTTTTGAGTCCTCGGACTCCTGCAGTAATTTGTTGTGTGACCAAATCTCTCATAGTTGGCGCAATGTCTGCACGGGACATTTGGTAGATGATGAAACTGGCATGAGTTGCACAGAGGTGCAGTGCCAGTGTATGGCTTCCTGATCTCCAATGGTTGTGGCTGGTTGCGCATCGGAGCTTGAGTAGTGGCAGCAAAGTTTCTAGCCACTTTTTGTTTCTTAGCCGGACATTTATCCGACTTCTTGGAAGTTCCAGCTTTGGCTGTTTCAGCCTCCTTCTTGAATGCCCCAGAGGCAACCATCATATCTGTCAGGGATGCTGACAGTGTAACAGTTAGCTCCATGGTAGTAGGGTGGGCAGAAATCACATGACCTCGGATACTGGGCGGTAATCCACCAACATACCGTGCTATCCTCTTCTCAAGTGCTGGCAACACATCAGGTGCCAGAGTAGCTAACTCAAGAAATCTGGTGGTGTAGGCCAGATGCCCAGCACCAATCATCTCCAGGTTGAGCAGTTCGGTCTCAACCTTCTATAGTTCATTTCTTGGGCAAAACTCTGCCCGCATCATGGCCTTGAATTTACTCCAAGGCATAGTCTGGGCCTCATCCCGCCCTCTGACTGAAACTTGAGCGTTCCACCAAGTTAACGCTCGCTTTTTAAATGATCCCGCAGCATACTTAACTCTGTTCTGTTCAGGACAACCACTGATGTCGAGGGTAGCCTCCATCTTCTCGATCCACTGGATCAGTCCGACTGCACCCTCACTGCCACTGAAACTGGGTGGCTTGCAACCTACAAAGTTCTTGTAGGCGTAGTCCTGACTCTGTCTGGTGTTATCGCTGCCTTCTCCTGATGAGTTGGCAACGTCGTTGCTGTTGTTGGTGTTGATTCGGTTCATCATGTCTGGGATTACCTCCCTCAGCTGACTGGTCAACACAGTGGCCAGTGCAATGGTAGCGGGATCCAGCTGATAAGCCGGTGGTGCGGAGGAGGTGGAGGTGAATCAGGTGGTGTCGGCGTAGATGAGTGAGGAGCAGAGCCTTGAGTCAATGGTAATAGAGCTGGTTGTCTTCTTGGTGATATTCTGATCATAACCGAAAGAAATCGGTTAGTGCAGTGATCAGAAGTAGAAGACATATGCAAATCGAATCCTAAGTCACATGATCTCTATATGAGGGTCCCTAGGTTATAGTCTAGGCCAAACCGTTAAAGTAATATGACCTATATTTCTCTATAACCATGGCTCTGATACCAATCTGTCACACCCCAGGCCGGCGTGAACGGATCGTGTTTTCCCGTCGGGCGGAAGGTTCCCGGGGCGCGATATCATGAGTGATAATCCAATGATCAGATTGTTTACATAGCACATGATAAATAAATGAGAAATTTCTAACACATCCATGATATAGAATTACAAGATTAAATTACAGCGTATCGTTCATAATTTAATCAAGTAAATCTACCAAAAAGAATCAATGTAACTATATCTTGTATATGTACAAGATATACAAAAGATGATTCATGTTCTTGTTCCCAAAAGCATGCAACACAAAATAAAGCTAGGTCTTCTAAAAGTCCACTAGCTAAATCCTTGCATGTATGTATCTACACCTATTCATCACCTGAGAAACATGTACTTAAACAAAGTCAACACTAGGTTGGTGAGTTCATAAGTAAGTTAATGTAAAACCTTGATTCATTCACATGCACATTCACAATTATAAAACTGTTGCTTGTATGATTATCTGTTTCACTTGTTCACCCAATGGCTCCTAGATAGTTATAGTCACAAGTACTATGTCATCCTAGTAGTGTTGCTTATATATAGGGCATATGTAAGGGAACTAAGCCCTAGCCAACATCCAACCACAACACCACTAGAACTCCACACTACTTGTGATACAACTATTGATTTCCATTCTCAATTCCCATGTGTATCTCATTTTGATCACCTGTGTTCTCATGTATAGAATAATAAAATGATGGCGTTGTAATTATCAAACCGAAGTATTGATAATCAATATATGTGTTAAGGATATTAGATTTATCAAATCTGTTCCTTGTATTATTCTATAGTTTATGGGGTTAACTGTGGTTTCACTCTTATATATTAAAAGTGTTAGTTAACTATTTGTAATGTAATCTCAATGCAACGTATAGAGCCCAAATGAAATCCATTGTAATCCTCACGTAATCAGATTACAATGCATTCCATTTACCTCTATTCCGCCGTGTGATCCCAAAGCCTCCATGTGGGATTGTTCTCATGTGATTAACAAGGTTGAATAAGAACTTGTCTTATTACATCATGTTAATTATGTGTAAATGATAAGAATCCCATGAAGTTACGTTATCATGATCATCATTTACTGTAATCCATATGATCCCAAAGTCTCAATGTGGGGTTGTTCTCGTGTGATTAACAAAGTCGAATAAGAACTTGTCTTATTACATCATGTTAATTATGTGTAAATGATAAGAATCCCATGAAGTTACGTTATCATGATCATCATTTACTGTAATCCATATGATCCCAAAGTCTCAATGTGGGATTGTTCTCGTGTGATTAAGAAAGTCGAATAAGAACTTGTCTTATTACATCATGTTAATTATGTGTAAATGATAAGAATCCCATGAACTTACGTTATCATGATCATCATTTACTGTAATCCATATGATCCCAAAGTCTCAATGTGGGATTGTTCTCGTGTGATTAAGAAAGTCGAATAAGAACTTGTCTTATTACATCATGTTAATTATGTGTAAATGATAAGAATCCCATGAAGTTACGTTATCATGATCATCATTTACTGTAATCCATATGTTCACCATGTAATCCTTAAGCCGTAGTAAGAACATGTCTTAGTACACTTAAGTGACGCAGGTGGTGGATACCCAATGCGATCATACTATCACATAGTATGTTTTTAAGGTGTAGATTAAGTGTTATAAGTGATTTACTTATCACACTTCATCAATTATGATGTGAAATGATATTAAGAAGATATTTTACCTTCTAATCATTTATGTGTTGTGAAGTGTCATTATGTTCCACTGTAATAGTTCTCATTTGTTCGTTTGTATACGAATTGTCTCACTGTTTACTCATGTAGAATAACTAAGCATTGTAAGATAAAATCTTACAACTATGTTATTCAAATGTATCATTGATTATGAAAATTACTTTATCATAATCATCAGAGTTTCCCTGTTATCTCATGATCATACAAGCATGCATACAATGATAAGCAATAATAAACAGTTTAATATTATCTAAATCAAATTATAAATAACATGTTAAGCAAAACTTTTAAATAAATAAAAGTAAACATGTTCCTCAGCCTCGAGTTAAAATCAGTAAAGATTTAAAGTAAAAGGGGCATATGAACTCACCTTCTTGTTGTAGGGTTGACTTAGCTTAAAGGATGAAAACACGCGCTCTTCGTTGTTCTTGTTGTGGTTTTCACGTTCCTGTATTTATTTCACATGTATTCATCTTATGAATATTAATTGTAATTTAACTATGTGTGTGTAAAGGTGTAATTGAATTGGGCCAAGGCATTTGGGCTGAATTACTAGTGTGGCTGGGCCGATGTAGTCCTTTGGGCCGAACCAGGCCTGATGGCTAATATCGCATGGCTTCAACAGAAAAGGGACCGGGCATTGATTCAGCGAACCCTTGTACTAGTTGAGTCAAGTTTCGGCGAAAGAGAGCATATGGTTCGTAGGGCATGTAGAGGGTTCGGGAACTGTAAAATGGTTCGGCTGTGGCAATGTTCGCTAAATGGTCAGATGGTTCGGCTGCTCCTATGTTGCACAGGTTCGTTCCCAACCAATATGGTTCGTCAGTGAAAGTTCGTGAGTCCCATGAAGGTTCGCAGAGTGCAGGAGGGTTCGCTGCTGATGGCTGGGTTCGTGGCACACAGCAGGGTTCGGCTCAGATGAACCAAGGTTCGGCCACCTTGACACCAACAGCAACCCGAACCTGTCATGCTCTCAACATCAATATCCTCACTATTTAAGGTTGTAGGCTCTAACTGTTGGTGATTATCAGCAGGTGTGAGTTGTTCTCGAAGGTGTAATGGTCGTGGGGGTTGGCTTAGAACCGATTACAGCATGTATCACTAAAAACGAAATGAAACCCATTTTTTTTTCAGTTGGTTCCCTCGATCATACCTCGTTTATCAGTGGGGTTGGCTTTAGATCGGTTGTACTTTCATGTAGAGCTCGTCAAGGGCTTCGCGTGAGCGCAAAAATCACTCAAATCGGATAAGAAACGAGAGAGTTATGGTGTTTTGAAGGTGTAAAAATGGTGGAGGAGAGTGTAGCCGGAAAGCTTGTGTAGTGAGAGAAGGAAGATGATAAAATGAGAAAATAAGGCTCACTTAGGGTTTTTATATCACGCGGGGTGTTCGGGTTCGTTTCGGTTGCTCGGTTCGCGATTTCGTCGCGTAACCGGAAAATTACGTGTAATTTGTAATAAATAAATAAAGACTCTAATTTAATTAATTTGATGAGTTTCAAAATTGTAAAAATGTTAATTATTTATTTAATTATATTATTTTCGTTCGTGTCGTGTTTCGTTTTCGTTTCGTCGAATTGCGTCACCATCGCGCGTATTCGTTCGAATCGTCATTCGAACGAACACGACGATGGTTTTGCTTTCCGACTTTTGTTTTCTACTTTCCAGTTATCATTTCAGAACGTTAAACTCACAGATATGTTTGTGTGAATCGTGACCCACGCAAACACACTGTCAGTTCGTTATTCTGAAATGACACTGTAATATTGTTTTAATTGTGTTTCCTCACTGTCGGACTCAACTAAACACCTTCATATCACCTTGATTTCACATTGAACTGTCGGCCATCTGATTCCTGTCATCTATGGATTTCAGATCGCAACCGATTTGTTTCTGATAATTGTTTGAACACCATTGTTTCTCATGATTTGTTGTGTTAACTGTAATTAAGTTTTCACTTAATAAACGCAACTAATGTTTCAAATGTACGTTGTACTTAATGTATCTAAGTTTACACAAAATACGTACAACGATTTCTTGTATTTAAGAATCTGTTAATACAAACACTGTTTACACACATGTACGTACACATAGTTACTGTAGAAAGTACACGCACCGTACGGACCTGCCGGCTGGTTAGGTACTAGTTGTCACATCTTGTCCTGCCCATGTGCGGTTCGCATTAGGCCTAGACCACAACCATTTGGTTCAAGCATTCGGTTCATGGGATTCTATTATAACCCAGTTAATTCAATTAGCCAGAGACGATTTCATGACTCATTATACATGATCAATTCTAATAGCAATTACTTAGGCCCAATAGGAAAACCTTTGGCCCAACACCACGAAACCTTTGCCCCATTATGGTTAAATCGGCCCATGTCTAACCTAAGAGACCTATGACATTGTTTAAGCTCACAATGATTGTAGGGGCTCAAGGCCATTGTTTGGCCCACAACTTAAAGAAATTGTGAGGTGATCTCATTCGGCTCAAGTTTATAACTTAACATAATCGTGAGATCAAGTCACAATCACAAAGACTTAAAACAATTTGAACATTTCTTCAAAATACATGTTAAACAATGGTTATCAAGTTCTACAACATTTGTTATTTTATGCAAACAAGTTGTGCATGAAAGAACATTACAATTCTTTTCAGGAATCAAATATCAATCATGTAACTCAATCCTGAAATTCAAATTCACAACACTCTTAAACATGAGAACAAGTTATTCAAAAGGCTAATCAAGTTCAAGTTAACACAAGTCAATCAATGAATCAAAGTCTATACAATCATAAGTCTTATATCTTATGTATGATTACAATGATATAGGAACGAGTTAGAAGTCCTGTTTGCTACTTGCTATTTGTTATAGTCAGAGTCTACTGCAGACAGGTGAGAACATTAGCCCCTCTTTTACTGTTTTTCAACTGTTTTGGGTGGAACACGTGATCAAACACACTATTTACAATCGTATTTCATTATACAAGATGTATGCTATTCTACAAACATTACAGGTTCAATGTACAAATTCAACAGATCCATCAACTGTTTTAAAGGATTTTATCAGCTGTTAAATACTTTCTACTAAAAAGGTTTTATTAAGGTTCTTTAAACTGTCTTATAAGGGTTTTACTCAAATGGTTTTATAAATGATAAACACTTTTAAATAATGGAATTTATAAACTCTTTTACTCTAAACTTGTGCATTAAAAATTAATATGTTATAAACCTTGTTAATATACAAGGACATTATTCTAAGCATTCCATCAAAGGTTCAAAACAAAGGGTTTCAAATCATGGTATTCGAACAAGGGTTTCAATTCATGGTAATCAATCAAGGGTTCAATTCATAGTATTCAAACAAGGTTTTCAAATCATGTTATCAAATAAGGCATTAAATCAATGGTTTTAAAGCAAAGTTGAAAAGCATGGTGTCCATTGTTGTAAACAAACTTATATACACATCAAGTTACATATTCATTAGCGTTAGTACTAGGTGATCACAACAAGGGAAAGTGGACACATTGGGACAGACCAAACCTGAAGTTAGCTTTTAAATTTGTTTTAAAAGCTAACTGCAGCTTTGGGTACATTATGGTTTATCAATGTTGCTGATATATTTTCTGACTCCAAACGTAGTTTGGGACTTGATTATATGTTGGTTTTTCTAGCAAACAGTCTGCTGACTGTTTGGACACGTTTTACAGACTTGATGTTAGTTTGGGTTGCAACTATCCATGTAATTCATTTATTGCTTTATATACATATGCCTTACAATACAAATTCATGTTTACAAATGTTAAACCTATTCTTCTCACCAACTACTTTTGTAGTTGACAGTTACTTTTCACGTGTTTCAGGTAATCAGGTGTAAGACATTCTAAGGACAACTAAGGAGACCGTTTAAGATAGAACAAGATGAAGAAACATGCTAGGATGGATTTAGAAACACATTAAAATCCTGATTGTTTAATTTTCTTGTTTAATGTCTTATTTTGTAAACTATATATTGGGTCTGTAGTTGTCATTCTTTTGGTAGATAGATTGTCAGTAACTAAACAATTGTTTAACATTATGAAACTTGGTAATCCATTGTGGTTTTTCTTATTCAATACTTGTGCATGATTCAGCCACTCATACGTCACCGCGCCGTGGATTCCGCACTCGGCGCAGGGGGTGTGACACTTTATGATGAAATGTGACATCCAGTACTGATCGTCCAAAAAGTCCGTACGGTATGTGTACTTTCAATATTTATTGTGTAAATACATTATATGAACAGTGTTTGTGATTACAGAATTCAAAATACAAGAAACAGTTGTACGTATTTATGTGAAAACTTAAATACTGTAAGTACAACGAACACGATAAACAATAGTTGTTTGTATTTAGATGAAAACCTAAGTGCAGTTAAGACAACGAATCAAGAATGAAAACAGTGTTCAAGTATATAACAAGAACATATCGGTTGCGATCTTACATCCATAGATGACAGGAATCAGATGGCCGACAAATCAGTATGAAAACAATGTGAAAACAGGAAGTCTAATTTAGTTCGTCAGTGAGGAAATACAATTCAAACACAATTTGCAGTGTTATTTAAGAATAATGAACTGACAGTGTGTTTGCGTGGGTGACGATTCACACAAACATATCTGTGAGTTTAACGTTCTGAAATGATGGCGGGAAAGTAGAAAACAAGAATCAGAAAGCAAAACCATCGTCGTGTTCGTTCGGGTGACGATTCGAACGAATGCATGCGATGGTGACGCGTTCTGGCGAAACGAAAACGAAACACGAAACGAACGAGAATAATTTAAGAAAATCGAATATCTTACGTTTTACAATTTTGAAACTCATCAAAAAGTAATTAAAGGAACTATTTTACTTAAAATACATAAAAGTCGCGTAAAAACCGGGAAACGCAACGAAGACGAAAAACGAGCAACCGAAACGAACCCGAATACCCACGGAGTATAAAAACCCTAAATGATGGCTTTTTCCTCATTTCTTCCATCACCACTCTCTCTCTAGCTCCAAAATCCGGCCACCCTCTCTCTCTCTAACTTCTCTCTGCCATAACTCGCTCAAAACTCAACCAAATCACTCCATTCTTGAACCAAATCGAAGCTATAACCGTCCTCTACATAGAAGTACAACCAATCTGGATATTTAACCAGCAAGATTCGAGGTATGATGCAATGAAACTCACGAAAACTATGGTTTGTTGCACCTTTGTTTGACATAACCCCCTAACTGGTTAAAAAATCTCACAAAACGAACCATATACCTTCGAGAATCGTTCATGGGTAACACAATTGTAGGAACAACTACACATCAAGTGTGTTCGATGTGGATGATGATGCATAGCAGCAGGTTCGCGGGATATCTGGAATGGCCGATCCTCGGTGAAGCTGAGGACAATGATGAGCCGAACATACTAGATGTGAAGTCGCCATCCCCGAACCCGTGACCTCCCCCTCCGAACCTGCATACCCCCTCCACGAACTTGGGCCTAACGAACCTTTGTGTTGCTCACGAACCCCTCACCTCTACGAACCTTGATGCAGCCAAACCTGCATGCTACGAACCTTCCATGGCCGAAGCTTTTGAGCAGTGAACCTACCACCCCTGCGAATCCATGCTGGATTAGACACCACATAGCGGAACCTTAACTCACTTTGGCTGAACCTTGTGGCGAACCACCTTGGGCCGAATCTGCACTAGCACCGAACCCTAGAGGGGGAAACACGAACCTACCAAGGACCAAACCTAGACCATGCTGGGTCTAGGGATTCCACGAACCTAGCCACAGTTATACCCAAAGGGTTCACTGGTCTGAAACTCAACAGCATCTTATTGGGCTTAGCCTAACGGTTGGCCCAACGTAGTGCCCGACCCATAGTATCCCATGCGGCCCATGGCATTGGTTTCATTCAAACAAGTCGGCCCACAAAAATGATAAGGTCCATGTGACTTCCCTTCGGCCCAAGCTCACCCGACTCATACAGCCCAATCTTATTTATTTGGCCACTTACATACATTGGCCCAACATGAGGCCCACAAGGTTTAAATTGCAATAAACACAAAGAATCAAGTGGTTAAGGATAATATGCATGGTGTGGGTAATATCATACTACAAAGGTGGTGAAATAATTATGAGATACATGGAGCCATTATAACACAAAGATATGTTACAATATGCTAAATATTAACAACATTCAATCTAAAATCTAAGTTTCATAGTTAGAATCTTTTTTGTCACGATCGTGATTCAAATGAAGCCTAAAATCAATAACAAAGTAAGTTAACCTAAATCTAGTGGGGTAAGTGTTATCAAGTCTATAACAACTAAGTGAGGCCGAATGAAGACCAAGACCGTGACTCGCGAGTGTTAGCCGACTTTAGGGCTAACACATACACACGCACACGAATGTCTATAACTTATACTTATAAGATACAACAACATGAAATCAATACAGGATCGTGAACATTACAACAAGTACAACCAAGAGCGCGTGCACTTCTAGTTTAAGCTAAGTCAACCACTTCAATAGCAAGGTGAGTTTCTATGCCCCTTTTCTAATCTTAACTGATTTTAAACTCTCGGGGCTGAGAACATGCTTAACTTTTATTTATTTAAAAGTTTTCATTTAACATATTGCTTATACTTTGATTAGATAATATTGCTTGACTTATTATCATTTATCATTGTATGCATGCTTGTATGATCATAATATGACAGGAACAATTAAGATGAATATGATAATATAATTTCATAACTCATCAACACAATAGAATAACATATTTGCAAGATTATATCTTACAACACTTAATTATTCTTACAAGAACAAACATTGAGATAATCACAGGTGAACATGATGACAACAACAAGAAACACATGAATGATATGAAGATAATATATCCTCATAATATCATTCAACACCATAGTTAAGTAAGTGTAATAGGACAAGTTCTTATAACACTTAGTTTACAACTCGATACATATTACAAGATAACATGGAACAAGTATCATCCACCACCTGAGTCGACTAAGTGTAGTAAGACTAGTTCTTACCACAGCTTAGTGACAACATGGTGACTGCATGGAACAACAAGGAATGATAATCATGATAATGTAAATTCCTGATAACAACATCATTAATACAACAATTAACATAATGTAATAAGACGAGTTCTTATATAACCTTGTTAACAACAACGAGAACATATAACACTGAGAACAAACAACAACATTGATGAACACAATACAATTGATTACTATTGAACTGTCTGCATTATATCATTTCAATCATGTGACATGTACTCAAGCTGATCATTTTAAGTCCCTTTCACAAATTGTTGACCAGTTAATTTGACGTGACTAAACCGACGATAGCATAGTGGTACCATAGGTTTGACAAACCTCTAGCTTGTAGGGCTAGAATGTTGATCGTATTAATTCATTGGTCGGTAACATATGACCGGTGACAGGGCGACGAACAGTCAGGGTCTGGAAAGTGACACATGGTGATATTAATCTGCAGTGATATTGTAATTAATCCATCGTTACATGTTGACTAGTAGACTGAAGAATTTATTTTCTCTCATGTCATATTACTAGTAACAGTTCGTTCGGGTGACAATTCGAACGAATACGTGCGATGGTGACGCGTTCTAACGAAACAAAAACGAAAAACAAAACGAACGAGAATAATTTAAGAAAATCCAACACTGGCCTACACCACCAGATTTCATGAGCTTGCAACACTGGCACCTGACATAGTGCCAACACTGGAGTAACGAATTGGACGGTACGTCGGTGGACTACCGGCTTGTATCCAAGGGCACGTGATTGCTGCCCACCCGACTACACTAGAGATGGCGGTTACACTGTCAGCTACCCTGACGGATGTAATGGTTGCCTCTGGTGCACTGAAGACAGAGGTTGAAACAAATAAGGATGGAACATCAAGTAAGCCGAACGGACACCTGGTTAAGAAACATAAGACGGTCAGAAACTATGCTACAACCACACCGGTTCAAAGAGCACCATGCAGGCAATGCACAGGGTGCGGGAAATTGGGGCATTGGCTTGATCACTACAGGAACCCAATTCCCCATAATAGAAATAAACATGCAGTGATGAGGATTGCTGTTACTGATAACCGGTCTTGCTACACATGTGGCGAACCTGGACACCTCTCAAGGGACTTTCCCAAGAGAATCCCACCAAAGGCACTGGTAGCTAGAGGACGGGCCTTTCAAATTGCAGCGGCTGCTGCACGCCAGGACACAAACACCAATACTGGTACACTTTTCATTTAAAATCTTTGCAGTTGTATATTCTTATACTAGCATAGATTATCGTTTTCCTCTTTAAAGTTGTTTTATAACTTACTCATATTGGGGCAACTTTAGAATACCCCTTACACTATTTTAGTAGTTGGAGGTAAACAAGTATAAATGACATGAACACCCTGTTTACTTACTTTTAGTGAACAAACACATACCATGGAGTTCAAGTCAAGAGACACGAGTAGTGTCAACATCACCATCAGAACGGATGCTTTACCCCTAATGGGGATGTGTGACAACTAGTACCTGACCGGCCGGCAAGTCCGTACGGTATGTGTACTTGTAAACAGTAACTATGTGTACATATGCGATTGTGAACAGTATTGTGTTAACAGGATTCTTAAATACAAGAAATCGTTGTACGTATTTTTGTGAAAACCTAGATACCGTAAGTACAACGTACATTTGAAACTTTAGTTGTGTGTATTTAAGTGAAAACTTAAGTACAATTAACACAACAGATCATGAGAAACAACAGTGTTCAAACAATTATCAGAAACAAATCGGTTGCGATCTGATATCCATAGATGACAGGAATCAGATGGCTGACAATTCAGTGTGAAAACTATGTGAAAAACAGGATGTTAGTTGAGTCCGACAGTGAGGAAACACAATTTAAACATAAATTGCAGTGTCGTTTCAGAATAACGAACTGACAGTGTGTTTGCGTGGGTGACGATTCACACAAACATATCTGTGAGTTTAACGTTCTGAAATGATGACTGATAAGTAGAAAACAAAAGTCGGAAAGCAAAACCATCGTCGTGTTCGTTCGAATGACGATTCGAACAAATACGCGCGATGGTGACGCGATTCGACGAAACGAAAACAAAACGCGACACGAACGATAATAAAATTAATAAAATACAATATTTAACATTTTACAATTTTGAAACTCATCAAATAATTAAAAATAACCTTCTTTTATTTATTACAATAAATTACGCGAAATTTTCCGGTTACGCGACGAAAACGCAAACCGAGCAACCGAAACGAACCCGAACCCACTCGGAGTATAAATACACTAAATGAAGCCATTTATTTCATTCTACACATTTCCCATCTCTCTCTAGATCAAAAATCCGGCCACCACAAAATACCACCATCTTCAACCTTCAATCCTCCATAACTTCTTCATTTCTCCAACGATTTGAGTGATTCTTGCGCCCACGCGAAGCCCTTGACGAGCTCTACCTGAAAGTACAACAGATCTGGACAAATAACCACAGAAATCTGAGGTATATGAGCTTGAATAACCTGGATGTTAGGGTTTTCTATGGTTTCTTACATACACATATTTAACCGGTTTGAATCCATCCTACAACAACTATGCACATTCAAAATCTAGTTCTGGTTCACCATCGGTGTAGGGAGCAGCTTGCTGGTCTGATCAGATGAGATAGGAGGTCGAGGGGTTACAGGTTCGCTGCTAGAGGAGTGGGTCGCGAACCACATCCACTTTGCCGAACCCTGCATAGCATTAGAACAATCTGCGAACCCTACTATTCTCAGACAAACCTGCAACCTTTCAGAAGAACCCTGGTCAGTCACCTACGCACCACATGGTGAACGAACCTTCTGCACATGTGACGAACCATCCACAACTCCCGAACCCCCCATGCACGTGCGAACCTATGACGGGTTCCATTAGCCGAACCTTTTTGTCACCACTGAACAGCCGAACCTTCTCCTCCCTAAATCCATAGCAACGAACCTCGTGGACACATCAGCCGAACCACATGGACTGCGAACCTTCAAGGATGCTAGGCGAACCTATCACGGTGATTGCTAGCCGAACCTATGGCCGAAGAAACCCCTAGGTTCGCTGCTATGTGGGTGTTACTTGATCTTCGGCTGCTTAACTCTTGTTCAGCCCATGTGAAACCGGCTCAATACAACCGAATCTCAAACAGGCCCAACAACTTCCTTGCATTCGGCCCAACTCTATACCTTTGGCCATTTCTCTATTACGGCCCAACATGGATACTCTCGGCCCAAAAATGAATTGGCCCAACGACCCACGACGAGTATAAGGCCAACATTATCATTGATACAAAACCATAGTAACCGGTTTAAGGCCCAATCATCTCTTAGCCATATCCTCTCATTTAGCCCAACTACACTAAGCCCAATCAATCCATGTTAATACAACCGGCCCAATAAGAACCCTTAACCGGCCCACATATACACGAGGCCCATAGTTCAATAGTTCGGCCCAATCCTATTCTATTTTGGCCCATTAGACAGCGACACTAATTGGGCCAATGACATACATATTCGGCCCAATGAGATTAAATGTGACATAATTCGTGAATTTAATTATTAAAGAAAGTCAATTATGAGAAATGGATTTAGTTTGTTAAAACAATGAAGTACAATTAAATCATTCAATCATTTCAAGATCAAGTTAAAGGCAAGAATGGGTAATAGAAAACAAGTCTTTAGTCGTAATTTATAATTATACCTCTAATCCAACTAAAGGGATTTAGTGTTAATAAATCTCACCTCAGGTGAAATGGGCCGAATAGTGACCAAGCCGGACATGTATTGACCAACTCTAGAGTTCACATAGTTACACGCACATGACTAAGTTACAATCAATACTTAAAAGATGAACACAACGTGAAATCAATACATGATAGTGAAATCAACATCAAGAACAATCAAGAGCGCGTGTCTTCACTCTTTTTTTAAGCTAAGTCAACCCTACAACAACAAGGTGAGTTCATATGCCCCTTTTACTTTAATCTTTACTGATTTTAAACTCTCGTGGCTGAGAAACATGCTTTACTTTTATTTATTTAAAAGTTTTGCTTATATATTGCTAATACTTTGATTTATTGATATTAAATTGCTTATTATCATATATCATTGTATGCATGCTTGTATGATTACATGATGACAAGGAAAATAATATGATTATGATATTATAATATCATAACTCATCAATACAATAGAATAACATAGTTGTATGATTATCTCTTACAACACCTAGTTATTCTTACAAGAAATAACATAGAAACAATTACAAGGAACATGATGACATGATTACAGAACACACATAAGAATGATATGCAGATAACACATCTTCATTACATCATTCGATACAAGAATTAAGTAAGTGTAATAAGACTAGTTCTTATAACACTTAGCTTTTCAATTCAACACATATTACAAGAGAACTAGGAACAAAGAATGATAATCATGATAATGTAACTTCATGATAACAACATCATTCACTCAAATGATTAACATAATGTAATAAGACAAGCTCTTATTTAACTTTGTTAATATCACGGA
Source organism: Mikania micrantha (assembly GCA_009363875.1). Classification (NCBI taxonomy): domain Eukaryota; kingdom Viridiplantae; phylum Streptophyta; class Magnoliopsida; order Asterales; family Asteraceae; genus Mikania; species Mikania micrantha. The sequence continues at coordinate 14,997,322 of CM018694.1, read as the reverse complement.
GTACATATGACAATGAGAACAAGAATACAAGTGAATACAATTACAATTAGTTACTATTGACCTGTTGCATTTATATCACTTCAATCATGTGCCAAATTGTACAAGTAGATCATGTAAGCCCCTTTAATTCGCTGACCAGTTAGTTTGACGTGACTAAACCGACGATAGCATAGTGGTACCATAGGTTTGACAAACCTCTAGCTTGTAGGGCTAGTATGTTGATCGTATTGATTCATTGGCTGGTAACGTATGACCGGTGACAGGGCGACTTCAAGTCAGGTTCTGGTAAGCGACACATGGTGATATTAATCTGCAGTGATAAGTAATTAATCCAACGGGATTCTATTGATTAGTAGGTTGAGGAATTGATCTTACCTCATGTTTCACTACTAGTAATAGCTTTCGTTGAGGACAATAGACATACAAAGTGGTAGAGGTAAATCGGATGCATTGAAATCTGATTACGTGAGGATTTCAATGGATTCCTTTTAGGCTCTATGCACTATAGTTCAAGAACAAATTGCAAGAGGTTAACTAACACTCTTAATATTTAAAAGTGTAACAATAGTTAACTCCACAAATGTAGAATAATACAAGGAACTGATTTGATAAATCTAATATCCTTAACATATAATGGTTATCTAAACTTTGGTTCGATAACTACAAATACATTATTATATTATTCTATACAAGCTATTACAGGTGATTCAAGAATAATCTGGACAAGTGGATTGGGAATGGAAATCCATAGTTGTATTGCAAGTAGTGTGAGACTTGTTTGAGCATGTGGTGGGATGGCGTCTGGGCTTGACCCTTTCGTATGCCCTATATATAAGCATGCTTGACCCGGTATCACATCACTTGTACATATAACTATGGAGGAGCCATTGGGTGAACAAGTGAACAAACAACATACAAGTAACAAAATACATATTTTGTTTGTGGATGTGAATGAATCAAGGTTTTCAATTAACTTACTTATGAACTCACCAACCTAGTGTTGACTTTGTTTAAATGCATGTTTTCTCAGGTGACGGACAGGTGTAGACTCATATATTCAAGCACTAAGCTAGAGGACTTTTAGAAGACCTAGCTTACTTTTGATTGCATACTTTTGGGTGACAAAACAGTGAATCACTTTTGTATATCTTGTACAGATACAAGATATAAACTCATTGATTCTTTTTTATTAGATTTACTTGGTTAAATTATGATGTACAATGTGATTTAACTTTGTAATTCTATTTCATGTCATGATTAGTATTTCTCATTTATATCTCATGTGCGATGTAAACAATCTGATCATTTGATTATCACTCAAAGATATCGCGCCCTGGGAACCTTCCGTCGGACGGGAAAACACGATCCGTTCCCGCCGGCCTGGGGTGTGACAGGATGAAGTCATCTGAACCGATAAACCTTCATGTCATTACAGTGAAAAACATAGATGCATTCATAAATCTCATTAATGGGGTACAAAAACTCACGATTTGATACTTCCCTGTTGTCCTACCGGACCATATATGAATTCATTTTAACAAGGGGAGGAATGAAAGGTTCCTTCTGACAAGAAATAACACGTGACTACAAGAATCATAGCGAAAGGTAAGGACCCTGAAGTTGATGAAACAATTCGAGATACCAAGGTGGGAGTGTACACAAACAGCTATGGATATTAGATTCCAAGCTACCTCACACTTCCAACAAGTTTGATGTGATTGAATAATTATGAACAATAGGACCGAGTCTAATCATTACATAACTAAACACAGAAGCCTAGACTCATTGAGAAGGATTAGGTTACACAAAAACAACATCTTTTCGAGGAACCTCGAACATTATGGGTCGTGCAGTCGAGAGACTGAAAACGAATCCGTATCACATCAAAAAGACTCAATGAAACTCCAAACACAACTCCGTGTAAACATGAGAACATGAGAAACACGCTATATCAAAACATCTCCACCTATACAAAGAAAAAGTAGTACCCGACAATAACGATTAAATTTCGGGACGAAATTTCTTTAACAAGGGGAGACTGTGACATCCAGTACCGGATCGTCCGGCAAGTCCGTACGGTATGTGTACTTTCACTATTTACTGTGTGTAAATACATTATATCAACAGTGTTTGTGATAACAGAATTCAAAATACAAGAAACAGTTGTACGTATTTAAGTGAAAACTTAAATACCGTAAGTACAACAACTCAAGATAAACAATAGTTGTTTGTATTTAGGTGAAAACCTAAGTACAGTTAAAACAACGAATTAAGAGAAACAACAGTGCAAGTAAACAACAAGAACTTGTCGGTTGCGATCTGATATCTATAGATGACAGGAATTAGATCGCCGATAACTCAGTATGAAAACAATGTGAAAACAGGAAGTTAGTTGAGTCCGTCAGTGAGGAAACACGATTCAAACACAATTGCAGTGATATTTCAGGATAACGAACTGATAGTGTGTTTGTGTGGGTGACGATTCACACAAACATATCTGTGAGTTTAACGTTCTGAAATAATGACTGAAAAGTAGAAAACAAGAATCAGAAAGCAAAACCATCGTCGTGTTCGTTCGGGTGACGATTCGAACGAATACGCGCGAAGGTGACGCGATCTGACGAAAACGAAACCGATAAACGATACGAACGAAATAAATTAAGAAAAACAAACTTAGAAGATTTATTAGGAATCACAACCTTTGATATATTTAAAATAAAGTCTTTTTATTTAAAATCCGTAAACATGCGCGTAGTATTCCGGAAACGCAACGGAGACGCGAACCGAGCAACAAAAATGAACCCGAACACGCTCGGGGTATAAATACCCTAAATGAGCTCATTCTCCTAATTTCTCTCTTCACTCTCTCTCTCTAAAAACCCTAATCCGGTTTCTCTCTCTCTCTAGATTTCAAACTTCAAATCCTTGTAACTCACTCATTTCTTAACGAAATCGAGTGATTCTTGAGCCTAATCGAAGCTCTTGACCTCCTCTACAAGGAAGTACAACCGATCTGGAACGAAAACCATCTGATTCGAGGTAATCTGTGATGAAAAGTCACGAAAATTAGGGTTTTCACCCTCTTGTTTCGACCCACCAACCTAAAACCGGTTCAAAACACTTCAACGTTCTGGGAACCACCTTAGAACACTCTAGGAAACCTGGGAACAACCCTTAGAGTCGAGATTGGGGCTGGGAATGAGGGGCTACACCTGTGAGTTGATTGGCCGAAGGGAGATAACCAGTTAGGCCGAATGGCCAAGGCTGCAAGGCCAAGGCCGAATGGCCCATTCGGTCGGCTGAACATCAGCTCATTCGCCGAACCTCATTCGTTGCTAACCCATTCGGCTAACAACAGGTCATTCTACTCCTTCCCAATCGGCAAGCCCCATTCGTTCGGTGCTAATCCTCTCGGTCACCTCAACACCATTCGGCCGATACACCACCTCAATCGGCCACCTACATTGGTTGGGGTCGTGTTCATTCGACCCATTACATTCGGCCTAAAGAACTAGCCCAGCAACATACACTTGGCCCACAGTTTGCTAGTTGGCCCAGAACATAATTGATTTGGCCCACTTCCCAATTGATCTAGCCCATGAAATTAGCCGGCCCATGGGGCTGTTTCAGGTCCAACATCCTCGAGCAATGGGCCCATGTGATTTTCGGCCCAAGCACAAATAATTTACCCATGAAATCCTATCGGCCCAACAGTCGGCCCACGCACATACTTATGGCCCATGATTCTTGGTCTAAGCTCACTTAATGTATTTGGCCCAATTGGTTGTTTGGGCACACATGACAAAGGAAATTAACATTTTTACTAAGATTAAGGGATAAGATGCATGGGGAGTTTTAAAACCATTACTACAAAGGTGGTGGAAGTTTTTGATAAACAACTTGATAAAACCTAAGTTCTAGGTTTTAATCTTAAAAGCTATTGAGTTGCAAATTTTAACATCCACAAACCTACGTTTTAAACTTAGACACTAGTTGAGTACAAATAGTTTCTTAACATGTTATATTTTATGACAAGTTAAACATCATAACAAGGAACTTCAAAGGAAACATGTCAAGTGGATACAAAAACCTAACTTGTACTTAGGAGCTACTTTGGGGTATAAACTCCCACCAGTTATTATGGTTAATTCAAGTGAAACATAAAAGAAATTACAATAAGTGCGAAGCTTAACCTAAGATGGTTAAGTGTTGGCATAATTAATAACAAGTGAATCAAGGCCGAATGATGACCGAGACTCGCAAGTGTTAGCCAACTTTAGGTCTAACACATACACACACACAAACAACTACAACTCGTACTTACATGTTACAAACAACGTGAAATCAATACAGGATCGTGAATACAACACCAAGTACAACCACGAGCGCGTGCATTCTTGTTTAGACTTAGTCAACCACAACAATAACAAGGTGAGTTCATATGCCCCTTTTTGCTAATCTCAACTGATTTCAACTCTCGGGGCTGAGAAACATGCTAAATCTTTTAATTACTTAACAGTTTTAGTACAACATATCAATTATACTATGATTTAGATAATATTGTTGTATCTTTATTATCGCTTATCATTGTATGCGTGCGATGTGAATCATATCATAACAAAGACATCTAGGATGAAACATGATATTATAATTTTCATGAATTAGTAACACGATAGAATAAGATAAGTTATAAGATTATATCTCATAACACGCTATTATTCTTACATGACTGAACAATGAGACAATTACAATGGGGAAACATGAATGATAATCATGATAACATACTTTCATGATGACGGTATCATTCGCCACATTAGTTAACATTGTGTCATATGACGAGTTCTTATAACACGTTGTTAAAATCACTGAGAAATACATGACACCGAGATAACATATGAGACTATTACTTGAAATATCAAGGATGACATCATGATAATGATGGGAATTCTAGGTTACTTTTAACTTAATCAGTTTCAATTAATTGCATTAATTGACAAGATCAGTTTTCACAAAACCGGATTAAACTACCAGATCAGATCTGACACAGCGGAAGCATTTAAATTTTTTAACCTTTCGATTCTTTATCGAAACAATTCCCAAATCAGGATCAAGTTACAAATCGTTCAAACAATAATTAAATTAAATAACACAACCATAAGGGGTTTTAGAAATCGACCTTTACGAAGCGGTTCCAAAAACACACGATGGATCGGCAACGGTCTCGCTAGTTGACACAATACGATCACCCGATTCCTGATTTCGTCCTACGAATCACCATAAACAACCAAAACTGGTTTTGGCTAGGTTTGGCTCGAATAGCACCATTCACGGCTTGATGGTTCAACCCACGGCTCGGTTCGGCTTGACGATGCAACCCACGGCTCACCACGACTTGATCCGGCTAGTGGCTAGTTGACCAAAACACCAGCAATTATGGTGGTGATGTGCGACGGCAATGGGGCAGCCCCAAATGGGTGTGTGACGGCCAAAAAGGTGGGGAAAGAAGGAGAATTAGGGTTTTCAAGTGTATGTGTAATTGTGGTGATTTGAACTATAAATAGTCAAATGTGATCCACAATTTTAGGATCTAGGATTACCAATTCAAAATTGGTTTCCCACCCTTTTATTTCACATTTAATTCAAATTAAAACCCTTTTAATTTGATTAAGCACCTTTTAGTAATTAAACCATTTAATTACTACAATCTCCATTTAACTAATTAACAATTAATCAGTTAATATCCATTAAATAGTTAATGTTTAATTGATTTAAACATTACTTATTTAATCAATTCTCCTTTTATTAATTAACAATTAATTAATAAATAACCCTTTGATGAAGTTCAAAACTTTATTCGTCTAATAAATTAATTATCTCCATAATTAATTCCCACCGATTATTATTTCATAAATAATAAAATCACCAAATCCTTAAAACCGATAGTTCGTGATCGTATAAGATGTTTAACAATTAAACATTTAATTCGTGGCCTTCCAAAGTGTAACTCTTTGGATCATACCTATTATAGTAAAGTTGAACTTATCGTTAATCGGACATCCAATATCCAACAGACTCCCACTTGGATGATTCATCGACTAAGTGATTCAACGTAGACAGTGTTGGGCGCCTAGCTGCATCACACTGCCCCTAGTAAGGTATGACTTCTTACGTCGACTAAAACTCATTTAGTTTAAGTAAATCTTTACTTTAACTAACATTTATAGTTTCAGATAACCTTTATCTGTATATCCTTTCTATTTCGATATTCCTTGAACATGAGACATGGATTTCTCTTCAATCTCATATATTGTTCAAGTATTCTCATTCTCGTTCTCAATTTAAAATGATCCAACAAACTACTTTTAGTTTGAGCGTGGCCACGCATTTACATCACTTTAAATCAACGAAGGCGCCATAATATCTTCTCTTATCCATATAAGAGCATAGAATCCCTTTGGCAGCATATAACTCCCACTTAATCTTAGAACCATTCCCAATCGTTACCCTTATTAGTGCCTATTTTTCAAGATAGCATTAGGTAAGATCAAAGAGTGACCTTTGATTATTGTTAGTTCAATATACTCCTTAGGTCTAAGGATATTTGTGTATATCGAATATACTATAATATTAAAACATCTTATGACAACGATCCATGAAGAATGTTTTGAAGCAAGTTACGTCCGACATCATTCTCTAACAAATGCCTATGAATCTTGGTTCTCAAAACTTGAGCTTTTATCTCTATAAACTAACCAAGCATTCAAGTAGTCTTAGTTCAGATTGATTCCCATGAATCTGATCGACTACGGACATTTAGAATATTATATTCAAGGATACTAAAATGTACAAAATTTTGAATTCATAAACATAATTCATTTTGCCTTTAACCATTAAATCAAAATGAACATTCAATGTTTCGTGTTTCGATTGTAGAGCACCCAATACTAAAGTTAAATCAGATTCCCCATCTAGCATATATAATATCTATTTATCAGCCTTATCCTCATATTCAGCTCTTTAAATAGATTTAGTGAACTGAATTGCTAGATTCTGATTTATGAATTTTATTTATTATTATGTCTTTCTTTCAGTTCTTTCTCATAATGCTTCTATTATAATATGACTATAATTTTCATAGTCTCAACTATGCTACATTGTTGTCATATGTTTTCTCAATCTATTCCTAGTCATTAGGAATCTTATTGAGATTAGTAATGAACTCTTTCATTCTAAGCATTCTGATGTGTTTATTTGTGTTCTCTAACCTTTGGTGAACTCTTCATGCTTTGACATAGATAATTTTCATGTGACTCTTCATCTTATGCAAGATTTATCTAAGTTTTTATTTTCAATCTCTATTGAAAATATCATTTGATATATTATATATTAACCATTAATATATATTCAATTTTATCAAATAAAATTGTTACTTATTTCGTTTAACATCATATGTTAAAGTTTATGTCTTTATTATAGAAACACCTTTCAATAATTAGTATGTCATCTACATACTTACATAATGTTATCATTAGAATTTTACTGTGCTCCCACTAGCCTTGACATATATATGTTGAACATCTTTGTCCTTTAAGCAAAACTAACACCTTAGTTTCTTACCATGACAAAGATTCCCACTTGAGATGCTTTTATCAACCATGGACTTGTCACAACAAGTTTTGTCATATTAGGATCTCAAAACTTTCTAATTACTTATAAGAATACTCAATTAAGATGTTCTTATGGTTATTCAGTTTTGATATTAAACTTCTTATCTGTCAAGCAACTCTTGCTTACAGAATTTGTAGTATCCTAATACCTCCATGTTGATCTTGTCATTGAAATTCTCTAATTTCAACTACGCAACATCTAGATGTTGTTTAAACAAGTCTCTTACTTTGTTTTATCGCATCTTAATGTTTATGGTTCCAAACCATAAATTATATTTATCAATCAACAGTTACACTTCTGCAGGTTTTGGGTTCACAATGATCCCATGAGCTTTTGCAGATTTCATGTGTAACAACTGGTTCTTAAACTCATTTAAGATCCATTCAAACATTTTGTGTTGATTGAATCGTATATACCATGTCATTTCAGAATTGAACTCTTTCAATCTGCCCTATCTAATTTTCAACCATTCAGTTCCTTGCACTAGGAAGTAATTGATGAAAATTATATCTGCTCCATTTTAGGGATTTATGATAACTATCTTTATCATTTATGAGGATCCAATTTTAAATAAATGGTTACCAACTCTTTATTACATCCTCAAACCCTAAATAGGAATTTATACAGGTTTATTTTATAACTCTTTATATTATACCTGCAATTAAAGCTAGTGTAGTAATTCATATGATAAGTTCATTGGGATATTCTTTCATTGGATCATATTCAAGAGAAGGACACATTATGTATTGGTATTTATCAAATTACCTACATCATTGTGTACTTGGTTGTGAAACAATTTCACATTATATGCATTAATTTGGTAACTTTTGGTTATATCTCATATATAACTATTGTTGCTTTTAGATCTTCATTTTATGTAGATCTTCTTTGAACTCTTTCAAAGATTTCATTAGGTTCACAACCTTATGAAATATTCATATTTAATCTTTAGACAATTTATGCAACATAATTGCATTTTAAAGATCGCAATCTTTATAACCTTCCTTAAGCATGTTGTGTAATCATCAAACTCTTGTAACAATGAATTCCATTTTCAATTGTTTAGAGATTCATGTATTACACCTTGCTTTAAAGGTTAATCATGTCTAATTATAATTATTTAAACACTTTAAATTATTCTATTAATATGAATCGTATGTATTGCCTTTATTTGTAATTCTATCATATAGAATTCACATTGCATTATCAATAATTATTATCAATTATGCTATCAAAACATTTTATCAAGCATAAATATAATTAATCAATAAATGCATAATTAATACCAGAAGCATTATTCTTAGTCAAACTAAGAATGTTAAAAGTATTCATAATTGTTTTAAACCATTTAAACAATCAATAAAAATGAATAAAAGAACATTTCTTCTATTTGTCTTGTCTTCCATCCCATGGAATTCAAGACTCAAGCTTCCAGCTTATCAACCATCTCGAATACTTGCAAATAATTGAAACAATTGTGACATTCACATTATTATCAAAGATTTGGTAATTCAAGAATTATGTTGAATGAACAAGGCATACCAAAAGATCCCGGCATATCTGAACTCTTCAGACGTCGAGCAACAATGTATTGGACCACATCGACCTTGGTCAATGGCCTCTTCCTCCCACTGCTCCCTACTATCCTCATCTTGGTTTCCTAAACCAAGAGCATCCCCTTAAGTTCATCAATTATCCCTCCAAAGATATTTCTTTTGTAACTTGTTACAAAAGATTCATATTCCTCTAGTAGGGATATAAAGATGAAATCAATAGCAATCTCAAGGTTCATGGGATAGCCTAGCTTTCCAAGCCTATGAAAATGGCCTTGCAACCTATCAATGTAAGCTCCAACGTCTCCACCAGGTCTCAAACCCTTTTGGACCTCCTTAAGAATTTCAAATCGCCAAAACCTGTTTGGCAGGAAACTCTTTTTGATCTCCTCAATCATCTCATGACTCGAGAGATACATAAGCTTGCCCACAAATTCAGGAGATACTGAAGTTAATATGAGATATTTTATCTCACATTCGTTTCCAATCTGTTTCATCATTTCAGATGTGGTGCAGCCTGTAGGTTGTTCGGGAGTAATAGGGTTATCTGTCACACCCGAGCTGGCGGGAACGGATCGGGTTTTCCCGTCGGGCGGAAGGTTCCCGGGGTGCGATATCTTGAATGATAATCGAAATGATCAGATTGTTTACATAGCACATGATAAATAATTGAGAAATGCTAACATGACATATGATATAGAATTACCAAGTTAAATCACAATGTAAGTTTATAATTTAAGTAAGTAAATCTATCCAAAAGAATCAATGAGTTCATATCTTGTATCTGTACAAGATATACAAAAGAAGATTCGTGATTTTGTCATCCAAAAGTATGCAACACCAAATGAAGCTAGGTTTTCTAAAAGTCCAATAGCTTAGTCTTTTCATATGAGTGACTACACCTGTTCGTCACCAGAGAAAGCATGCATTTATACAAAATCAACACTAGGTTGGTGAGTTCATAAGTTTAGTAATTGAAAACTTTTAATGTTCACAAGCACAGTCACAATGTTTCACATGATCCTTGTAATAATTGATTCACCTGTTTCACCCAATGTCCTCTCCATAGTTATATGTACAAATGGTGTGATGCCTGATAAAGCATACTTATATACAGGGCATACGAAAGGGTCAAGCCCAGACGCCATCCAACCACATGCTCAACCAAGTTTCACACTACTTGCAATACAACTATGGATACCCATCTATTCCTCACATGATTTCACCTAATCTCATCGCGTAGTCTCATATAGTCTCATTACATAGTCTCATATAGTCTCATCACATAGTCTCATATAGTCCCATCAAATAGTCTCATATAGTCTCATTCCCTAGTCTCATATATTCTCATATAGTTTCATATAGTCTCATATAGTCACATATAGTCTCATTCTCTAGTCTCATATAGTCTCATAAAGTCTCATCACAGTCTCATTCCCTAGTCTCATATAGTCTCATAAAGTCTCTCATCACATAATCTCATATAGTCTCATAAAGTCTCATCACATAGTCTCATATAGTTTCATATAGTCTCATATAGTCTCATCACATGGTCTCATCACATAGGCTCATGTAGTCTTATCACATAGGCACATATAGACTCATATTGCATAAATTCATATAGATATCACCTCCTAATCACGTAGTCACAATCTCATGGTCTCACACAACTCGGATCTAACCTAAGTCTAGGACTGTAACCTTTGAGTCTCATAGGTATTACCGGTATAGTTTCATAGGTTTCACTATAGTCTCATATGTATGGGGAATGACATCTTGGAATTAGGTTTTCCTGATGTCATCCTTGATATCATAAGTAATAGTCTCATATGTCATCTGTTCCCAGCAATAAATGTTTTCATGTTTAACCACGTGTGATAAGAACTAGTCTTATTACACATCGTTAGTATTAGTGGTGAACGATGTCATCATCATGAAGGTATGTCATCATTATTATCGTTCATGGTGGTTGTAATTGTTATCAGCATCTTATCCATTGGTTTTCCCGTTGTTCTATCGTGTAAGAATAACATACAGTGGTAAGATATATTCTTAACAACTTGTATTATCCTATTGTTTAATGTGTCATGAATCTAGGTTAGCATGTAGCATCCTAGCTATTTCGGATATGATAATCAGGCAAATGAGCATACAACGTTGCTCGATAATAATGATAAACAATATTATCTAAATCATGATATATGCAATATATTGTAATGAAACTTTTAAGTAAATAAAAGTTAAGCATGTTTCTCAGCCCCGAGCTTTGAAATCAGTAAAGATTAGAAAAGGGGCATATGAACTCACCTTGTTGTTGTAGGGTTGACTTAACTTAAAAGAAGAATGCACGCGCTCTTGTTTGTCTTTGATGTGTAGTTATGTTCCTGTATTGATTTCACATGGTTTACACTTATAAGTATTGCTTGTAATTGATTTGTACGCGTGTCCTTGTTAGCCTTAAAATTGATTAATCATTCGATTGCCTCGGTCATTGTTCGACATTCGGCCCATCTTGGTTGTTAAAGACTTGGCGACCTTTATCCCACTAGGTTTAAGTTACTCACTTTGTTATGGATTTTACACTTCATTTAATTTACTTTGGTGACAAAAGTTTCTAAGTAAACAACTTAGATTTTTAAATTAAAGTTGTAAATCCGTGACCTCTTGTAACCTATCTTTAATAACTTGGTTCATGTATTCGTTATAACTAAGCCTTGTGGGCCTACTATTGGACCAAGAGTTATATGTATGGGCCAAAATGATGGGCCGATTGCTTACTTGATTCGTTTAAGGTTGTGGGCCTAATGTCTTTGGGCCGTTGTTGGGCTAAACGAGGATATGTGGGCCAAAAGATGGTTGGGCCTTGAACCTAAACAGTTTCACATAACCTCACTAAGGAGATGGGCCAATTAATTGGGTCGGTATAGTCATGGACCAAAAATTCAAGTGGGCCGAAGTATTGCAATCCATTTTGTTCGGATAATCTATTGGGCCGATTGTCTGAATTTGAGCCAAATAAACTATAGTGGGCCGAAAGGTGCTGTTGGGCCAAATGTAGCTGAGCCGTTGTTATGCTATTGGATCGAATAAGTAGTGATCGCATGAGTAGCTGTCAAGTTCCAGCGAACCTATGGTGTAAGTTGGTTAAAGGTTCGGTTAGGTCTCAGCTGCTAGGTTCGTGGCTCATGTTAAGGTTCGTTCACAGGCTCAAGGTTCGTCCAAACTAGGACCTGCATGTGAAAATAGGTTCGCTCATTAGGTCATAGGTCATGCATCTTACAAGGTTCGCTCGCCTTGATAGTTCGTGGGTCCATGTGAGCCGCACAAATGGTTCGGTGAGCTTGAGATCAAAGGTTCGTTGGCTATAGCAGGGTTCGGCTGCCCACACACGATCTCGTAGGTTCGGTAGGGATGCAGTCAAAGGTTCGCAGCTCAGGCCCTGTACAAGGTTCGGTGGTATGATGTGCTGCTCATGCACAAGGGTTCGTGTCTAACAAAATAGGTTTGCTCATGAGGGTAGGTTCGTCGCTAGCTGAGCTGAAGGTTCGACCACCCCCCCAAACTCACGAACCTGCAACTTCCTTTGAGCTTGGTAGGATCGTACAGCTGCCCCCATGCCAGTAGCGTACCGAGGGTGTGGTTACAACAAGGGAGGTGGCAACTCAGTCACATGGTTCGAAATATAAGGTGGTTAGCCGGTTTAATGGCTAAGTCGAACATAGGGTAGAAAACCCTAATTTTCGTGAACTTTATTGAGTCGTACCTCGATTTCCGGCGGCTAAAACTCCAGATCTTCTATACTTTTAGGTAGAGGAGGTTGAGAGCTTCACCTGGACACCAAGAACGCCCAAATCCGTCAAGAAACGAGCAAGTTCTTAGGATTTGAAGGGTGATTATCCTTTGGAGGAGAAAGGTTCGGGAATAGCTTTTAGAGAGAGATAGAGCTGATGGAAAATGAGAAGAAACACCCTCATTTGATGCTTTTATACCCGGGGTGTTCGGGTTCGTTTCGGTTGTTCGGTTCGCGTTTTTGTCGCGTATCCGGAATTTTTACGCGTGATTTAGTTGTAATAATTAAAAAGAAGTTAGTTTAATTATTTTGATGAGTTTCAAAATTGTAAAATGTTATTAATTATATTCTATTAAATTAAAGTCGTTCGTGTCGTGTTTTCGTTTTCGTTTCGTCAGATCGCGTCACCATCGCGTGTATTCGTTCGAATCGTCATTCGAACGAACACGACGATGGTTTTTGCTTTCCGACTTTTGTTTTCTACTTTTCAGTTATCATTTCAGAACGGTAAACTCACAGTCATGTTTGTGTGAATCGTCACCCACGCAAACACACTGTCAGTTCGTTATTCTGAAACGATACTGCAAATTATGTTTGAATTATGTTTCCTCACTGTCGGACTCAACTAAACATCCGGTTATCACATTGTTTTCATACCGATTTGTCGGTCATCTGATTCCTGTCATCTATGGATATCAGATCGCAACCGACTTGTTTTCGTTGTTCAATTGTACACTGTCGTTTCTCTTGAGTTGTTGTACTTACTGTATTTAAGTATTCACTTAAACACATACAACTGTGGTTTGTTTTTCTGAATGCTGTTGTCACACAACTGTTTACGCACTGTATTTACACACAGTAAATGGTGAAAGAACACACACCGTACAGACTTGCCGGACGGTTTGGTACTAGTTGTCACAGTCTCCCCTTGTTAAAGAAATTTCGTCCCGAAATTTAAACGTCATTGTCGGGTACTACTTCTTCTTTGCATAGGTAGAGATGCTTTGATATCATGTGTCTCTTTGTATGTTAGTGGTTCTCATTGAACCTAAGCTTTGTGTCTATTTATGAAATGAGCAGGCATAACCCGACTGTTTATAGTGATCCAATTGTCTTTAATTAATCGCTTTTATGTTTCAAAAACATTATGGACAACTAATTTTAAATGAGGATAGTTGTGCATTTTATAAAATCTCTATTTTATTTATTCGTTATCTAATTGAAATCCAATTTCAATTTTGACCTAATTTGTTTTAATACCTTATTAAAAACCAAATTGATCATAATCGCGAATTTTTTAGTCTAATCAATCGTATTGATCTTATTGTTTTTGTTTAAAACTATTGAACGATTTGAAGCATGACACAAATCGTACAATTTCATATTAACAAAATCATATTTTGTTCTTGATTTGCGTTAGTTTGAAACTCCTTTCAACTCTCGACTCGATTAGTTTTAAATATCTTATCTAAACTAAGTCGGTAATTATCGCGAATCATTTTAAACTAACAAGTTCTAATTTTATAAAATAAACCTTTTATTTTATAAACTTGATTTATTAAAATAAAACACTTTTATTTTAAAAACCCGTTTTAAAGTAACTACAAAACTCCTTTTGTATTACTTATCGTTTTGCAATGATTGTGAAAAAATTTTGTTTTTACTAGTTTTATATTTCCTAAATATTAAACAACCACAAAACAAAATGTGATTATGAAACGAACCAAAGTCTCATTTGTTCGGTTTAGTTCGAGTCATCAAACACAAACCGAACAATTTTAGGGTTTACAGTTCAACGCCTTGAATCTTGTCTCCCACTTGATCCAAGATCTCCATCTTCGATCTCCCCGATTGTCTCTATCTTCCGTCTTGTATCCATTGCTTGATTACATTTGTAAAATACAAATTACATTACAAAAAATTGAAACCTATTCTATTACATCGGGTCCAAATACCCGTAGAAATACATGATTTCAAATAAACCAACCAATCAAAAAACAAAACAAAAGATACAATCACATAGGTCGGATCCTAGGGCTCGATTCATAATCGTAATCACAATCACAATCATCACATTCACATTTTCGATCTTTTTATCAAACAAAAGTTTTGACAAAACAAAAACAAATAAAGATCGATTTATTAATTGCATTTAAACGTTTGTAAAAGCTGCTCTGATGCCACTGTTGGGAATTCTAGGTTACTTTTAACTTAATCAGTTTCAATTAATCGCATTAATTGACAAGATCAGTTTTCACAAAACCGGATTAAACTATCAGATCAGATCTGACACAGCGGAAGCATTTAAATTTTATAACCTTTCGATTCGTAATTGAAACAATTCCCAAATCAGGATCAAGTTACAAATCGTTCAAACAACAATTAAATTAAATAACACAACCATAGGGGTTTTTAAAATCGACCTTTACGAAGCGGTTCCAAAATCACACGATGGATCGGCAACGGTCTCGCTAGTTGACACAATACGATCACCCGATTCCTGATTTCGTCCAACGAATCACCAAAAACAACCAAAACTGGTTTTGGCTAGGTTTGGCTCGAATAGCACCATTCACGGCTTGATGGTTCAACCCACGGCTCGGTTCGGCTTGACGGTGCAACCCACGGCTCACCACGACTTGATCCGGCTAGTGGCTAGTTGACCAAAACACCACCAATTATGGTGGTGATGTGCGACGGCCAAAAAGGTGGCGAAAGAAGGAGAATTAGGGTTTTCAAGTGTATGTGTAATTGTGGTGATTAGAACTATAAATAGTCAAATGTGATCCACAATTTTAGGATCTAGGATTACCAATTCAAAATTAGTTTCCCATCCTTTTATTTCACATTTAATTCAAATTAAAACCCTTTTAATTTGATTAAACACCTTTTAGTAGTTAAACCATTTAATTACTACAATCTCCATTTAACGAATTAACAATTAATCAGTTAATATCCGTTAAATAGTTAATGTTTAATTGATTTAAACATTACTTATTTAATCAATTCTCCTTTTATTAACTAACAATTAATTAATAAATAACCCTTTGATAAAGTTCAAAACTTTATTCGTCTAATGAATTAATTATCTCAATAATTAATTCCACCGATTATTATTTCATAAATAATAGAATCACCAAATCCTTAAAACCGATAGTTCGTGATCGTATAAGATGTTTAACAATTAAACATTTAATTTGTGGCCTTCCAAAGTGTAACTCTTTGGATCATACCTATTATAGTAATGTTGAACTTATTGTTAATCGGACATCCAATATTCAACAGATAACCTAGTTTCAAGATGTCATTCCCCACATATCCTTACATTGTATCATAAGACATGATCTTATAAGAAAATGATAAATACTAGAGATCATGGCAATGTGTTCATTGCATTTTGATCATAACATTAGAACATATCAAGGATGTTATCACGACAACGTAAGTTTTTGATATCACCCCTCCTTAAGTAATATAAGTGTATTAAGAATTGATCTTATAACACTATGTTTATAGTATGAAACTATGTGAATTGCGTGACTACGTGAATATGGAGTATACTTATATGAGCCTATGTGATGAGACTACATGAGACTATGTGATGAGACTACATGAGACTATATGAGACTAGGTGATGGGACTATGTGAGACTATATGATACTACATGAGACTATATGAAACTATTTGATGAGACTATATGAGACTACATGAGACTATATGAGACTATGTGATGAGATTATATGAGACTACATGAGGCAATATGAGACTATGTGATGAGACTATATGAGACTACATGAGACTATGTGATGGGACTATATGAGACTATATGAGACTATGTGATGAGACTACATGAGACTATATGAGACTACGTGATGGGACTATATGTGACTATATGCGACTATGTGATGAGACTAGATGAGACTATGTGAGACTATACGATAATACAAGGTGGAACCATGTGAGGAATAGATGGGTATCCATAGTTGTAGTATATATAGTGTTAAGCATGCTTGATAGGGCGAAACACTGTTTGTAGTATAACTATGGAGAGGCCATCGTGAGAGACAAACCAGACTGTTATCAACAAGACAGGGGTGAAACATTTCGATTGTGACTAATACACTGGGGAATGAACAAAACCTTATGGGGGCATATCAGGCGGGTTGAACACAAGGGAGATGTGAACGGGTATCTATAGTTGTATTACAAGTGGTGTTGAATTCTATTGAGCATGTGGTGGGATGGCGTCTGGGCGGGTTGTAGGCTCGACCCTTTCGTATGCCCTATATATAAGCATGCTTGATAGAAGGAAATATCACCTGTATATATAACTATGGAGATACCTTTGGGTGAGACGGGTGAATCAAACATTAACAATACACTTGTATGACATTGTGTGTGTAAATGTTAACAAGCCAATGGTTTTCAATTACTAAACTTATGAACTCACAAACCTAGTCTTGACTTTGTTTAAATGCATGTTTTCTCAGGTGACGAACAGCTCTAGGCACCAGCATTCAGGACTTAAGCTAGTGGACTTCTAGAAGACCTAGCTTCATTTTGTGTTGTGCATAACTTTGATGACAAACTTTGCTGAATCATTTTTCTAAATCTTGTGCAGTTACAAGATAGAAACTCAATGATTCTTTTGTATAGATTTACTTAGTTAAATTATGAACATAACATTATAATTTAACTTTGTAATTCTATGTTATTGCCATGTTAGCATTTCTCATTTATATATCATGTGCCACATGAACCATCTGATCACTTTGATTATCAAACGATATCACGCCCCGAGAACCTTCTGCCCGACGAAAAAGTCGATCCAGCCCGCCGGCTCGGGGTGTGACACTCTATGCACTTCATGTAACGACCCAATTTCGATTAAGTAATTATATTAATATAATGGTTATGTTTAAAGTTGAATTTGTATTAACTAGTACGTTAATTTGTTAAATATTAACTACTAGTAAATTTAAAATGTTATTTAAAGTTAAATAAAACTAGAAGGGGGTAAAGTGCCAATTGGGCAAAGATAACTAAATATAAAAGAGGAGGCTTTGACTTAGTCAAAATCACCTTCCTCTTCTTCTTTATTTTCTGGCGAACGATGAGCTCAAGAGAACCACAGAAGAATTCGATTTTTGAAGCCAAATTGACACACTCTGAAGCTCTGATCTTGAATGCAACCATAGATTAGTGGTCTACTCATGTTGTAGTACATATTGGTAATTTTCTTTGATGATTTTGGTTGTATTTTCGTGGGTCTCCATGGGTTTGCTTTGGATTATAGTGAAAACCCAAAATTTGTTAGTGGATACTTGTTCTATGTCATTATGTAGTTTAGAAACAAGTTAACTAACTAAAATCATATCCATTTGCATGTGATTTTGAAGTTTGTAATATGGGTTTTGTTAGACATGGAGTTTTGAATGTTTAGATGGACTAGTGATAGTTCATGTATACTTTGAATGATAAATGAAATATGAGCTTGATAAATAAATTCTGATTTCAAATGGGTTTTGATGAGATAATTGATTTTGAAACAAAATTGGGATTTTGTAAGCTTTGAAAATGGATTTGGGTGTATGGATAAATTCCTGCACACCAAGTATTTGATGAAATGCCAAAAATTTAGTTTTTGGTCAAAATTGACAAAAGAATGAGAAATTTGATATAAAACAATGATTTTGAAGTAATATGAGAATTTTGTTAGTAAATGGGTCGAATTGGATGCAAATTGATGAATTAGAGAATTAGCTACTAGATTGTATGCTTATGTGAAATTGTATGATCTAGGTGAAGTTGCTAATCAAAGACCCGAAAAGGAAATAGTTAACCTGATTACTACTAAGGGCCAAGGTGAGTTAACTACTCACTAATATGAAACCATAAGACATATTAGTGTTTGTGTGTTATGTGATTATGATTGGTATAACTACTTGTGATTAACTTGTAGTAATGGTGATCAATTGAATGTTGATTGAAATTATGTGTCATAATATGTTAAAAACAGAAATTGGCACTAGTAAGATGGAAATCTATATAAAATGGTGTTTGTCCTGTAAGTCCATAAATAAATGACATTTGTGTTTGTCATGTAAGTCCATAAAGAAATGGCATTTGTGTTTGTCATGTAAGCCCATAATGAAATGGCATTGGTGTATGTCATTTAAGTCCATAATGAAATGGCATTGGTGATTGTCATGTAAGACCATATTGAAATGGCGTTGGAGTTTGTCATGTAAGTCCACATTGGTGTGGCGTTGGGGGTAATCTACGAAAGGGTGGGTTAAATGGTTAAGTAAATGAAATGGATGGGTTTGACCCGTTAACAAATAAAATTTTACTTAAACTTTGTATATAGTTATATGATATATGATGGTATGAAATTATGTTGAAAATATGCATATAAATGTATGAGAAATGCCTTGGTTCTGATGTGGTTGGTAAAATATGAGTTATAAGGCATTGGACAAGAATTTGCATTAAAAACGGGTGTTCTGCAGGTCAAGACCGTAACTTATGGTCCTAAGGCCGTAGGTTATGGCCTACCCCTGGAAAGCCTCTGTTTTACGCCCTTTAGACCGTTGCTTATAGTCAAAATTTGGGCACGACCATAAGTTACGGCCCTGAGACTTTAGCTTACGGCCTACCTTACGGCCTATGTAGAAAATTTTCCAATTGATGGAATTTCTTTCGAGGGTCAATGGGGTTAACTCACTTAGTTCTTATGAACTATCACTTGATTAAATTTGGTGTTTTCAGGTCAAAAATAGGTCGGCTACGAACGTATGATCGAGCACGGATTTTGGGATATCGACCAATCTTTGTCAAACTTGTTGAAAATGTTTGGTTATGAAGTCTTAACTATATTTTGTGTAAATGTCACGTAAATAGGATATGACATCCTTGTACTTTGGACCAACAAGTTTTAAATTAACTTTGTTAACGTTAAACGTTTTAGAAACTGGGACCACTTTTGTAATTCCGCAAATTTGATTAAAATGACATGTTTTGAGATTTGGGGTGTCACACTTCAAGTTGGGAAAGTGAACATGTG
The DNA here is from genome assembly GCA_009363875.1 of Mikania micrantha. Lineage (NCBI taxonomy): Eukaryota > Viridiplantae > Streptophyta > Magnoliopsida > Asterales > Asteraceae > Mikania > Mikania micrantha. The sequence goes on along the minus strand of CM018694.1, from coordinate 14,977,245 downwards.
ATGGGGATATCATTATGCCTGGCCAGTATAATCATATTCGCATGACATGGACATATCTTTAATGAATTCAACTTAAATTTTGGCATAGAGTAATAGGTAAGGTGTTAGAAAATTAGTTTGTAAAGTGATCTTTAGGATCACAAGTGGTGGTTTATATTTATATATATACTATGACCTAGAAATAGGACTAACCAACCTATTAACCTATTTCAGTCTTAGTTTGGCTGACGAGCACAACACAGGCGAGGGTAGCCATAACATTGATCTCACTCAAATGAGAGATATGGTGAAAGAGGAAGTGGCCAAGGCACTTCAAGCCAATATTTCCACGTATATGGAGGGGATGGAAGCTTCCTTACAAAATTTTATACGATAGGAGTTTGCAACTCTCAAAACTAGTGGTGAAATGGAACGTGCTTCCAAGAAGGTCACCTACAAAGACTTTGTTGCATGCAAACCACCAGAGTTTAAGGGTGAAGTGGATCCTCTACTAAGTCAAAGGTGGATTTCAGATATAGAGTGAACTTTTGAAACATGCCATTCCGATTCATCTGATGAAGTTATCTTCGCTGGGAATCAACTTCGTGAAAGAGGCAAAGATTGGTGGGAACTTCTCCGCAAGGAGAAAGGTAGAGATGGGATGAAAGACCTCACATGGGCTGAATTCAAGGAGTTATTCCTTAAGAGGTTTTGCCCTCAAGCTGCGATTGATCGTATTACCAAAGAATTTTTAAACATGAGACACAAAGATGAAAGAATTGACACCATCACTGAAATCATCTTTGACAAGGCCAGATTTTGTCCAGATCTTCTGCAAACTGAGAAGATGTGGATAAACAGATATTACAACATGTTAAGTGCCAAATTCAGAGAATTTCTCACACCTTAGAAGTGTAATACACTGTCGGAGCTGATTGATTGTGCTCGGGAGAGAGAATTGGAGCTAAACCGTCAAGTGGAGCGTGGAGAAAAGAGGAAAGTTGAAAAAGATGGCGGGCCATAGAAGAAGATGAAGTTTGTTCACTCTCCCAAGAAATCTGGTTCTTCTTCGGACATCAAAACATGCACTACGTGTGGTAAAAATCATTTGGGTGAATGCTATTTAAAGACCATGTTCTGTTATAAGTGTGGTAAACAAGAAAGCAAGTCATTTAAAGGAAGTAGCAGTGGGAAAAAGTTAGAGATGCCAAAACCTAAAGGTAGGGCCTTTCAGATTACTGCTGAAGAAGCGAAAGATACATCAGATGTTGTGACAGGTATCTTTTTGGTCAACTCTATGCCAGCTTATGTATTATTTGATTCTGGAGCTAGTAGGTCCTTTGTATCTACCAAATTTTCTCATCACTCTTCATTTGTGTTAGAAAAATTATCTTCACCTTTAGAAATTGAAGTAGCAGACTCTAAGAGCTTCTTAGTGTTTAATGTGTATAGAAACTGTAAGATTTCTATAGAGGGTGAGGATTTTGCAATTGAATTAATACCTATGATGTTAGGGGAGTTTGATGTAGTGGTGGGAATGGATTGGTTATCATTAAACCAAGCCAACATAGTGTGTAATTTCAAAGTAGTCTAATTGATATCTCCAAGTGGTAAAGAAATGTCTATTCAAGGAGAAAGAAGGTGCGGAGCTGTTTTGTGTTCCCTAGCTAAGGTCATGAAGTATATGAATAATGGAGGCAAATCATTTCTAGCCTATGTAGTTGATGTTGATAAAGAAGTGAAGAAGCTAGAAGATGTAACAATTGTTAGAGATTTTCCGGATGTCTTCACAGATGATTTACCGTGAGTTCCTCCAGAAAGAGATGTAGAATTTCGTATTGATCCAATTCCCGGAGCCAAACCGATAGCCAAAACTCCATATCGGTTAGCACCAACGGAGATGCAAGAGTTAATGACTCAACTCCAAGATCTTCTTGATAAATGTTTCATCCGTCCTAGCATCTCACATTGGGGTGCTCCGGTGCTATTTGTCAAGAAGAAGGATGGGAGTATGAGGATGTGTATCGACTATCGGGAATTAAACAAAGTGACTGTGAAGAACCGATATCCATTACTTCAGATTGATGATTTATTCGACAAATTACAAGGAGCAAAATGGTTTTCTAAAATAGATCTTCGTTCGGGGTATCATCAACTCAAGGTTAGAGATGAAGATGTTGAGAAAACGGCGTTCCGTACTCGTTACGGGCATTACGAGTTTCTTGTTATGTCTTTCGGATTGACGAACGCACCAGCGGCTTTTATGGATCTAATGAACCGGGTTTGTAAACCGATGTTGGATAGATCAGTTATTGTATTCATAGATGACATTTTGGTCTATTCCAAAAATGAGGGTGATCACGCTTGCCACTTGCGTGAAGTGCTTGAAACACTCCGTAACGAGAAGTTATATGCGAAATTTTCTAAGTGTGCTTTTTGGTTACAAGAAGTACAGTTCTTAGGGCATGTGGTGAACTCGGAGGGTATTCATCTTGATCCTTCTAAGATTCAAGCAGTAGCAAAGTGGAGTCAGCCTAAGACTCCAACTGAAATTAGAAGTTTTCTTGGCCTAGCTGGTTATTATAGGCGATTTATACAAGATTTCTCTACGATTGCTTCATCCTTGACTAAGCTAACAAGGAAAGGTGTGAAATATGAATGGGGAGAAAACCAAGAATAAGCCTTTCAAGAATTAAAGATGAAATTAACTCAAGCTCCTGTGTTGGCACTACCTGATGGACCCGATGACTTTGTAGTTTATTCTGATGCTTCATATTCGGGGTTGGGTTGTGTCTTAATGCAAAAGGTGTAAGGTGATTGCATATGCTTCAAGACAATTGAAGATACATGAATTTAATTACCCGACTCATGATCTTGAGCTTCCGGCGATGGTTTTCGTGTTAAAGATTTGGAGACATTATCTCTATTGTGTGAAATGTACTATTTACACCGATCATAAAAGTTTGAAATACTTCTTTACCCAAAAGGAGTTGAACATGAGGCAACGAAGGTGGTTAGAGTTAATCAAAGATTATGATTGTGAAATCCTCCACCACCCGGGAAAGGCAAATGTAGTCGCGGATGCTTTGAGCAGAAAAGATTATTCACCCATAAAGGTGAAAGTGATGAAAAGTGTAATCTCTTTAGAAATTATTTCACAAATCAAAGAAGCTCAACGGGAGGCCATTAAGGAAGAAAATTGGAAGAGAGACAAAATAAAAGGGCAAGTCAAGAATTTGGAAGAAGATGAGCGTGGCTTATTGACAAGGTGGGGTCGGATGTGGATACCACCCACTTGTCCTTTCAAGGAAGTTTTAATGGAAGAAGCTCACAAATCTAAGTACTCGATTCATCCGGGAGCTACCAAAATGTACCATGATCTTAAAAGTAATTATTGGTGGCCAGGAATGAAAAAAGATGTTGTGAAATATGTGGGAAAATGTTTAACTTGCATGCAGGTGAAAGCTGAACATCAGAAACCGTACGGCAAGTTACAACCGTTAGAGATTCCTTTATGGAAGTGGGAACATGTCACAATGGATTTAATCACTAAACTCCCTAGAACAAAAAGGGGGCATGATACGATATGGGTCATTGTTGATAGGTTAACGAAAAATGCTCACTTTATTCCAATTCGTGAGACTTATTCATCTGAGAAAATGGCTGAAGTTTACATTAAAGATGTGGTGTCACGACACGGGGTACCAGTGACAATAGTGTCTGATCGAGACACTCGATTCACTTCCCATTTTTGGAGAAAATTTCAAGAAAAGTTGGGCACAAAACTTTTGATAAGTAGTATCGTATCATCCTCAGACCGATGGTCAAAGTGAGCGGACCATTCAAACCCTTGAGGACATATTACGCGCGTGCATTATCGATTTTGGTGGAAATTGGAATGACTATCTACCATTGGCAGAATTTTCTTACAACAATAGTTATCATTTCAGTTAGGGAATGCCTCCGTATGAAATGTTGTATGGTCGAAAATGTCGAACTTCGGTGTGTTGGGAAGGAGGTTGGTCCTCGTGAGCTTGCTAGTAAAGAAGTGGTAAAAATAACTAATGCTAGGATTGATCAAATTCGAGCACATTTAAAAGCAGCTCAAGACCGACAAAAGTCATATGCCGATAAGCGAAGACGGCCGATCGAGTTTCAAATGGGAGACTTTGTATTGTTAAAGGTTTCCCCATGGAAGGGTGTCATTCGTTTTCGCAAACGAGGAAAGTTAAGCCCACGTTTTATTGGGCCTTTCAAGATTTTGGAAAGGGTCGGTGAGGTTGCTTACCGATTAGAGCTACCGGGGGAATTAAAAGGAATACACAACACTTTCCACGTATCCTACTTAAGAAAGTGTTTGGCGGACGAGTCTGCTTATGTACCGTTAGAAGATGTTGAAGTGATTGATAAATTGGATTATGTTGAAAAACCGGTGGCAATTTTGGATCGGAAATTTAAACGGCTTAGAAACAAGTCGTTGAATATAGTCAAAGTACAATGGAAGAATAGAAGGGGATCTGACGCAACATGGGAGTCGGAAGATGAAATGAAGAAATTTTATCCCTTTTTATTTGAAATGTAATTTGAGTTTCGGGGACGAAACCCCTTTAAGGGGGTAGAATTTGTAACGACCCAATTTCGATTAAGTAATTATATTAATATAATGGTTATGTTTAAAGTTGAATTTGTATTAACTAGTAGGTTAATTTTTTAAATATTAACTACTAGTAAATTTAAAATGTTGTTTAAAGTTAAATAAAAGTAGAAGGGGGTAAAGTGCCAATTGGGCAAAGATAAGGAGGCTTTGACTTAGTAAAAATCACCTTCCTTTTCTTCTTCTTTTTCTGGCAAGATGAGCTCAAGAAAACCAAAGAAGAATTCGATTTTTGAAGCCAAATTGACACACTCTGTACCATTTGTACATTCAGTCATGGTAGTCGTAAACAGTGTTAGAACAATGTGTATCTATGTTCAGTCAATCAATGTGATTCATAGGTTCATCTTTGTGCTTGTGTGTTAGAATCATGATTATTTAGGAACAAGCATGTATTATTTATTTACAGTAGAGTTCGCTAGGCAAGAACAATGTCGTATTATATCGAAACAGTGGTGGGACGGCGTCAGATACGGCACCTGGAATCTGGGGTATGCCCTATATATAAACTGCGTTCGGTATAATGGGATAGTGTTAGTGCGTAGTGTTGAGACGAATATTATGACAAAAAATTAATTAAACAAAAATCGTAATACGTAAGCGAGACTGAGTATAGTTATGGGTGGCGATCCATAATGATACGAATGTTGAACTTATAGTTATGATTAAACGACTATAAATAATTAATACGATCGGAAAACGTACGCGATTGCGGGTATACACGTAATTGTATATGTTTAACGATCTGACAACGAACGAAGCTAAAAAGAAGTAAAATATATTATTTTATATTTTTACAATTTTGAAACTCATCAGAATGATGAGAATAATAATCCTTTACTTAAATCATGTAAAATACGCATTACGCGACTAAAACACGAACCCAGCGACCGGAACAAACCCGAAAAACTATCGGGCTATAAAAGCCTTAAAGAAGGCCATTTCCTTCATAAAAATGCAGCCAATCGTTCCTCTCTCTTGAAATTCGTCTCCCACCTCTCTCTAAAAAATCCAAGCTTCAATCGCGCGTATCTTCTTCGTTTCTCCACAGATTTGGGCGTTCTTGGTGTTCACGCGAAGCTCTCGACATTCCCTACACGAAAGTACGAAGGATCTGTGGAATTATCCAGCCAAAAACGAGGTATGATCGAAAGAATAAGCTAAAAAAATAGGGTTTTCGGGGGTTTTATTTGAACATGGTAGCAACCGGTTGTAAGTCATCCTAGTCGACCCCTAATCATCACGAGAACTTGTACACGTGTGGTAATATCATGGGAAACCCTAAACAAGGGGGTTAGATCTAATGAGGAAGAGGCAAATACACAGGTTCGTTCGATGCAGGGCAGCCGAACCTTCATCAGCACTTAGCCGAACCCTAAGGGGGTGTCACGAGCCTGTATAGTTCGTAGATCCTCAGCTGAACCCTTAGGGGGACCCCACGAACCTTCATGGGTTATGCAGTGGACGAACCTTATTCAGCCTCACAAACCCTGCAACCTGGCGAACCTTCTGGCAAATCTCACGAACCATGGGGACACGAACCATCATCATGCCGAACCTTCGAGGTCCTTTGAACCGAACCTATTAGGGTTGCATGGCCGAACCCTTGGTCTATGGCGAACCTTCACGAACCTACATGGTTCGTTGCATGGCCAGCCGAGCCTTAGGGAGTCTCACGAACCTTCATTAAATCTCATGCAAGCCGAACCCTTAGTCTCAGCCGAATCGTCATTGTGTTGCAGCGAACCCTCGTGATGATAACCGAACCTTTATGATTCATTGTTATCGGGAGTCAGCCGAACCCTAGAGTATCACCCCATGAACGAACCTATGCACTTGGATGCATCACCGAACTTAAGCAAACCTTCCTTGGACCAGACCCTGGCGAACCTTGAGCCATCGAACTCAAGGGTTCGCTGCCCTCCTTGCAAAACCGGTCAACAATCAGATTTTATTGTATTTCGGCCTACAACATCATTTACGGCCCAATAGTAAACCCACATTGAGAATCACTTGGACCTTCGCCCATGCTATTCCCTTGATCCATGTAATAGCATTCGGCCCAACTCAATACCATTTGGCCCAATTCTGATTACAGGCAGTCCATATGAAGTGATCAAGCCCCATAGAATCCCGGCGCAACTACATTCTTTAAATCTAATTTTAAGTTGAGTGGGCCCAATAACAAATCCGTTAATTCAATTGATTAGATAATTTTTGGTTCAACGACACCCATTAGTTTCATGAACCATTGAACCGGCTCCCATATTTGATCCAATTGGCTAAGGCCCATAAGTTGGCCTCAAATCATACCCAATTGGCCCATGTCTAGTCCAAGAGGCCCATGGACCTTTATTTAAGCCTATCATGGTTTCATGGGCTTAAGGCCCATGGTTTGGCCCACAACTCAAAGAAAGTTGTGATTTGATCTTAATTGAGTTAAGTTTATAACTTAACATAATCATGAGACCAAGTCATAATCTCAAAGACTTAAAACAATTGGAACATCTCTTTCAAAATACATGTTAAACAATGGTTATCAAGTTCACAAAACACTTGTCATTTATGCACACAAATTTTGCCGAAAAGAATATGACACTTCGTTTTCATGAATCAATTATCAACCAAGTGAATCAATTATGATATTCAAATTATCACAACATCTTCAAACATGTGAACAAATTATTCAAGAGTTAATCAAGTTCAAGTTAACACAAGTGAATCAGTGAATCAAGGTCTATACAATCATAAATCTTATATCTTATGTATGATTACAATGATATAGGAACCAATTAGAAGTCCTGTTTGCTACTTGCTATTTGTTTTAGTTCAGAGTCTACTGCAGACAGGTGAGAACATTAGCCCCTCTTTTACTGTTTTTCAACTGTTTTGGGGTGGAACACGTGACCAAATACACTATGTACACTTGTATTTCATTATACAAGATGTATGCTATTCTTCAAATATTACAGGTTCATGGTACAAATTCATCAGATTATTCAACTGTTTCAAAGGATTTTATCAACTGTAAAACACTTTCTATTAAAGAGTTTTTTTAAAAGTTTCCTTGAACTGTTTTATAACAGCTCTACTCTAATGGTTTTATAAATGACAAACACTTTTAAATAATGTGACTTATAAACTCTTTTACTATAAATTCGTGTTTTCGAAAATAATCTTTTATAAACCTTGTTACTATACAAGGACACTATCCTATGTACTCAATCAGGAATTTCAAAACAAGTATTCAAACAATGGTTTTCATGGTGAAGTTCAAACAAAGGATTCATTTCATGGTATTCAAACAAGGTTTTCAAATCATGTTATCAAATAAGGCATTAAATCATTGGTTTCAAAGCAAAGTTCAAAAGCATGGTGTCCACTATTGTGAACAAACTTATAAACACATCAAGTTTCATATTCATTAGCGTTAGTACTGGGTGATCACAACAAGGGAAAGCGGACACACTGGTTCATACCAAAATGGAGTTAGCTTTTAAATTTGTTTTATAAGCTAACTGCAGGTTTGGTTTCATTATGGTTTATCAAAACTGCTGATACATTATCTAACTCCAAACGTAGTTTGGGACTTGATTATATGTTGGCTTCTTTAGCAAACGGTCTGATGACTGTTTGGACACATTGGTACATACTTGATGTTAGTTTGGGTTGCAGCTCATCCATGTAAGTTAATTATTGCTTTAAACATATGCCTTACAATGCAAATTCATGTTTACAATTGTTAAACCTATTGTTCTCACCATTTACTTCTGTAGCTGACAGTTACTTTTCACGTGTTTCAGGTAATCAGGTTTAAGACACACTAAAGGACAACTAAGGAGACCGTTTAAGATAGAACAAGATGAAGAAACATGCTAGGATGGATTTAGAAACACACTAAAATCCTGAATGTTTAATTGTCTTGTTTGAAGTCTTACTTTGTAAACTATATTTTGGGTCTGTAGTTGTCATTCTTTTGGTAGATAGATTGTCTGTAACTAAACAATGGTCTAAACATTATGAAATCTAGTAATACATTGTGGTTGTTCTTATTCAATACTTGTGCATGATTCAACTATTCATACGTCACCGCGCCGTGAATTCCGCACGCGGCGCAGGGGGTGTGACAGGTTGGTATCAGAGCCAGGGTTGTAGAGAACTAGGAAAAACCCAATGCTTGAGGCTTGAGGATACTTAGGATCTAAGTAACTTAAGTAAGCATTAAGTCTACATTAAGCTTGAGAGATCTTAGGGATACTTTTCTAAGATTAGATATCGAGTCAAGGAATTTGAATCGGAATTCTGTAATTTTAGAAACCAAATTAAATTTCTCACACATGTTCACTTAAGAATTTCAGAGGCAAGGATCTGTATTCTTAGTATCCTTGATCTGAAATTCTCAATCAGAGTTCATTAAAGGATTCCAGAGGCAAGGATCTGTATTCTTAGTATCCTTGATCTGGAATTCTCAATCAGTGTTCATCAGAGGAATTTAGAGGCAAAGATCTGTATTCTTAGTATCTTTGATCTAAAATCCTTATCATGTTCATCATAGGAATTCAGAGGTCAAGATCTATAATTTTAGAATCTTTGATTTGAAATCCTTGTCATGTTGTCATTATCAGGTATTCATTATCATAGGAACTTTATAACTTAGAATCTGTGTAACAGTATTCTTTAGTTGAAGTTCTCACAGGAGATCATTATACTCAATACTTTAAGTATTGGGAACCTAGGTTAATTAACCTAGGACACAAATACTAAAACCTAAGGTCTTAATTTCAAGTAAATTAAGAACCATGGTTTACACATTCATAATCATAATCAAGGAACAAGAAACAAACATGAATCAATCATAATCAATCAAGAGTTGGAATCTTAACTCCAAATACAAGCGGCGGATTAACGCTGACGTGCTGAGGTAAGTGGTGGGTGGTGAGAGCTAGCCTATATATAAGCTTATTTCGGTATGTCAGGGGGAATCCGGCGTTCGTATTTGAAGTAAAGATTCGGGAGCAACTGGGATCATTGAACATTAGTCAAATACATGAGATACAAACATTTGAGATACAATCATTGGTGAATCAAATCATTGTGCAATTCAAACTTGGATGAGTCAAACATTGCGTGCGAATCAATCAAGTTGTGAACATTCTGTCAATGTAAACCTTAAGTGAAATTCTTAAGTGATTTCATCATTAGTACTTACTAACATAGTTTAACAAGAAAGATGTAGAGCACACATATGATTTAGTTCTACATGTTAACAATTGTTAGTAGGTGCACACATAACATAATCATAATTCAATCATGGAATCAATCATAGTTCAAAGTGATCAAAGATCATGGGATTCTTAATCAATGGAACATACATGGAAATCGGTACAAACATGTTGCCAAATGCTAGCAAGGACATGATCGTGGTATATCGAAGCGGTAGTGGGATGGCGTCTGGGCTGGCAATTTGCTTGACCCTTTCGTATGCCCTATATATAAGCTATCTTCGATATATCGGGAAAGTGTCAGTGTGTAGGTTTGGTGGAATGAGATCATGGAACATCATACACATTCACATGAGAAGTATGCTAATGAGCTGATTGCTTATACGTGTACATGCTCATATTACAATTGAATGATAATACTAGTAGTATGGATATTTTACTAACTTTATCATGAAAATTCAATTGTATCCTTCCTCATTACTGACCCACTTGTGGATTCTATTCGTAGAATGCCCCGACATGATCCTAACGGAGGGGGTTTGACAAGTGGCAACGATGATGAGATCAACAAGATTGCCCGAGCCATCGCTATACACATGAGAGATGTCATTCCGGGCATGGTCACTGATATTACCCAGAATCTTCGGGGGAGTACCAGTGATTCAGCAAACAACTCAAACACTGACAACACTGGAACTGCTAACTTCACTTTCAAGCAGTTCAATGATGCTAAACCTCCTAAGTACGCTAGTACTGAAGGAGCTACTGGTCTACTGCAGTGGCTGGAGAGCATCGAGGATATTCTCGATTTCACGGGATGTCCTGAAAATCTGAAGGTCAAAATGGCCTCAAGCGCCTTTCACAAAGGCGCACTCACCTGGTGGAATTCTGAGAAGAACACCAGAGGACGAGAGGTCGCATTAGCATTACCGTGGGACGGTTTCAAGAATCTGCTTGTGGAAAAGTTTTGTCCACGACGTGAACTGAAGAAACTTGAGGTGGAGATGTGGAATCTGGTGCAAGACAGTGGTGAGAACGTGAAGTATACAACACGATTCCATGATTTGTGCGTTCTGGTGCCAAACTTGGTTACTCCTCTATCCCGCAGGATAGAAAAGTACATTGAAGGATTACCTCTAGTTGTCAGGGGAACTGTTATGGGGAATAACCCCACTACTCTGGAGGCAGCAATTCAGCTTGGTGCTACCCTCACTGAAGAATATGTGAAGTCTGGGGTGCTCACCCGAAAGGGGTATAAGAGAGCACAGATCGATGAAGGCAAGAAGCCTGAACAGCACCATCACAAGAAGAAGAAGCAAAAGACAATCAAGAACTTTGCAGCACTGACGGCAGCTACACCCACTCATGCCACACCCATTAATGCTATGCCACAACCTGCAATGGCCAGAAAGCCTTATCCTGGTCCGTATCCACTTTGCACCAAATGCCAATACCATCATCTACCCACCATTCCATGCAGAAAGTGTCTCAAGTGTGGACGAATGGGATACTTGGCAGCTACAAGCCGATCTGCTCATCTTGCTGCTGCAACAACTGCTACCACAACTCCTACTGCTACTGGTGGAAGGGTCTGTTACAATTGTGGGGCAGAAGGACACTTCAGAAACCAGTGTCCAAAACTCAACAACACTACTGCTACTGCTCGTGCCTTTGTTATCGGAGCTGCTGAAGCACGCGAGGACCCGGCAGTCATCACGGGTACATTTCTCCTTAATGGTCATTACGTTTCTATCATATTTGATACTGGTGCTGATAAAAGCTTTATCTCTGCTCATACTGCTTCTTTGTTTAACATAAAACCATCTATACTTACTGCTCCCTATACCGTAGAAGTAGCTGATGGTAAAACCATACTTGTAGATTCGATAATTCATGGTTGTGAATTAAGATTAAACGACCATCTTTTCCTCATCGATCTTATTCCTATGACACTCGGAAGTTTCGAGGTTGTGATAGGAATGGATTGGTTATCCAAAAACAATGCCGAAATTGTATGTTCAGAGAAACTTATTCGGATTCCTTTACCGTCCGGCGAAACGATGAGAATATATGGCGAGAAACCCTGCCGCGGATTGAAGAATTTGTCGTGCATCAAGGCTAGGAAGTACCCAAGGAAGAAATATTATGCATTTTTGGCTCACGTGGTAGAGAAGAAACCTGAAAAGAAAGCAGTTGGAGACGTTCCAGTTATCAGAGATTACCCTGACGTGTTTCCAGAAGACTTGCCTGGATTACCACCGATCCGTCAAGTGGAGTTTAGAATCGATCTCGTCCCTGGAGAAAACCCAGTGGCGAAGTCACCGTATCGATTAGCACCGTCTGAGATGCAAGAACTGTCTAGTTAGCTTCAAGAACTTTTAGACAAAGGTTTCATCAGGCCGAGTTTCTCTCCTTGGGGAACTCCGGTTTTCTTTGTCAAGAAGAAAGACGGTTCATTTCGTACGTGCATCGATTATCGTGAGCTAAACAAGTTGACAATCAAGAATAGATATCCTCTGCCTAGGATTGATGATCTGTTTGATCAATTACAGGGAGCAACTTGCTTCTCTAAGATTGATTTACGATCCGGGTATCATCAGTTGCGAGTAAATGATGAGGATATACCAAAGACTGCATTTAGGACTCGATATGGACACTACGAGTTTTTGGTTATGCTATTTGGGCTGACCAATGCACCTGTAGTGTTCATGGATTTGATGAATCGAGTCTGCAGACCTTACTTAGATCAGTTTGTTATCGTCTTTATTGACGATATACTGATCTATTCAAAGACGGAACAAGAGCATGAAGATCATTTGAGGAAAGTCTTAGAATTACTAAGAGAGGAACAACTTTATGCTAAATTCTCAAAATGTGAATTTTGGCTAAAAGAGGTTCACTTCTTAGGACATGTCATAAACAAGGATGGGATACATGTAGATCCAGCAAAGATTGAGGCGATTAAGAATTGGACAACCCCATCTACTCCAACAGAGATTCGTTCATTTCTGGGTTTGGCAGGCTATTACAGAAGATTCATCGCGAACTTTTCAAAGATAGCCTTGCCACTTACTACTTTGACCCAGAAGAGTCAAGAGTTTATATGGGGACAGAAACAAGAGGATGCGTTTCAACTTCTTAAACAGAAGTTATGCAACTCTCCTATCCTTAGCCTCCCAGAGGGCAATGATGATTTCATTGTCTACTGCGATGCTTCAAACCTTGGTCTCGGTTGTGTACTTATGCAGCGGGACAAGGTGATTGCCTATGCCTCAAGACAACTTAAGGTTCACGAGAAGAATTACACTACTCATGACCTTGAGTTAGGGGCTGTGGTCTTTGCATTGAAGATTTGGAGACACTACCTTTATGGTACTAAATGTGTCATCTATACAGACCACAAGAGCCTGCAGCACATCCTTAATCGGAAAGAACTCAACATGAGACAACGGCGTTGGGTTGAGCTTCTAACTGATTACGACTGTGAGATTCGTTACCATCCTGGTAAAGCCAATGTGGTAGCGGATGCTCTTAGTCGTAAGGAACCAGTCAAACCAATTCGTGTCAGAGCCATGGAGATCAACACACAGCCAAACTTGAAGGATTTGATTCGTATTGCACAACAACAAGTAATAACAGACAATCAACTTAAGGCAGACTTAGACTGCTGAATTGAGAAGAAACTGGAACCTCGATCTGACGGGGTGTTATATCTCAACGGTCGCATCTGGATTCCAAAGTTAGAAAAATTGCGTACACTCATCTGTGATGAGGCTCATAAGTCGCGATACTCAGTTCACCCTTGGAGCAGATAAGATGTACCAAGACTTGCGGGCATCGTATTGGTGGCCAGGAATGAAGAAAGACATAGCACTGTACGTGGGAAAATGTCTTACATGTTCCAAAGTCAACGCAGAACATCAAAAGCCTTCGGGACTTCTGCAGCAACCTGAAATTCCTCAATGGAAATGGGAACAAATTTCCATGGATTTCATAACCAAGTTGCCGAGAACTCCGCGAGGTTACGATTCGATTCGGGTGATCGTTGATCGACTCACAAAATCTGCTCATTTTCTCCCGATCCGAGAGGATTACAAAATGGAGAAGCTATCCACATTGTATATCAACGAAATCATTGCGCGTCATGGTACTCCAACATCAATCATATCTGATCGTGATAGTCGTTTCACTTCTCGCTTTTGGCAATCATTGCAAAAGGCTTTGGGAACTCGTGTTAATCTTAGCACGCCGTATCATCCCCAAACCGACGGTCAAAGCGAAAGGACTATCCAAACACTCGAAGACATGCTTCGTTCTTGTGTGATGGACTTTGGTGGGAGTTGGGATACTCATCTACCACTCATTGAGTTTTCATACAACAACAGCTACCATACAAGCATTCAATGTGCACCATTCGAAACTTTATATGGTAGAAAGTGCCGATCACCGGTCTGTTGGACCGAGATTGGTGACTCACAGGTCGTAGGACCATAACTCATTCAAGAAACAACAGACAAAATCACAATCATTCAATAAAGGCTTAAGGCTGCACGAGATCGGCAGAAGAGTTATGCTGATCGACGTCGGAAACCGCTTGAGTTTCAAGTCGGTGACCGAGTCCTACTCAAAGTTTCTCCCTAGAAAGACGTGGTCCGATTCGGGAAGAAAGGGAAACTTGCACCAAGGTACGTTGGACCTTTTGAGATCCTGGAAAGGATTGGTCCCATAGCCTACAAACTCAAACTTCCAGTGGAGCTAAGCAATGTTTACGATACTTTTCATGTATCGAATTTTAAGAAATGCTTGGCGGATCATAATGTTCAGATTCCACTAGAAGACATTCAGATTCAAAACAACATGCAATTCATAGAACGTCCGGTTGAAATCATGGATCATGGGGTCAAGAAACTTAAACGCAGCCGTATCCCGATCGTAAAGGTACGATGGCAGGGCAAACGCGGTGCTGAGTTCACCTGGGAACGTGAAGACCAGATGACGCTTAAGTACCCTTATCTCTTTACAGTACCTTCGGCTAGTTAATTTCGGGACGAAATTCCCTTAACTAGGGGAGACTGTAACATTTGTACATTCAGTCATGGTAGTCGTAAACAGTGTTAAAACAGTGTGTATCTATGTTCAGTCAATCAATGTGATTCATAGGTTCATCTTTGTGCTTGTGTGTTAGAATCATGATTATTTAGGAACAAGTATGTATTATTTATTTACAGTCGAGTTCGTTAGGCAAGAACAATGTCGTATTATATCGAAACAGTGGTGGGACGGCGTCGGATACGGCAGGTAGCTGGAATCTGGGGTATGCCGTATATATAAACTGCGTTCGGTATAATGGGATAGTGTTAGTGCATAGTGTTGAGACGAATATTATGACAAACAATTAATTAAATAAAAATCGTAATACGTAAGCGAGACTAAGTATAGTTATGGGTGACGATCCATAATGATACGAATGTTGAACCTATAGTTATGATTAAACGACTATAAATAATTAATACGATCGGAAAACGTATGCGATTGCGGGTATACACGTAATTGTATCTGTTTAACGATCTGACAACGAACGAACCTAAAAAGAAGTAAAATATATTATTTTATATTTTTACAATTTTGAAACTCATCAGAATGATGAGAATAATAATCCTTTACTTAAATCGTGTAAAATACGCGTTACGCGACTAAAACACGAACCGAGCGACCGGAACAAACCCGAAAAACTATCGGGCTATAAATGCCTTAAAGAAGGCCATTTCCTTCATAAAAATGCAGCCAATCCTTCCTCTCTCTAGAAATTCGTCTCCCACCTCTCTCTAAAAAATCCAAGCTTCAATCGCGCGTATCTTCTTCGTTTCTCCACGGATTTAGGCGTTCTTGGTGTTCACGCGAAGCTCTCGACATTCCCTACACGAAAGTACGAAGGATCTGTGGAATTATCTGGCCAAAAACGAGGTATGATCGAAAGATTAAACTAAAAAAATAGTGTTTTCGTGGGTTTTATTTGAACATGGTTGCAACCGGTTGTAAGTCATCCTAGTCGACCCCTAATCATCACGAGAACTTGTACACGTGTGGTAATATCATGGGAAACCCTAAACAAGGGGGTTAGATCTGATGAGGAAGAGGCAAATACACAAGTTCGTTCGATGCAGGGCTGCCGAACCTTCAGCAACACTTAGCCGAACCCTTAGGGGGTGTTCACGAGCCTGTATAGTTCGTAGATCCTCAGCCGAACCCTTAGGGGGACCCCATGAACCTTCATGCGTTATGCAGTGGACGAACCTTATTCAGCCTCACAAACCCTGCGACCTGGCGAACCCTTGGTCTATGGCGAACCTTCACGAACCTACATGGTTCGTTGCATGGCCAGCCGGGCCTTAGGGAGTCTCACGAACCTTCATTAAATCTCATGCAAGTCGAACCCTTAGTCTCAGCCGAATCTTCATTGAGTTGCAGCGAACCCTCGTGATGATAACCGAACCTTTAAGATTCATTGTTATCGGGAGTCAGCCGAACCCTAGAGTGTCACCCCATGAACGAACCTATGCACTTGGATGCATCACCAAACCTAAGCAAACCTTCCTTGGACCAGACCCTGGCGAACCTTGAGCCATCGAACTCAAGGGTTCGCTGCCCTCCTTGCAAAACTGGTCAACAATCAGATTTTATTGTATTTCGGCCTACAACATCATTTACGGCCCAATAGTAAACCCACATTGAGAATCACTTGGACCTTCGCCAATGCTATTCCCTTGATCCATGTAATAGCATTCGGCCCAACTCAAGACCATTTGGCCCAGTTCCGATTACAGGCAGTCCATATGAATTGATCAAGCCCCATAGAATCCCAGCCCAACTACATTCTTTAAATCTAATTTTAAGTTGAGTGGGCCCAATAACAAATCTGTTAATTCAATTGATTAGATAATTGTTGGTTCAATGACACCCATTAGTTTCATGAACCATTGAACTGGCTCCCATATTTGATCCAATTGGCTAAGGCCCATAAGTTGGCCTCACATCATACCCAATTGGCCCATGTCTAGTCCAAGAGGCCCACGGACCTTTATTTAAGCCTATCATGGTTTCATGGGCTTAAGGCCCATGGTTTGGCCAACAACTCAAAGAAAGTTGTGATTTGATCTTAATTGAGTTAAGTTTATAACTTAACATAATCATGAGACCAAGTCATAATCTCAAAGACTTAAAACAATTGAAACATCTCTTTCAAAATACATGTTAAACAATGGTTATCATGTTCACAAAACACTTGTCATTTATGCACACAAATTGTGCCTAAAATAATATGACACTTCGTTTTCATGAATCAATTATCAACCAAGTGAATCAATTATGATATTCAAATTATCACAACATCTTCAAACGTGAGAACAAATTATTCAAGAGTTAATCAAGTTCAAGTTAACACAAGTCAATCAATGAATCAAGGTCTAGACGATCATAAATCTTATATCTTATGTATGATTACAATGATATAGGAACCAGTTAGAAGTCCTGTTTGCTACTTGCTATTTGTTTTAGTTCAGAGTCTACTGCAGACAGGTGAGAACATTAGCCCCTCTTTTACTGTTTTTCAACTGTTTTGGGGTGGAACACGTGACCAAATACACTATGTACACTTGTTGTGACAACTAGTACCAAACCGTCCGGCAAGTCCGTACGGTGTGTGTACTTTCACCATTTACTGTGTGTACATACAGTACGTAAACAGTCGTGTGATAACAGAACTCAGAAAACAAACCACAGTTGTATGTGTTTAAGTGAAAACTTAAATACAGTAATTACAACAACTCAAGAGAAACAACAGTGTTCAAATGAACAACGAAAACAAATCGGTTGCGATCTGATATCCATAGTTGACAGGAATCAGATGGCAGACAAATCAGTGTGAAAACAACATGATAACAGGATGTCTAGTGGAGTCCGACAGTGAGGAAATACAATTCACAGTTTAATTTCAGTTTCGTTTCAGAATAACGAACTGACAGTGTGCTTGCGTGGGTGACGATTCACACAAACATATCTGTAAGTTTAACGTTCTGAAATGATGACTGGGAAGTAGAAAACCAAATCAGAAAGTGAAACGTACGATCGTGTTCGTACAGTTAGCGCTCTGTACGAAGACGCGCATAAGTGACGCGATCTGACGAAACGAAAACGAAAACACGACACGAACGATAATAAATTTAATAAAATAGAATAAATAACATTTTACAATTTTGAAACTCATCAAATAATTAAAATAAACTTCTTTTATTTATTACGAATTAATTACGTATAAAATTCCGGATACGCGATGAAAACGCGAACCGAGCAACCGAAACGAACCTGAACATCACACGTGATATAAAAGCCCTAAATGAGAGTTTTTTTTCTCATTTTACACACTCCCATCCTCTCTCCAACTCCAATTTCCGGCCACCACCTCTTCACCACCAAAAACCACCTTCAAAACCTCATATCTCACTCGTTTGTGGACCAAATCGCGCGTTCTTGGTGTCCACGCGTAGCTCTTAACGTCCTCTTCAAGAAAGTACAGCAGATCGGAGGAGACAACCACTGAAAAATGAGGTATGATGCGTCAAAGATATGAAAAACTAGGTTTTTCTATCATTTCTTGTTCGACTACACATATACATGTTCGATCGGTGTTAAACTCTGGTGTATACACCTCTCACATCACTAAGGGCTGATCTAAACGTAGCAACACCATGTGAAGGATCGAATCAAGGGTTCAAGATGGTTAGAGAACACACAGGTTCGTGAACATACCGGCGAACCTGTTGTGATATTCGAACAGACGAACCTTTGAGGGACAACCTTCTGTGGCCGAAGCTATGGTGCAGCGAACCCTTCAGCCTCGCCCAACGAACCTATAGTGGCGAATTATGTACAGGTGCTGTTCACGAACCCTTCAAGCCAACCACCTACCTCGCCGAACCCTGCTGCCTCCCTTAGACTACCGAACCTTCAAGCTATTGTTTCCAAACCTTGCTAAGGCCAGTCAAACCCCAAGCTAACCGAACCTTATACCAGGAAGCGAACCTTCCTGATCACGAACCTATCTAGCCTACGAACCTTGCTGGTGTGTTCTTAGCCGAACCCTTTTCACTAGGGTACCGAACCTGTGATGATGAACTCTTGCCGAACCTTAGTACTCAGCGAACTCATGCAAACTGGACGGAGACGAACCATTTGACTCTCATGGCCGAGCCTTTTACTCACCACCAAACCATCATGTCCTTGCCGAACCTACGGCAGTCGGCCCCAAGGTTCGCTGCCTTGGGGACCAACTTCTTTGAATGGTCGATCGGATCACACCAACAGGCCCAACAACCTATTAACCTCGGCCCACATGGAGTTGTTGGGTCCAGCAGTTTGTTTCGGCCCAAGGGAAACTTATTCCGGCCCATGTGTGGCTACCCGGCCCAAGAACAACACTCGGCCCACACAAGCCTTAAACCGGCCCAATTACAAATTTTAGTGGCCCATGAGACTTTATTTCGGCCCAAGGTCACAATCGGCCCACACTCAAAATGTTCTGGCCCACGGTTAAGACATGAGATTCATAAGGCGAACATTCGGCCCAATGGTTTTAAATGTAACTTGAATTATGAATTAATGATTATTAATTGGCTACGTAACAAATTGTTTTGGGTTTAACAAAACCCACCCTTGAAATATCAAACTATAAACCTAAGATCACCCTTAGGTTGAATGGCAAAGTTACGGACTTAGGTCATAAATCTAAACTTATGTAATTGAAGGTTTTAACTAGCAAATTCAAGTATTACGTCACACGAGTAATTGAACATGTAAAACTCATGATAAGTATATGGGGCCGAATGAAAACCGAGACCTACGATGGGTTAACCGACTATGAGATAAACACATACCCGCACACGAATCAATTACGAAAGATACTTGTAAGTTATACACAACATGTAATCAATACAGGATTGTGAAAGCAAATACAAGTACAACAAGAGCGCGTGCATTCTTTTCTTTAAGCTAAGTCAACCCTACTACTACAAGGTGAGTTCATATGCCCCTTTTCTTAATCTTTACTGATTTCAAAGCTCGGGGCTGAGAAACATGCAAAACTTTTATTTACTTAAAAGTTTCTATTCACATATTGCTTATTTCATGATTTAGATAAATATTGTTTATCTTCATTATCATTGATCATTACATGCCTGCTGTCTGATATTATCATATTTGAGACAATTAGGAAGATACATGCCATTATAGCTTCCTGACACTTGTATGCACTAGAATAATATAAGTTGTTAAGAATATATCTTGCAACTGTTTATTATTCTTACACGATAGAATAACGGGGAAAAACCATGGGATAACATGCCAATAACAATTACTAATGACAAGAATGATCATCATGATAAAGTAATTTCATGATAATAAGATCATTCACACATCACTAACCTCGTGTATAAGACATGTTATTATGACACTTTGTTCAAGATCGCTAGAACACACAACATTGAGATAACAGTTGAGATATTTACTTGTGATATTGAGGATGATATTGCATGTACACGCTTTTGGGATGGCATTTCCCACACATACTATCATTACTTACTAAAACTCTATCATGAGAACAAGTTATCATGTGATAATCAATTTCACGAGAACACAAGTCAATCAATGAATCAAAGTTTATACAATTATAAATCCTATATCTTATGTATGATTACAATGTTATAGGAAACAATTAGAAGTCCTGTTTGCTACTTGCTATCTGTTTTAGTTCAGAGTCTACTGCAGACAGGTGAGAACTTTAGCCCCTCTTTTACTATTTTATAACTGTTTTAGGGTGGAACACGTGATCAAAACAATCGTTTACCATCATATTTCATTACACAAGGTGTGTGTATGCTTATAAACATTATGGGTTCACTTTAGGAATCCTAGGAATTCATCAACTGTTTTAAAGGAATTATCAATTATTAAACTCTTTTCACTAAAAAGGTTTTATAAGGGATCTTTGAACTGTTTTGTAACAGATTTACTCAAATGTATTTATGAAGGATAAACACTTTTAAATAAATGATTTTATAAACTCTTTGGTTATAAACCTTGTTGTTACACAAGGTCACTATTTATTGGTATTCAAATCAAGTGGTTCACACATGGTATTCAAATCAAGTGGTTCACAACATGGTATTCAAATCAAGTGGTTCACACATAGTATTCAAATCAAGTGGTTCACAACATGGTATTCAAATCAAGTGGTTCACATCATGGTATTCAAATCAAGTGGTTCATTTCATGGTATTCAAAACAAAGGATTTAATTCGTGGAATTAAATCTAGGTTTTCAATTCATGTTATCAAGTAAGGCATTAACACATCCGGTTAAAGTAAGGTTCAGAAACATGGTGTCTATTGTTGTAAACAAACTTGTAAAAGCATCAAGTATCATATTCATTAGCGTTAGTACTGGGTGATCACAACAAGGGAAAGCGGACACACACATTGGGGCAGGCCGATTGCTGCAGTTAGTTTTTAAATTTGTTTTACAAACTAACTGCAGATTTCGGTTACATATGGTTTTATCAAAACTGTTGACACATTATCTAACTCCAAACATGGTTTGGGACTTGATATTATGTGTTGACTCTTGTGCAAACATTGATTGGATTGTTTACACTCATTTTCTTACTTGATGTTAGTTTGGGTTGCAGCTCATCCGTGTGAATCTTATGTTGCTTTAACTTACCTACGCCTTATATCATATACACATGTTTACAAATGATTAAACCTATTGTTCTCACCAACTACGTCTATAGTTGACAGTTACTTTTCACGTGTTTCAGGTAATCAGGTTTAAGACATTCTCAGAGACAATTAAGGAGACCATACTAAGATAGAACAAGATGATGAAACATGCTAGGATGGATTAGAAACACACTAAAATCCTAATTGTTTACTTGTCTTGTTTGAAGTCTTATTTTGTAAACTATATTTTGGGTCTGTAGTTGTCTTTCTTTTGGTAGATAGATTGTCTGTAACTAAACAACTGTCTAAACATTATGAAATGTAGTAATCCATTGTGGTTGTTCTTATTCAATACTTGTGCATGATTCAACTGTTCATACGTCACCGCGCCGCGGATTCTGCACGCGGCGCAGGGGTGTGACAGGTTGGTATCATTGCACGTCATGGTACACCAACATCAATCATTTCTGATCGTGATAGTCGTTTCACTTCTCGCTTTTGGCAATCATTGCAAAAGGCTTTGGGAACGCGTGTTAATCTTAGAACGGCGTATCATCCCCAAACCGACGGTCAAAGCGAAAGGACTATCCAAACACTCGAGGACATGCTTCGTTCTTGTGTCATTGACTTCGGTGGAAGTTGGGACACTCATCTCCCACTCATTGAGTTTTCATATAACAATAGCTATCATACGAGCATTCAATGTGCAACATTCGAAGCTCTATATGGTAGAAAGTGCCGATCACCGGTCTGTTGGACCGAGATTGGTGACTCACAGGTCGTAGGACCAGAACTCATTCAGGTAACATCAGACAAAATCACAATCATTCAGTCACGGCTTAAGGCCGCACGAGATCGGCAAAAGAGTTATGCTGATCGACGTCGGAAACCGCTTGAGTTTCAAGTCGGTGACCGAGTCTTACTCAAGGTTTCTCCCTGGAAAGGCGTTGTCCGATTCGGAAAGAAAGGGAAACTTGCACCAAGGTACGTTGGACCTTTTGAGATCCTGGAACGGATTGGTCCCGTAGCCTACAAACTCAAACTTCCAGTGGAGCTAAGCAATGTTCATGATACTTTTCATGTATCAAATCTTAAGAAATGCTTAGCGAATCATGATGTTCAGATTCCACTGGAAGACATACAGATTCAGAACAACATGCAATTCATAGAACGTCCAGTTGAGATCATGGATCATGGGGTCAAGAAACTTAAACGCAGTCTTATCCCGATCGTAAAGGTACGATGGGAGGGCAAACGCGGTGCTGAGTTCACCTGGGAACGTGAAGACCAGATGAAGCTTAAGTACCCTCATCTTTTTACAGTATCTTCGGCTAGTTAATTTCGGGACGAAATTCCCTTAACTAGGGGAGACTGTAACATTTGTGCATTTAGTCATGATAGTTGTAAATAGTGTTAGAACAGTGTGCGTACATGTTCAGTCAGTCAATGTGAATCATGTGTCATTATGTGCTTGTGTGTTAGAATCTTTATCATTTAACAAGTATGTATTATTTATTTACAGTCGAGTTCACTAGGCAAGAACATTATTGTGTTATATCGAAACAGTGGTGGGCAGCGAGAGTGAGCCCTATATATATACTGCGTTCGGTATAACAGGATAGTGTTGGTGCGTAGTGTTAAGACGAATATTATGACAATTAATTCAACAAGAATCGTAATACGTAAGCGAGACTGAGTATAGTTATGGGTGACGATCCATAATGATACGAATGTTGAACTTATAATTATGATTAAACGACTTTAAATATTTTAATACGATCGAAAAACGTACGCGATTGCGGGTATACACGTAATTGTGAATGTTTAACGATCTGGCAACACACGAAGAGTAAAAATAATTATATTAATTATTTTGTATTTTTACAATTTTGAAACTCATCATTTAAACGAGTTTAACAACTCTTTTATTTTAAGACCGCGTAAAATACGCGTTACGTTCCGGAAACGCGAACCGAGCGACCGAAACGGACCCGAACATCACCCGAACTATAAAAGCCTTGAACAAGGCTTAAATCCTCATTTATTCCACCAACAACCCACTCTCTCACTACAAATTCGTTTACCCTCTCTCTCTCTAAGAAAACCCAACTTTAATCGTTCGTATCTTGCTCGATTCTCAACGAAATTCGTCATTCTTGGTGTCCACGCGAAGCCCTCGACATCCTCTACACGAAAGTACAAGATTTTCGCAGATTCACCCAGCCAATCTCGAGGTAATGAAGCTTGAATAGTCACGAGATTAGGGTTTTCAGTCGTGGGTTTGTTTAAACCCGACCCTTAGCCGGATCTAGTCAACCACAATCATGTTCGAGACCATAGAAACATTCTCTGATGCTTGTTTAGCTTAGATCGAGGTCTGGATACAAGTGTTCGACGATGGTGATGATGATGGTAACAGGTTCGGCGGCCAAACCTTCATTCACAGCCGGCCGAACCCTAATGAGTCTCCACGAATCTGTAGGGTTCGTCAACCTTCAGCCGAATCTTTAGGGGGATCCCACGAACCTGTGCCGAATCATCAAGTCCATCACGAATCTCCTAGACGAACCCATGCAGACGAGCCAATTGTTAGACGAACCCTAGTTTCTGTCGAACCCACGATGATCCCACGAACCTTGCATGCATGCATAGCGAACCCTCCTTGTCGAACCTGTGCTCACGAACCATAGGCGAACCAGAACCTTCTGCGAACCCTGGAGCTTCTAGAACCGAACCTGTGCGAACCATTCTACCACGACGAACCCCTTTCATGGTTCGTTGACATGTAGCCAAACCTAGGGAGCCTCACGAACCTAGGTTGATCATCTACGAACCCTAGCTGAACTCATGGATAATCAGGAAGCCGGCGAACCTTGTTGTCATGCTAGTCGAACCTTAGAAGGAAATGGGGAAGGTTCGCTGCCCAAGTGGCAGCCCATAACCTCTTTAGGCCCAATTCAAGTCTCCTTGGCCCAACTTCACTAGCAATGGGCCCATAGTTTTAAACTAAGCCCAATTGAGTTATATAGACTCGTTTTGATCTTAAGTGGCCCAATATTACCTTGGAACCTTACTTGGTCTAAGCAAAGCCCATTCGACTACCATGATCCTAATTGGCTCAATATCGTATTTGGCAAGCTACAAGGCTTAACTACACGTTATTGGGCCAACAACACATTCACTTAGCCCAACACCATATCCAATTGGCCCTTGTTAACCAAAAAGGCCCATGGACCTCTATTAAAGCCGATTATGATTATGGGCATAAGGCCCATAATGTGGTCCACAACTCAAGAGAGGTTATGAATTGATCTTAATTAAGTTAAGTTATAACTTAGCCTAATTATAAGATCATGTCACAATCATAAAGATCTTAAAACGCTTAAACAATTGATCATCTTATCAAATTTGATAGTAATCAATGGTTATCAAATCCTAAAACAATTATCATTTTATGCATAAGATTTATGCACAAGGGAACATTTCATATTCGTTTCTTGGACCCATGATCAATCAAGTGATTCAAATCATAACTTTTAAGTTTTCACAACAATCATAATCATGAGAACAAGTTATCATGTGATAATCAATTTCACGAGAACACAAGTCAATCAATAAATCAAAGTTTATACAATTATAAATCCTATATCTTATGTATGATTACAATGTTATAGGAAACAATTAGAAGTCCTGTTTGCTACTTGCTATCTGTTTTAGTTCAGAGTCTACTGCAAACAGGTGAGAACTTTAGCCCCTCTTTTACTGTTTTATAACTGTTTTGGGGTGGAACACGTGATCAAAACAATCGTTTACCATCATATTTCATTACACAAGGTGTGTGTATGCTTATAAACATTATGGGTTCACTTTACAAATCCTAGGAATTCATCAACTGTTTTAAAGGAATTATCAATTATTAAACTCTTTTCACTAAAAAGGTTTTATAAGGGATCTTTGAACTGTTTTGTAACAGATTTACTCAAATGTATTTATGAAGGATAAACACTTTTAAATAAATGATTTTATGAACTCTTTGGTTATAAACCTTGTTGTTACACAAGGTCACTATTTATTGGTATTCAAATCAAGTGGTTCACACATGTTATTCAAATCAAGTGGTTCACAACATGGTATTCAAATCAAGTGGTTCACACATAGTATTCAAATCAAGTGGTTCACAACATGGTATTCAAATCAAGTGGTTCATTTCATGGTATTCAAAACAAAGGATTTAATTCGTGGAATTAAATCTAGGTTTTCAATTCATGTTATCAAGTAAGGCATTAACACATCCGGTTAAAGTAAGGTTCAGAAACATGGTGTCTATTGTTGTAAACAAACTTGTAAAAGCATCAAGTATCATATTCATTAGCGTTAGTACTGGGTGATCACAACAAGGGAAAGCGGACACACACATTGGGGCAGGCCGATTGCTGCAGTTAGTTTTTAAATTTGTTTTACAAACTAACTGCAGATTTCGGTTACATATGGTTTTATCAAAACTGTTGACACATTATCTAACTCCAAACATGGTTTGGGACTTGATATTATGTGTTGACTCTTGTGCAAACATTGATTGGATTGTTTACACTCATTTTCTTACTTGATGTTAGTTTGGGTTGCAGCTCATCCGTGTGAATCTTATGTTGCTTTAACTTACCTACGCCTTATATCATATACACATGTTTACAAATGATTAAACCTATTGTTCTCACCAACTACGTCTATAGTTGACAGTTACTTTTCACGTGTTTCAGGTAATCAGGTTTAAGACATTCTCAGAGACAATTAAGGAGACCATACTAAGATAGAACAAGATGATGAAACATGCTAGGATGGATTAGAAACACACTAAAATCCTAATTGTTTACTTGTCTTGTTTGAAGTCTTATTTTGTAAACTATATTTTGGGTCTGTAGTTGTCTTTCTTTTGGTAGATAGATTGTCTGTAACTAAACAACTGTCTAAACATTATGAAATGTAGTAATCCATTGTGGTTGTTCTTATTCAATACTTGTGCATGATTCAACTGTTCATACGTCACCGCGCCGTGGATTCCGCCCGCGGCGCAGGGGTGTGACAATGGTTAACAGAGATAATTATGTCTCTATCTCTCTTTCATTATTGGGATAAACATACCGGGAAATCATGGGTGAAAGGAAATGGGTAACCATCGTTGTATTACAGGTAGTGTTGAGAGCAGTTAAGCATGTGGTTGGGTGGCGTCTGGGCTTGACCCTTTCGTATGCCCCTATATATAAGCATGCTCGACTGGATGAGACATTATCTGTACATCCAATCATGGAGAGGACATTGTGTGAAACATGGGATTCAATTAACAATACAACTTGTGTGAAACATTGTGAACATGATTGACAAGAATTCAATGGTTTTCAATGACTACACTTATGAACTCACCAACCTAGTGTTGACTTTGTTTAAATGCATGCTTTTCTCAGGTGACGGACATGTCTAGTTAACCAGCATCAGTTATTAAGCTAGAGGACTTTTAGAAGACCTTGCTTACTTTTGGATGCATACATTTTGATGGCATTGTGAATCTATTTTGCATATCTTGTACAGTTACAAGATAGAAACTACACGATTCTTTTGGAATAGATTTACTTAGTTAAATTATGAACACGTACTGTGTAATTTAACTTTGTAATTCTATATTATATGTCATGTTAGCATTTCTCATTATTTATCATGTGCCATGTAAACAATCTGATCATTTGATTATCATTCAAGATATCGCGCCCCGGGAACCTTCCGCCCGACGGGAAAACCCGATCCGTTCCCGCCGGCCCGGGGTGTGACAGATTGGTATCAGAGCCATGGTTATAGAGAAATATAGGTCATATTACTTAAACGGTTTGGCCTAGACTATAACCTAGGGACCCTCATATAGAGATCATGTGACATAGGATTCTATTTGCATATGTCTTCTGCTTCTGATCACTGCACTAACCGATTTTCTTTAGGTTATGATCAGAATGCCGCCACGAAGACAACCACCTGTTATACTGCCACCACCACCACAAGACTTGGCACCGCACTCATCTACACCTTCACCTACTGACTCTCCTACACAACCACCTCCTCCTCCGCCACCACCTGCTTATCAGTTGGATCCTGCTGCCGTGGCACTGGCCACCCTACTGACTAGCCAATTGAGGGATGTGATTCCCGAGATGATGAACAGGATCAACAGCAACAACAACAACAACATAGCCAACTCATCTGGAGAAGGCAGTGGCAACACCAGGAACCAACAAGATTACTCCTACAAAAACTTTGTAGGATGCAAGCCACCAGCATTCAGTGGCACTGAGGGAGCCGTCGGCTTGATCCAATGGATCAAGAAGATGGAAACAACTCTCGACATTAGCGGGTGCCCTGATCAACACCGCGTGAGGTATGCTGCAGGATCGTTTGAGAAACGAGCATTAACCTGGTGGAATGCCCAGGTTCAGACCCGAGGAAGAGACGAGGCATTGGCGATGCCTTGGGAGGATTTCAAGACTTTGTTAAGGGGCGAGTTCTGCCCGAGGAATGAACTCAGGAAGGTTGAGACTAAACTACTCAACCATATGATGATTGGTGCTGAACATCTGGCTTTCACCACCAGATTTCATGAACTGGCAACACTGGCACCGGATATCGTGCCAACACTCGAGAAAAGGATTGAACGGTATGTCAGTGGACTACCGCCATGTATTAGGGGGCATGTGATTGCCGCCCACCCAACCACACTAGAGATGGTTGTTACGTTATCAGCTTCATTGACTGATGTAATGGTTGCCTCTGGTGCACTCAAGAAGGGATCTGAAACTACTGAAGATCCGGAACAACCCTCCACCAAGAAACGAAAGGTTGCTAAGAATTTCGCAACGACCACTACTACTAAACAAGCTGTGCCCACCCAACCACCACAGAACCGCGGATCTTATTCTGGCACGGCCCCATTCTGCAATAAGTGCAACTATCATCATCAACCTGGCACCGGGTGCAGACAATGCACTCATTGTGGAAAAATGGGACACTAGGCAAAATTCTGCAAGGGGCAGGCGACACAACATAGGGCAAACCAAGCAGTGTCACAGACTGCTGCACCTCTCGATATCATTTCCTGTTACACCTGCGGGGAACCAGGACATTATGCGAAAGACTGCCAAAAGAGGGTGCTACCGAGAGGGCAAGCACCAAGGGGACGGGCATTCCAAATTGGAGCTGCTGCCGCTCGCCAAGACACTGACACCAACACTGGTACACTTCTCATTTAAAAATCTTTGCAGTTGTATATTTTATACTAGCATAGATTATCATTGCCTCTTCAGAGTTAGATTAAAACTTGCTCGCAATTGGAGGCAACACTCGGATATCTCTTACACTAAATGACATGAACTTAGTGTTCACTTATCGTTAGTGAACAAACACATACCATGGGATTCAAAGTGATGGACACGAGTGGTGTCTATACCATCATCGGAATGGATGCTTTGTCCCTGATAGAGATGAAAACATCTAATTCGATAAAATCATTTTCATGTCATTATAGTGAACAACAGAGATGCCTGCATGAATTCCATTTATTGGGAACGAAAACTCACTATTGGGTCCGTCAATGTTGTCATATCGGACAATATACGAATCCATTCTAACAAGGGGAGAAACGAGAGGTTTCTCCTGACAGAGAATAGTACATGAGTCTAAGAATCATAGTGAACATAATAGAACCTGAAGTTGTTTAACAACTCGAGGTACCACTATGGGAGTGTATACAAACAGCTATGGAACGCGATGCCAAGCTACCTTACATTTCCAATAGACTTGATGTTCTTGGATTGAAAAGAACAATGAAATCAAGTCTACTCATTTCATAACTATACACAAAATCCTAGGCCCTAAGGAGGACTAGGTCACATACGAACAATGTTCTTTCGAGGAACATAAACATTTCGGATCGTATGGTCGAGAGACTGAAAACGAATCCGTATCACATCGAACAGACTTGGGGAAACACTAAATACAACTTCGCATAAACATGAGAACATGAGAAACACATGATATCAAAGTACCTCCACCTATGCAAAGAAAAAGTAGTACCCGACAATGACGCTTAAATTTCGGGACGAAATTTCTTTAACAAGGGGAGACTGTGACAACTAGTACCAAACCGTCCGGCAAGTCCGTACGGTGTGTGTACTTTCACCATTTACTGTGTGTACATACAGTACGTAAACAGTCGTGTGATAACATAACTTAGAAAACAAACCGCAGTTGTATGTGTTTAAGTGAAAACTTAAATACAGTAATTACAACAACTCAAGAGAAACAACAGTGTTCAAATGAACAACGAAAACAAATCGGTTGCGATCTGATATCCATAGTTGACAGGAATCAGATGGCCGACAAATCAGTGTGAAAACAACATGATAACAGGATGTCTAGTGGAGTCCGACAGTGAGGAAATACAATTCACAGTTTAATTTCAGTTTCGTTTCAGAATAACGAACTGACAGTGTGCTTGCGTGGGTGACGATTCACACAAACATATCTGTAAGTTTAACGTTCTGAAATGATGACTGGGAAGTAGAAAACCAAATCAGAAAGTGAAACGTACGATCGTGTTCGTACAGTTAGCGCTCTGTACGAAGACGCGCATAAGTGACGCGATCTGACGAAACGAAAACGAAAACACGACACGAACGATAATAAATTTAATAAAATAGAATAAATAACATTTTACAATTTTGAAACTCATCAAATAATTAAAATAAACTTCTTTTATTTATTACGAATTAATTACGTATAAAATTCCGGATACGCGATGAAAACGCGAACCGAGCAACCGAAACGAACCTGAACATCACACGTGATATAAAAGCCCTAAATGAGAGTTTTTTTTCTCATTTTACACACTCCCATCCTCTCTCCAACTCCAATTTCCGGCCACCACCTCTTCACCACCAAAAACCACCTTCAAAACCTCATATCTCACTCGTTTGTGGACCAAATCGCGCGTTCTTGGTGTCCACGCGTAGCTCTTAACGTCCTCTTCAAGAAAGTACAGCAGATCGGAGGAGACAACCACTGAAAAACGAGGTATGATGCGTCAAAGATATGAAAAACTAGGTTTTTCTATCATTTCTTGTTCGACTACACATATACATGTTCGATCGGTGTTAAACTCTGGTGTATACACCTCTCACATCACTAAGGGCTGATCTAAACGTAGCAACACCATGTGAAGGATCGAATCAAGGGTTCAAGATGGTTAGAGAACACACAGGTTCGTGAACATACCGGCGAACCTGTTGTGATATTCGAACAGACGAACCTTTGAGGGACAACCTTCTGTGGCCGAAGCTATGGTGCAGCGAACCCTTCAGCCTCGCCCAACGAACCTATAGTGGCGAATTATGTACAGGTGCTGTTCACGAACCCTTCAAGCCAACCACCTACCTCGCCGAACCCTGCTGCCCCCCTTAGACTACCGAACCTTCAAGCTATTGTTCCCAAACCTTGCTAAGGCCAGTCGAACCCCAAGCTAACCGAACCTTATACCAGGAAGCGAACCTTCCTGATCACGAACCTATCTAGCCTACGAACCTTGCTGGTGTGTTCTTAGCCGAACCTTTTCACTAGGGTACCGAACCTGTGATGATGAACTCTTGCCGAACCTTAGTACTCAGCGAACTCATGCAAACTGGACGGAGACGAACCATTTGACTCTCATGGCCGAGCCTTTTACTCACCACCAAACCATCATGTCCTTGCCGAACCTATGGCAGTCGGCCCCAAGGTTCGCTGCCTTGGGGACCAACTTCTTTGAATGGTCGATCGGATCACACCAACAGGCCCAACAACCTATTAACCTCGGCCCACATGGAGTTGTTGGGTCCAGCAGTTTGTTTCGGCCCAAGGGAAACTTATTCCGGCCCATGTGTGGCTACCCGGCCCAAGAACAACACTCGGCCCACACAAGCCTTAAACCGGCCCAATTACAAATTTTAGTGGCCCATGAGACTTTATTTCGGCCCAAGGTCACAATCGGCCCACACTCAAAATGTTCTGGCCCACGGTTAAGACATGAGATTCATAAGGCGAACATTCGGCCCAATGGTTTTAAATGTAACTTGAATTATGAATTAATGATTATTAATTGGCTACGTAACAAATTGTTTTGGGTTTAACAAAACCCACCCTTGAAATATCAAACTATAAACCTAAGATCACCCTTAGGTTGAATGGCAAAGTTACGGACTTAGGTCATAAATCTAAATTAATGTAATTGAAGGTTTTAACTAGCAAATTCAAGTATTACGTCACACGAGTAATTGAACATGTAAAACTCATGATAAGTATATGGGGCCGAATGAAAACCGAGACCTACGATGGGTTAACCGACTATGAGATAAACACATACCCGCACACGAATCAATTACGAAAGATACTTATAAGTTATACACAACATGTAATCAATACAGGATCGTGAAAGCAAATACAAGTACAACAAAAGCGCGTGCATTCTTTTCTTTAAGCTAAGTCAACCCTACTACTACAAGGTGAGTTCAAATGCCCCTTTTCTTAATCTTTACTGATTTCAAAGCTCGGGGCTGAGAAACATGCAAAACTTTTATTTACTTAAAAGTTTCTATTCACATATTGCTTATTTCATGATTTAGATAAATATTGTTTATCTTCATTATCATTGATCATTACATGCCTGCTGTCTGATATTATCATATTTGAGACAATTAGGAAGATACATGCCATTACAGCTTCCTGACACTTGTATGCACTAGAATAATATAAGTTGTTAAGAATATATCTTGCAACTCTTTATTATTCTTACACGATAGAATAACGGGGAAAAACCATGGGATAACATGCCAATAACAATTACTAATGACAAGAATGATCATCATGATAAAGTAATTTCATGATAATAAGATCATTCACACATCACTAACCTCGTGTATAAGACATGTTCTTATGACACTTTGTTCAAGATCGCTAGAACACACAACATTGAGATAACAGTTGAGATATTTACTTGTGATATTGAGGATGATATTGCATGCACACGCTTTTGGGATGGCATTTCCCACACATACTATCATTACTTACTAAAACTCTATTTAGAGCACAATTAATAACCGTCAGAGGATGTCGGTTACACAACCATAGATCAGTCGGGTAATCACTAACATCAATCATTAGAACTTGGTGGTAGTCAAATTAAATCATACCGGGCACGAGAGGTGCTATCAATCTAATTGATAACATACCTAAAACTTAGAGAACGCATTCATTACAATAGATATCGTGGGAGGATAACTTACACACCGGGCTGATCGGAAATGACAGCTACTGAGACTATTACGTCTCTAACTAGGAATCATGAGTAGGACACTTTACACACCGGGTTGGAAAGGGGTGACAGCTACTGGGACTATAATGTCCCTACCTAGGTATCGAGTATGATATCTTACACACCGGACTGGTTGGTACTGACAGTCACAGAGACTACTAGGTCTCGCTCTAGATATCGAGTATGATATCTTACTTGCCGGGCTAATCCGTAAGGAATAGCTAACAGAGATTATTATGTTTCTTTATTCAATTGTTTGGGTATTCTACACGCCGGACTAATCAATAATGATTAGTTACAGAAACTATTAAGTTTCGCTCTAGATATCGAGTATGATATCTTACATGCCGGGCTAATCTGTAAGGAATAGCTAACAGAGATTATTATGTTTCTTTATTCAATTGTTTGGGTATTCTACACGCCGGACTAATCAGTAATGATTAGTTACAGAAACTATTAAGTTTCGTTCTAGATATCGAGTATGATATTTTACATGCCCGGCTAATCCGTAAGGAATAGCTAACAGAAACGATTTCGTTTCTTACTTATGTCATTGGGTTATATTACATGCCGGGCTAATCCGTACGGAATAGCTAACAGAGATTTTATGTCTCTTTATTTAATTATTGGTTTATTTTACACACCGGCTAATCTCTAAGGATTAGTTAGCAGAGATGATTATATCTCTTACTTTATTCATTGGGTTATTTTACATGCCGGCTATTCCATAAGGAATGGTTAACAGAGATAATTCTGTCTCTATCTCTCTTTCATTTTTGGGATAAACATACCGGGAAATCATGGGTGAAAGGAAATGGGTATCCATCGTTGTATTACAGGTAGTGTTGAGTGCAGTTAAGCATGTGGTGGGGTGGCGTCTGGGCTTGACCCTTTCGTATGCCCCTATATATAAGCATGCTCGACTGGATGAGACATTATCTGTACATCCAATCATGGAGAGGACATTGTGTGAAACATGGGATTAAATTAACAATACAACTTGTGTGAAACATTGTGAACATGATTGACAAGAATTCAATGGTTTTCAATGACTACACTTATGAACTCACCAACCTAGTGTTGACTTTGTTTAAATGCATGTTTTTCTCAGGTGACGGACAGGTCTAGTTAACCAGCATCAGTTATTAAGCTAGAGGACTTTTAGAAGACCTTGCTTACTTTTGGATGCATACATTTTGATGGCATTGTGAATCTATTTTGCATATCTTGTACAGTTACAAGATAGAACTACACGATTCTTTTGGAATAGATTTACTTAGTTAAATTATGAACACGTACTGTGTAATTTAACTTTGTAATTCTATATTATATGTCATGTTAGCATTTCTCATTATTTATCATGTGCCATGTAAACAATCTGATCATTTGATTATCATTCAAGATATCGCGCCCCGGGAACCTTCCGCCCGACGGGAAAACCCGATCCGTTCCCGCCAGCCCGGGGTGTGACACTTGTATTTCATTATACAAGATGTATGCTATTCTTCAAATATTACAGGTTCATGGTACAAATTCATCAGATTATTCAACTGTTTCAAAGGATTTTATCAACTGTAAAACACTTTCTATTAAAGAGTTTTTTAAAAGTTTCCTTGAACTCTTTTATAACAGCTCTATTCTAATGGTTTTTAAATGACAAACACTTTTAAATAATGTGACTTATAAACTCTTTTACTATAAACTCGTGTTTTCGAAAATAATCTTTTATAAACCTTTTTACTATACAAGGACACTATCTTGTATATGCACAAGATATACAAAATAATCTGTATAATGATGTTCAAAAGTATGCACGTCCAAAATACTAGGTCCTCTATCTAGGCATCCTAGTCAAAAGTACGAACTTCTTAGTTAACATGTTCGTCACCTGAGGAGTCATGCAAAAAGATCAAGTCAACACATGGTTGGTGATTTCATATAGTTTTGTTTTAAAATGAGTTTTTGTACAAACCTGACCAGATGACAACCTTAACCTCACCATTAATCACCTATACCATCTGATTCAGTATGCTTATATATAAGAAATACGTAGGGTCAAACTTACCGCCTGCCCAGCCGCCAGCGCACCACATACCAAACCACATGATATATTGTTCCTCGTGATAATTACGCGTTTCATCCCATACATTCGATTCACAACATTTGAACAACCTGAAATTTGTTAACACTGATCATCTGTAATGACAACCTTAACCTCATCAACAACCACCTACGTTATCCAATCCATTATGCTTATATATAGGGCATATGTAGGGTCAAGCTTACCGCTAGCCTAGCCACCAGCCCACCACATACCGAACTGCATAACATATTGTTTTTAATGATAATTAAGCGTTTCATTTCTCATCATCCACACAATAGTTGTTTAGTTCTTAGTTCTTGTAGTTTCACAAAATATGGAAATTCTTTTGATTCCTTAAGTTCATAACACAATCATGATCAAGCATAGTATTTGTAGAAAGATTACATTAAAATCTTAAATAATTAAATAGATAAACATTTAATAAAATCTAAGAGCTAACAACTGGGCTTGGTCATACTCGAGTAGACTAGTCTAGCAATCAAGGTTCTTAGTAGTGAAGGAAATCTGTAAACATCATCAAACGTGCAACCTATAATCAATCAGTCTAGCTAGGACATCTTTTGATGTATAGGATTTTATAGTTCGTCTAGATCGTCCATAGTTCGTATAGTTCTTAAGTTCATTGGCACATGTTATCTTTGATTATTTCCCAGATGTTCCTTGGAAAATGGTTAGGGGATGCTGTAAATATCATTAAACATGTGTCCCATATTCAATCAGTCTAGCTAGGACATCTTTTGAAACATAGGAATGGCACATGCTATCTTTGATATTTCCCATACATTCCCTCGAAAATAGATCGTTGTACATAGTTCTTTGAAATAGATATTTAGTTCTTTGAAAACATACCACCGAAAATAGTTCTTTGTTTTAGACCTTTAGTTCTTTTGGAAATAGATCGTTGAAGATAGTTCTTTGTTTTAGATTAGTTACCTATTCATAATGAATAGATACCCATTTTGAAAACATACAAATGGTTTACCTACATAAAATCTAGGATAATATTTATACATGTAAAACATATATGAAGTAAAAGAATTTAAGTAAATATAATCCAAGGAAAATAATTTATGCATGCTTCTCAGCCTCGCGTTTGTAAAACAAAAATGTTTAGAAAAGGGGCAATGAACTCACCTGTGTTGTTATGCAACAAATCACAAAAGATATGCACGCTCGTTGATTGTAGATTATGTTTCTTCAGCACCTGTGTTGATTTATTATGATTTGAATACGATAAGTGTGGAGAGATAACGTATATAAGGTTTTGGTCTTTGTGTGCAACAATGTGTCCTATATAATTACTAATGTGTTTTCTAAGTTTTCCTAATTATTCTATGCTAGTTACCCTGTATGAACCATTATCCCGTAGGTATTCACATTTAAACCTTACTTATATAAGGTTAGTATTATTTTTATTTTTAATTTATCCTTATGTTGCAAAATATATAGTTGAAAAATCATTTAAGTTACGTTAAAACATACAAATAGAGAATTTTATAAATCATTTCATTTTAATTAAAACATAAGTTATTTCTAGAAAACGTAAGTTAAACAGGCTAGGACTTAAGTTAATCTCACTTGATTAACTCTAAGTCCTTCATTAGTTTGTTGTTCGTCCTTGAGTATAATCTAGATTAGATCATTTGATTGAATAATCCAATTTAGTTATACTATTGTATGAAATCACCAAGTATAGAGTGTTGACACCTTAGTCAATACATCTCTACTTAGATTGTTTCTCGTTCTTCCATAGATTTCAACTCATTCCCTTGATTCTTTGAACTTATAAGTAATAATCATGTTACTCTTTTGTAATAACCTATCGAGTATAAGTTAGGTTTCAATCTTTTGTTATTACTAGCCTTTTTAACCCATGGTATTCGTTGACAAAACACAATTGGTTTGAACTTAATTGATTGTTAACATCCATATTTATAAGTCTAAGTAGTTTGGAAAGGCTTTGGTGTTGAAACCTTAGCATGGATGGTTAACAAGACCGGTTATCACTCCGGAAACCCTAATGACTTCCCGTTTCACAAATTCACGTTTCAACCCAATCCATGGACTCGTCCCTTATGGTTCTTAATGGTTCTTAGTCGTGAAACCCATTATGCGAAGGGGAAGGTCCTGCGAATGAAAGGCCATGCGAATAATGAGGTTCGGCCGACTAAAGATGGTCATGCGAATGGCGATGATCGACAGAATGTAGATGGTCATGCGAATGGGGTGTTCATTCGGCCCATTGAGTCAATCGTACTAATCCATTCGCCCCATAATCCATTCGGCTGAATGGTGACAGTACATTTGGCCATTCGCACGAGCTGCTGTCAAACCCAAGCCGGGTATCATTTTGACGATTTCGAACCATTTCAAGTACTCCACAAGTTCCTACATCAGGTTAGACCTACGTTGTGCAGTTCATAAGAGATTGTGGTGGTTTAAACCGGTTGTAATTGGGGAGTTCGAACCTAGGGGTAAAACCCTAAAATCGAAACTTTATGCTCGATTTTACCTCGTTTCTGGTGGTTCAAAGCTCTAAATCTTCGTACTTTCACGATATACACGATGTTGTGGTTCTTTTGACACCAAAATCACTGAATTTGGTGAAGAATCGAAGGTTTTAGGGTTTAAACTTTTAGAGAGAGAGAGTAGAGAGTGAGACGGGAAATAGAGAGAGAGAGGGGTAGGTGAATGGGGATAATGGCATTTAATGCCATTTCAAACATTTTAACATTCTGACAGGTTCGGGCTCGCTCGGTTTCGTTCAATCTAGCATAGAAGCGTAGGTTCTCAATAGTTATCGTAACGAAACGTCACGATTTTAAAATAGAGTTTGTTAATTTAATTTAGGTGGTAATTCCTAGTAAATTAACTAGATATCTTTCGTTTATTTTTAAATTTATGAAACGTTTGAGTTTATCCATTTAAATCGAATCGTACAGTTTTCGCGCGTATTCGTTCGGATCGTCATCCGTACGAACACGATGATAACTACACTTTTCGATGTGATTTTCTAATTATTGGAAATCATTCAGAACGTTAAACTTTCAGATATATTAGCACAAATTATCACCTATACGAATAATCTGTCAATTTAGCATTCATGTAACGACATCCGTTATGATTTTGTTCTGTGAAATCTCCCATACGTCTATACATAATAATTACTAACTAACATTCACATAACCGTTCTGTGTTGTCAGATGAAATTCTGACTGTTAAACCATGGATTTGAAACATGTTTCTGAAATAAATGTGTAATAGTTCTGTGTCAAACATCAAATGATAATAGCATGCATGTAATACACATAGTTCATACCTAAGTTACCGTACAAGTCACTGTTCCGGTTACGTTTCTGGCACTGATGCTACAGGTTAACTAAGAAATTCATGCTTTTGACTAGGATGCCCAGATAGAGGACCTAGTATTTTGGACGTGCATACTTTTGAACATCATTATACAGATTATTTTGTATATCTTGTGCAGATACAAGATAGAAGAATTATGATGTGATAGTAGATTTACATTGTTAAATTATGAACGATACTCATGTAATTTAACTTCGTAATTCTATTTCATTTAGTATTTTCTCATTATATATCATGTGCAATGTAAAAAATCTGATCATCACGATTATCACCCCGATATCGCACCCCGGGACCATTCCGCCTGATGGGACATTCGATCCGGCCCGCCGGCTCAGGGTGTGACAGATTGGTATCAGAGCCATTGTTATAGAGAAACATAGGTCATTTATTTAAACGGTTTGGCTAGACTATAACCTAGGGACCCTTCATGTATAGAACATAGGACTTAGGAATTTACTTGCATTGTGTCTTCTGCATTCGATCATTGCACTAACTGATATTCCTTCGGTTGTGATCAGAATGCCGCCAATAAGATCACCTCCTTTTATGCCTCCACCACCACCGCCACCTCCTCCTCCACACACTCCGCCTCCCAACCCGAACATGAATCAGAATCTGGATCCAGCCACTGTGGCATTGGCCACCTTACTGAGCAGTCGGCTGACTAACCAGCTGAAAGAGGTGATACCCGATATGATCAACCGTATCCAGAACAACAGCAACAACTCCAGGCATTCATCAGGAGAGGCCAGTGGGAATACTGGCAGTGCATCTAACTACTCCTACAAGTCATTTGTAGTATGTAAGCCACCTAGCTTCAACGGTACTAAGGGAGCCGTTGGTTTAATCCAATAGATTGAGAAGATCGAGACTACTGTGGACCTTTGCAGTTGTCCAGAGCATCACAAGGTTCGTTACTCTGCGGGATCATTCAGCAAGCGAGCCTTAACTTGGTGGAACTCGCAGATCCAGGCCAGAGGAATAGAAGAGGCAATGCCGATGCCATGGGAAGATTTCAAGACTCTGCTGAGGAATGAATTTTATCCCAAGAATGAAATGCAGAGAATGGAGACTGAACTGTCAAACCATGTGATGAAAGGAGCGGATCACCTGGGGTATACTACTCGTTATCACGAGTTGGTAGCATTGGTGCCAGACATGGGACCAACTCTGGAGAAAAGGATTGACAGATATGAAGGTGGATTACCCGCTTGCATACAGAGTTTGGTCATTGCAGCAAACCCTGTTACTTTGGAGTCAGCTATCAGCCTGTCAGGGAAACTTACTGACGTGATGGTAGCCTCTGGAACCCTAAAGAAGGAGGCTGACTCATGCAAGAACAAGGAAGAGTCATCAAAGAGACCCACTCACCACCCAAAGAAGAAACAGAAGGTCATCAAAAATTACACGATGGCCACTCCACTCAACCAAGTAGTTGTTGCACCATAGAACCTTCACAAGAAACCCTACACCGGCACGTATCCTCTATGTGCCAAGTTCCAATATCATCATGCTACAAACACACCCTGCAAACACTGCACAGGATGTGGAAAGAAGGGCCATTGGGTCCAACAATGCAGAATGGCACCTAATCAAGCAGTGAACAATGTTGCTTTAGCTCTCCCTCCACCCAACAACCAAAATTAGAACGATGGTGGATGGTATAACTGTGGGTAAATTGGTCACTTTTCAAAGAAATGCCCAATGAAGGTGCAACTGGCAGTCCAAGAACCATGCGGAAGAGCTTTTGCTACAGGAGCTCCAATTGCTCGTCAAGACCCGAATGTGGTCACTGGTACATTTCTTTTACACGACCTTTATGCATCTATTCTATTTGACACTGGTGCGGATCAGAGTTTTATCTCAGCCGAATTTGCATGCGAACTTAATCATGTTGAAGAATCTTTAGACTCCCCTTATATCATTGAAGTAGTGAATGGGAAACAAATCACAGTTAGTACAGTATTTAGAAACTGCCCATTAATTCTTAATGGCCAAACATTCACCATCGATTTGATACCGATGGATTTGGGTAGTTTCGACATCATTATCGGGATGGATTGGCTATCTCTCAACAGGGTGGAAGTCATTTGTTCCGAAAAGCTGCTTCGAATTCCATTGACGAACGATCGTGTGTTGGAAATTCGAGGGGATCAAGCAAAATGGAGTGTCAAAGTCATTTCCTGCATAAAGGCGCGTAAATGTTTACAGAAGCAGTGTGTAGCTTTCCTGGCTCACGTGGCGGAAAGAGAGAAAGACAAGATTAATACTTAAGACGTGCCAGTAGTAAGGGAATACCCTGAAGTATTTCCTGACGATCTACCAGGTTTGCCACCAGCACGACCGGTAGAGTTCCGTATTGACTTAGTTCCTGGAGCAACTCCCGTTGCTAAATCTCCTAATAGGTTAGCACCTTCAGAGATGCAGGAATTGTCAAATCAATTACAGGAATTACTGGATAAAGGTTTCATCCGACCGAGCTACTCACCGTGGGGAGCTCTGGTTTTGTTCATGAAAAAGAAGGATGGATCCTTTCGGATGTGCATAGACTATAGAGATCTGAACAAATTAACCATCAAGAATCGGTATCCATTGCCGAGAATTGATGATCTTTTTGACCAACTACAAGGAGCACAGTACTTTTCGAAGATTGATTTGCGATCCGGATATCATCAACTCAGAGTTCAAGAAGAAGACATACCAAAGACGGCTTTTCAAACCCGTTATGGGCATTATGAGTTTATGGTAATGCCATTCAGATTGACAAATGCACCTACGGTTTTCATGGATCTCATGAACTGAGTGTGCAAGCCGTATCTGGATCAGTTTGTCATTGTCTTTGTTGATGACATACTGATTTATTCAAAGAGCAAAGCAAAACATGAGCAACACCTCAGGAAGATATTGGATTTGTTAAAGAAAGAACAACTATATGCCAAATTCTCTAAGTGTGAATTTTGGCTCAGAGAAGTTCAATTCTTGGGTCATGTAGTCAACAGTGAAGGAATACATGTAGACCCTGCCAAGATCGAGGCGATCAAGAACTCGGATACTACGACAACACCGACGGGGATACGGTATTTTCTGGGACTCGCGGGTTATTATAGAAGGTTTATTTCAAACTTTTCTAAGATAGCCTTGCCCCTCACCAAGTTAACTCAAAAAAGTGAGCCGTTTGTTTGGGAGCAGAAACAAGAAGATGCTTTCCAGACATTAAAACAGAAGTTATGTGATGCTCCAATCTTATCTCTCCCAGAGGGTACAGGCGACTTTGTAGTGTATTGTGACGCTTCCTATCAGGGACTCGGTTGTGTGTTAATGCAGCGAGACAAATTTATTGCGTATGCCTCAACATAGTTGAAGATACACGAGCAGAATTACACGACACATGATTCAGAACTGGGAGCCGTAGTTTCCACGTTAAAGATTTGGAGACATTACTTGTATGGCACTAAGTGTACCATCTTCACTGATCACAAAAGTATACAGCACATCTTTGGTCAGATGAAATCAACATGCGACAGCGTCGTTGGGTTGAACTTTTGAATGACTACGACTGTGTGATCAAGTACCATCCGGGTAAGGCAAATGTTTTAGCAGATGCCTTAAGCCAGAAGGAACGAGTCAAACCCTTGCGTGTAAGAGCAATGGGGATGACTGTGCAGACAAGTCTACAGGACAAGATTGTACATGCTCAACAGGAATCAGTGGAACGGGGTAATCCGAAGAAAGAACTTGATTGTGGAGCAGAACGACAGTTCGAAATGAAAGCTGATGGAATTATCTACAACCAGGATCGCATGTGGATTCCTGCGGTAGATGAGCTTAGGAAACTTATCTTTGATGAATTGCACAAAACCAAGTACTCAGTGCATCCAGGCGCCGATAAAATGTACCAAGATTTATGGGAATATTATTGGTGGCCGAGAATGAAGAAGGATATAGCCTGGTTAGTCGGTCGATGTCTTACGTGTGCGAAGGTAAAGGTGGAACATCAGAAACCATCAGGTTTACTGGGACAACCCGAGATTCCACTGTGGAAGTGGGAACAAATAGGTATGGATTTCATTACCAAGCTACCCCGCACTTCAAGTAATAAAGATACAATCTGGGTTATCATCGATCGATTAACCA
This sequence comes from Mikania micrantha, assembly GCA_009363875.1. Classification (NCBI taxonomy): domain Eukaryota; kingdom Viridiplantae; phylum Streptophyta; class Magnoliopsida; order Asterales; family Asteraceae; genus Mikania; species Mikania micrantha. The sequence continues at coordinate 14,934,632 of CM018694.1, read as the reverse complement.
AAACTGCTCACTTCTTGGCAATGCGTGAAACCTTCACGATGGATAAACTAGCAAGATTGTACATCAATGAGATAGTGGTGCGTCACGGTGTACCACTGTCTATCATATCAGATCGGGATAGCAGATTCACTTCAAGGTTTTGACAATCCTTGCAGAAATCTCTAGGGACACACTTGAACTTGAGTACAGCTTACCACCCACAAACGGACGGTCAAAGCGAGCGTACTATACAAACCCTAGAGGACATGTTGTGAACATGTGTTTTGGATTTCCGTGGAAATTGGGACTCCCATTTGCCACTAATCGAATTCTCCTACAATAATAGATACCATAGTAGCATTGGATGTGCTCCATTCGAGGCACTTTATGGTAGAAAATGCCGGTCACCGATATGTTGGACCGAGGTAGGAGAAACCGCATAACTGGGCCAGAGCTTATTCAGGAAACCACTGATAAGATCGCTCAGATTCAACAAAAGTTACAAACAGCCAGAAGCAGACAAAAGAGTTACGCCTATAAGCGGCGCAAGCCGTTGGAATTTCAAGTGGGAGACCATGTCATGTTGAAGGTATCCCCATGGAAGGGCGTAGTTCGTTTCGGAAAGAAAGGCAAATTAGCACCGCGATACGTTGGACCATTTGAGATCATTCAATGAATTGGTCCTGTTGCATATAGGCTGAGATTACCTGATGAACTCAGCGGTGTACACGACGTGTTTCACTTCTCAAACCTTAAGAATTGCCTTGCGGATGAATCATTTGCCATACCGATTGAGGAAATTCAGGTGGATGAACAATTACATTTTATCGAGGAACCTTTAGAGATTATGGATAGTGAAGTTAAACAATTAAAGCGAAGCCGCCTTCCAATCGTCAACGTTCGATGGAATTCAAACCACGGGCCTCAGTTTACTTTGGAACGCGAGGATCACATGAAGTCCAAGTATCCCCACATGTTTACAGAGGAAGCTGTACCTGATAACGATTCTTAAATTTCGGGACGAAATTTCCCTAACAAGGGGAGACTGTAACATCAGTGCCGGAAATGTAACCGGAACAATGATTTGTACAGTAGCTCAGGTACGAACTATGTGTATTGCATGTGTGTTATTATCATTTGATGTTGAATACGGAACTATCACACATCTGTTTCGGAAAAATATTTCAAATCCATGGTTTAACAGTCAGAATTATATCTGACAACACATAATTTTTATGTGAATGTTAGTTAGGATTTTATTATGTATAGACGTATGTGAGATTTCACATAACAAAACAATAACGGACGCCGTTACGTGAAAATTAAATTGACAGAATATTCGTGTGGGTGACGATTCGCACGAATATATTTGAAAGTTTAACATTCTGAATGATGTCTGATAATTAGAAAATCACATCAAAAAGTGTAGTTGTCGTCGTGTTCGCACGGGTGACGATCCGAACAAATACGCGCGAAAACTGTACGATTCGATTGAACAGATAAATTTTACGTTTTCAGAAATTTAAAAATAAACAAAAGATATCTAGTTAATTTACTGGGAATTATCACCTAATTTAATTTAGTAAATTCTACTTTTTAAATCGTGATGTTTCTTTCCAAAAACGATTGAGAACCGACGTTCCGGCGCGAAACCGAACAAAACCGAACGAACTAGAACATGTCGGAACGATTAAATGAGTTACATGGCATGTAATGACATTAACCCCCACTCACCAACCACTCTCTCTCTCCTAAACCGTCTCTCTCTCTCTACACTCTCTCTCTAAAATTTCAAACCCTAAAACCTTCAATCCTTCACCAAATTCAGTGATTTTGGTGTCAAAACAACCACAACAACGTGTAGATCGTGGTAGTACAAAGATTTAGAGCTAGGAACCATCGAAATCGAGGTAAAATCGAGCTCAAACCCACGATTTTAGGGTTTTCTTTCTTGCTCGAACCACCCACCTTGCAGGCGGTTTTAAACCAACAAAGAACCCATAGGAAAGTCACGAAATGAGTAGGGAACATAAGGGACCACACGAATAAATCATAAAACTCATCCCGGTGTCACGGATATGTCAAGTCCCAATCTATGCGATTGAAGATAAGTGGTACAACTTATACGAATGGCCACGGCGAAGGAACATTGGTTCGCACGAAAGGGGGGCGACCGAATGTGTTGCATGCGAAGGAGCCAGTCGTGGGCTTTGGTTCATGTGACCCTCTTCATTCGTATGAAGAGGACGACCCAAGAAGCATGACATGCGAATGCCTTCTTTCGCAAGTTTCATTCATGTGACCACCTCGGTTCGCATGGCTATCACGAACGAAGGAGAAGGTGCTGAATGAATGGGCCACATTCGTGAGCTCCCATTCGTAGGACCTTTCATTCCCAGCAGCACCATGACTGAAGGAAATTACCAGACGAATGGGATCCTTTGTGAGCTACCATTCGTGGGATCATACTTCTTTCGTCCGAACTGGAAACCATTAGGGTTTCAAGAGGTTTTAACCGGTTTTGATTACAATCTATATTAAGGTTTTCAACCCCAAAATTTTCTAAATTTCCTACACATATAACCATGAGTTTTAACAATCAAATAGGAATTTATAACCTAACTTATGTTATTAGGTCATTACCAAGGGTAACATGATGGGTACTTATGAGTTACAAGGAACTAAGGAGAACAAGTTGGAATCTACGAAAGAACAAGGGAACAAACTAAGTGGAGTTATGTTGACCTTATGAGACAACACTCCGTTCTTAGTGGTTCTATGCGAATGTATAACTAACATAGATAGTTCAATTGAACAAATCTACCTTAAGTTATACCTAAGGACGAACAAAGAACTACGTTTAACAAAGATCTAATGAAGGACTTAGAGTTAATTAAGTGAGATTAACTTAAGTCCTAGCATGTTTAAGTTATATTTTCTTTAAAAAGTAACTTATGTTTTGAATATAGTAAAATGATTTATACACTTCATTATTAAAATGTTTTAAAGTAAATTAAATGATTTCTAAACTTAATGTTTTGCAACTTAAAGCGGATTTCATAAATGATGTTTTACTTAAAGGATCATGAATGAGAGTAATATAGATCTTATATAACTAAGGTTTAGTTGTGACTATCTGTGGGATAGGGGTTCATAGATGGTAAATAGTATAGAATAGTTAGAAGAAGTTAGAAACACATTAGCCAGTATATATGACACATAGTTACACATCGAGACCTAAACATTATATACGTCAACTTCAAACACTCATCGTATTTAAATTAAAATAAATCAACACAGGTACTGAAAATACTTAATCAACAAACAACGAGCGCGCATATCTATTGTGATTCATTGCATAGCAACACAGGTGAGTTCATTGCCCCTTTTCTAAACATTTTTGTTTTATAAACGTGGGGGCTAAGAAGCATGCGTAAATTATTTTCCTTGAATTATATTTACTTAAATGCTTTTACCTCATATATGTTTACATGTATAATTTTTAGCCTAGATTTTGTCTAGATAAACTATTTGCAGGTTTTCAAAATGGGTTGTTTATTCATCAAGAATAGATAACTATTTTAAATCAAAGAACTATTTCCAACAGTCTATTTTCAGAGAACTAACGATCTAATTCAAAGAATTATTTTCAGTGGTGGGTTTTTAAAGAACTAACGATCTATTTCAAAGAACTATTTTTCAGAGGTCTGTTTTCAAAGAACTAAAGATCTATTTCAAAGAACTGTATACAAAGATTATTTTCAAAGAACTAAAGAAGTATTACGGAGAACTGTTTTTGACGATCTATTTTCAGAGAAACGTTTGGGAAATATTCAAATATAGCATGTGCCAAAGAACTAACGAACTAGACGAACAAGAACGAACTATGGACGATCTAGACGAACTATAAAATCCTATACATCAAAAGATGTCCTAGCTAGACTGATTGATTATAGGTCACATGTTTGATGATATTTACAGATTTCCTCCACTACTAAGAACCTTGATTGCTAGACTAGTCTACTCAAGTATAACCAAGGCCCAATCATTAGGCCTTAGATTTTTATTAAATGTTTACTTATTTATTTATTTAAGCATTTAATTTAATGTTTCAACAAATGCTATGGTTGATCATAATTGTGTGACAAACTTAAGGAATCAAGGGGATTTCCATATTTTTGTGAAACTACAAGAACTAAGAACTAAGAACCGAGGTGTTGATGATGAGGAATGAAAGGATTAATTATCATTGACAACAATATATTATGTAGTTTGGTATGTGGTGGGCTGGTGGCTGGGCTGGCGGTAAGCTTGACCCTACGTATGCCCTATACATAGGCATACTTGGCTGGATAATAGAGGTGGTTGCTGATGAGGTGAAGGTTGTCATTACGGATGTTCAGTGTTAAAAAATTTCAGGTTGTTCAAAGGTTGTGAATTGAATGTATGGGATGAAACGCTTAATTATCACTAAGAACAATGTATTATGTAGTTTGGTATGTGGTGGGCTGGCGGCTGGGGAGGCGATAAGCTTGACCCTATGTATGCCCTATATATAAGCATACTGTATTAGATAGTATAGGTGGTTATTGGTGAGGTTAAGGTTGTCATCTGGTCAGGTTTGTACAAAAATTCACTTTAAAACAAAACTATATGAACTCACTAACCATGTGTTGACTTGATCTTTTTGCATGACTTCTCAGGTGACGAACAGGTTAACTAAGAAGTTCGTGCTTTTGACTAGGATTCCTAGATAGAGGACCTAGTATTTTGGACGTGCATACTTTTGAACATCATTATACAGATTATTTTGTATATCTTGTGCAGATACAAGATAGAAGCATTATGATGTGATAGTAGATTTACATTGTTAAATTATGAACGATACTGATGTAATTTAACTTTGTAATTCTATTTCATTTAGTATTTTCTCATTATATATCATGTTCAATGTAAACAATCTGATCATCACGATTATCACCCCGATATCGCACCGTAGGACCATTCCACCCGACAGGATATTCGATCCGGCCCGCAGGCTCGGGGTGTGACAACCGTGAATGGAGGGCTCTAAAGGGTCTGTAGATTTGAGAAAGAAGAAGATGTGTGGTATTTACATAAACACCCCCTTGACTTCCTGTTTCTATTCAGTTTTATTTGAAGCCATCTTTCCCTCACACACATGTTTCAAACTGTACAACTTTGATCCATCCGAATTCAAGTTATTATTTTTTGCTTAACCTTAATAAAAGATTTTAAATGTAAAGTTTTTTTTGTTAAGTATTTATAATCTAGTTTACATATATATATATATGTGTGTGTGTGTGTGTGTGTGTCTGTGTGTGTGTGTCACTCGGTATTTTTTAGTAAAACTTCATAGGTTTTATCATTTCCTTAAAATATTAACGTATTACATTAATCTTATTTTTAAGCAATATAAATTTAATTCATTTGTTAGAACTTTATAGATTTCATCTATACACTATAATAAAATACTAAATTTTTGCCACATGTCACCTTCTCATACCACTATATGCCACATGTCACATTCTTACACTACTATTGACATTTGTAAATTTCTTAGGCCGGTGGGTATGCCAGGGGAGTGGGCGTGAATGGGGGCGTGGGAAGGCATGGCAAACTGCCCTCCTATGCCGTGAGTGGGCGTGGGAGGGGGAGGCGTGATGTAACATCTGTGCCGGAAACGTCACCGGAACAGTGATCTCTACAGTAACGTGAACAGTAATCAGGTACAGACAATACATAATTCATATCATGTCTTGTTCATATCGTATATTGTTATCATTTTATGTTATCATACCGCAAGTTCAGAATCATTTCAGAGAAAACAAGTTTAGAACGATGGTTCTTGAGTCAGATAATTATCTGGCAACACAGAACCATCATGAGATTATTTGTTAGGATTATTATGTATAAACGTATGTGAGGCTTTACAGAACAAAACAACACGAATATCGTTATGTGAATGCTAAATTGACGAGTTATTCGTATAGGTGACGATCTGTACGAATATATCTAAAAGTTTAACGTTCTGAATGATATTCTATAATTAGAAAACAAAATTGAAAAGTATAGTTATCGTCATGTTCGTACGAGTGACGATTCGAACGAATACGCGCGACAACCGTGCGTTTCAATTTAAACAGTACATAATATTTGAAAATTTAAAAAAAAATAAATAAATGATACTAGTTAATTTATTAGGAATCACAACTAAGAATAATTTTATAAATCTTATTTTATAAATCGAATCGTTTCGCGACGAAAACCATGCGAACCGGCATTTTACGCGAAACCGATCAAGACCGAACGACCGGGTGTCTTGAAACCCTTAATGGGGCATTAATTACCCAAACCACCACCCTCCAACCCTTTCTCTCTCTCCCAATTCGTCTCTCACCCTCTCTCTCTAGAAAAGGATTCTCTGCCTTCTCTCTACAATTAGGAGCTCAATTCTTGGTGGATTCACGCGTTCTTGGTGTCAAAACGTTCCTCTTGCTGCGTAGGTCAAGGAAGTACAGAAATTTCAAACATTCATCCATCTAAATCTAGGTAAATCTTAAGTTCATTTTCGGTTTGAGTATGGATGTCACGATTTTGTGTGGAGTTGATTTCTTAATCAGTTAAAAGCACTAGAAAACCTCAAAATAAGTTGAGAATCACGAGTAGGAGTAGATAGGTTGTTGTTGTAACACGTTTGAACCACAAGAAAAGGAAGGATGACACAAGTTCGTAGCTCATCTATACGGCCGAACCTTCCAGGGACGAAGGAGAGGGTGGCGAACCCTGTGAGCCACGAACCCTCCCTCTGTAACGAACCTGTCGACCTTATCTAACCCTGCAACGAACATGTATGTTCCCTGCAACGAACTTGATTCCATTATCCTCTCGGAAACCTAGGTGCAGCCATTGAAGAGCGTAGCTGAACCTTGTATCTAAACGAACCTTATGCATCTTAGACGAGTCTATTGACGAACCTATGGATGCCCACGATCCTTGGCAGTTGAAACCTTAACCTTACGAACCTAGGACTTCTACAAACCCTAAATGTTCGTTGGTGGGGTGGTGTTAGCCGAACCCTAAAGGTTCGTTGGTGGGTTGGTGTTAGCCGAACCCTTGGGCAAATCCAAAGAGGTTCGCTGCCATTAGGATTATGATAATCCAAACCATAAAAGTTTATGCATTTCAACGTGTAAGGGTTAGCCATATAGGCAAGAATGCATGGATTAATCTAAGTGTGTGTATGCATAAGGTGACTCATTAGGGTTTCCTTGTATAACATTAAGATGTAACTCTCAAGAGACAAAATGCGCTAAGAAAACATAGGTTGTTGACATCTAACAATTGGGTTAAAACAATTGGATTTATGATTGAAATCATGTAGCAATGAAAATCATGAACTAAACGTGGGTGTTGTCTTAAACATTACCACTAACCTAGTAAAAGTCTTAACATGTACAATTAACTTGGATGAGTTAATGGGCCATGTAGAATCATCTATGGAATTTGAGTGTGATCAAATGGTAGTTAAAGACATCAATGGGCCTAAGTGGGCCCAATGGGCATAATTAAAGCCCATCATGTGTTATATGTTAGTTTAAATAAAGTTGATGACATTTTAATTAAAAAAATGATTTATAAACTTAAGTGAACTAAAATAAATGAATTTTGAAATTATATGTTAATTAAGGTTGATATGACTAATCATGTGATTTGGGATGTCAATGGTTAATTAGGTTAGATTAGCTAGATTAAATTATAGAGACACTTAGTAAATTAGGACATTTAGTAGACACACCAAGACCAAACCTTAGATACAACGACTTATACGCATACTTATTGTATTCGAACTTTTCTTAAAACAACTCAGTAACTGAAGAAACCTAAACTACCAGAACGAGCACGCATTTTGTGTTTGATCATTTACATAGCAGCACAGGTGAGTTCATTGCCCCTTTTCTAAACATTTTTGTTTTCAAACGCGGGGCTGAGAAGCATGCGTAAACTGTTTTCATTAAATTGTTTACTTAAATGCTATTATTTATTATATACTTTATGTATGCTTGTTTATACACCTAGACTCCTGTCTAGGTAAATTCCAGGCTAAATTAACTATCAAGTTAATTAAGCAAGTTAATTAAATTACTCTTATGAGTAATACCTAAATTCTAAACTCTAAATAAACCTTTAGTCCATCGAGTTCAAATTTCAGAATCTAAATTCAAAGTGAAATCAAAAGAACCAAAGCTAAAGATCAAATGCAATGGAATTTAATCCAGTGTGTGATCAGTAAACTCAGGATCCTAATCATGAATCTATAATCACTGTGAAATCATGGAATTCTAAAGATCAATTCAAAAGAACACAAGGAATCAGAAATCATAAATGTGTGTGAATCATTGAATAATGAAATCATTATGATTTAATGAAATCATTAATACTTGAGTTAAGGTGGATGTCAGTTTTATAGAAATCAAGACCACATGTAACACACATAAAGTCCTGTCACAGTAGTAGACTTTTGTATTCAAGTTACATGGGCAATAACGTGAACTATCAAATGAAATCAAGAGAATTAAGGACGATCAAGAACCAAAGGATATCCTAATTGATTGAGTCAAATAAGGCTCAATCATCATGTCTTAGTTGTATGCAAATGTTTATTTATTTATTTAATTAAACATTTAACATTATATTTCTATAATTGTTTTTGGGAAATCATGAAGACATGGTGAACCCATGAAATCAGCTTTATTTCAAATTATGGAAATCCAGTTTTAACATAGAAGTGGGTGTTAGGTAAGACGCTTAATTATCATTAAGATCAATGTCTTATGCGGCTTAGTATGTGGTGGGACGGCGTCTGGGCGGGTCGTAGGCTCGACTCAGGGGTATGCCCTATATATATGCATACTGGGTTGGATGATACATGTGATGTTAATGAGATTAAGATTGTTACCTAGGGAAAACATGAACATTTTTGAGTTGATATCATAAAATTATAAACATGATGCTTGAATCTATGTTGGAATCGAATGGTAGGTAAAATGCTTAATTATCATTAAGATCAATGTCTTATGCGGCTTAGTATGTGGTGGGACGGTGTCTGGGCGGGTCGTAGGCTCGACTCAGGGGTATGCCCTATATATAAGCATACTGAGTTGGATGATTCAAGTGATGTTAATGAGGTTAAGGTTTTACCTAGAAGGTTTGCAAAGCTATTTTTCAAATTTTAAACTATATGAACTCACCAACCATTGTGTTGAGTTTGTTTTATTTCATGCTTTCTCAGGTGATGAACAGGATTAAGCTAGGGCTTTGGATTTTCATGCTAGGATGCTCAGTTAGAGGACCTAGTAGTTTTGGAAAGCACAACGTTTGTGATCATTGTGAATCATTTTTTTTATATCTTGTACGAATACAAGATAGTGGACTCATGATTCATTTTGATATGTCTACTTGGTTAAATTATCAAACATTGATATTGTAATTTAACTTTGTAGATTTTAGTTAAATGTTTTTGTGCTTTAGATATTCTTAACATTGATGCTATGTAAACAATCTGATCATCCCGATTATCACTCACGATATCGCGCCCCGGGAACCTTCCGCCCGACGGGGACTCCAATCCAACCCCGCCGGCTCGGGGTGTGACAGATTGATATCAGAGCTCAAGGTTATTTGCATTGTGTCTTCTGCATTCGATCATTGCACTAACCAATATTCTATTGGTTATGATTAGAATGTCACCAAGAAGACAACCATCACCGCCTCTCCTTTCGCAGGAGATGGACACAGCAGTTGAAGCACTTGCAACCCTGATCACTGAACAGTTGGTGGCGGTTCTCCCTGGAATCATCACCCGGATCAGGAACAGTGAGGAGTTTGCTAGGAACTTCCCACTACTTTCTGCAGAGAAGAAGGAACTTGAAGAAGGAGAAACCAGCAAGGAGCCTAAGCGTCGTTCTGCAAAAAGGCGAAAAAGAACTGTGAACTACACTGAAGTTGTACCTATCAGTCAAATTCTGCCAGATTTGACTACCGGAGTCAGTACTCATTATGAGGGAAAAGCCTCTCTCTATTCGGCTTGTCACTACCATCATCGAGCTGAACTTTCATGTGTACAATGCACGCGCTGTGGAAAGATGGGACATTGGATGCAGCAGTGTAGGTCACCAATAACCTCTACTCCCCGTCAATATGTTGGTACATTTCCTAAATGTGCCAGATGTGGTTTTCACCATGGTGAGAATAAACCTTGTAGACACTGTCTGAATTGTGGAAGATACGGACACTAGATCCAACAGTGTTGGTTTATTTCCACTAGGAAACAAAAAAAAAGCGAGCACCTCTACTTCCTCTCAACATAACAAAAACTGCTACACGTGTGGAATGCACGGGCATTTCGCAAGGGGCTGCCCTAGGAAAATGCCCTCAGCAGACCCAGTAGTCACCGAGGAACTACTCGCTTTACCAGCTCCTAGAGAACACTCGGAGTCCGATGACCCCATAGGTATGCGAATTTCAGTTTGATACATTAAATTATTTATTGGTGTATTAATTACAACTGGATAGTCTGTTGTAATTTTAGAAACACTAAATTTAAGATAGCCGTAAACAAAGTCAGTGTCAAAAAGATAATCGGAATAATAACAAAGGAACCTTTAGGTTAAGTAAGCGTTAAAAGACTAAATAAAGATAGGGTAAACAGTAATTACGATTTAATTTTGGTAATTAGGAATATGACCTTACCTAATTAGAACACTAGAAGCCGTAGGAATTTAAAATGCCAAAGCTAGTGGGTAGACTTTCACTTTCTGCCTAGACCTCCTAGAGTTTGAGTTTCTTAAGTTTGAGAACACCGATTCAAGGAGGTTGGGAAAGGATAAATGTTAGTACTGCGCTGGATTCCTATCTAAATTAGATAAGTATATCAGGGGAATCAGTTGTGAATACCAGGTGAAGATACGCCAGAGATAATATTCCGAATGAAATATGGGCATTCCAAGTTACGGTGATGCCTTTCGGATAGAAGAATGCACCCATGGTTTTCATGAACTTCAAGAACCGAGTGTGCAAACGGTATTTAGACCAGGTTGTCATTTTCGTTAAGAATGAAGTACTGAATTAATCTAAAAGCAAGACAGAACACGAACGACATCTCAGGAAGATTTTGGAACTATTAAAAAAATAGAAATTCCGTGATAAAATTTTCCAATTGAAAGGTAGGCTAAGGATAGAAACGATTGCAACGACAGTTGAAATAAGCCTCATAAGTTACATGGTTTTTGGGTAGGACTAAGGTAAATATGCATCACTTCGGAGGTGTGTATAGGATTACTTAAAAGATAAATCATTTCCTTTATCTTAATGGATATGCTATATTTTATGGTAGACCTTCCCAACTAATAGAGTACCTTTTTAAGCGAAGAATAGATTAAACATATGGTGAATTAGGTATATGATTATATCAAATAACATAAGGATATACCATGTGCAACTCAAGGATCTCGATCTGACGATCAAGATCTAGAGCTGTGAGAGCCACCTATGAAAACTTTAAGGATCGTGTCATATGGTAGAACCAGAAAAACAGTTTGGGATAAACCGGATGAAATACCTACTATCAAAATAGTGGGTGGGTTCCGGCGGTAGGTAAATCAAGAAGACTTATTCTTGAGAAGGCACATGAGCCAGATAATCAGTGCATCCGGGCGCCGATAAAATGTAACGAGTCTTACAGGGATTTTATTGATGGCCGGGAATGAAGAAAGACATAGCTGAATATATCGGCAGATGTCTTACGTGTGCAAGGGTAAAGGCGGAACACCAGAAACCGACAGGGTTACTGGGACAGTCTGAAATTCCGCTATGGATTTCGATACCAAGCTACCCCGCACTTCCAGTGGTCATGATACTCTATGGGTTAAAAATGATCGATTGCCAAAAATCTACCCATTTCTTGCTAAGACGGGAGATTTCATGATAGATAACTGACACATTATACAGCAATGTGATAGTGGTACGACAAAGTGTATCATTGTCTATCATTTTAGATAGAGACAGCAAATCCCCGTTAAGGTTTTGACAACCATCGCAGAAACCTTTAGGGATGTACTTAAATCTGAATATAGCTGATCATCCGCCAACGGATGGTCAAAGCTAAAGTATGACACAGGTCCTGGAGTATATGTTGAGAACCTGTGTGTTAAACTTCGGTGTAAATTGGGACTCTCAATTGCCACTGACCAAATTCTCCTACAACAACTGTCATAATAGTAGCATTGAATGTACACCGTTCGAGGCTCATTAAGGCCAGAAAGGTCGGTCACCGAACTGTTGGACAGATATAGGAGGAAATCGAACAACTAAACCAGAACTTAATCGAGAGAATATTGATAAGATTGCTTAGATTCAACAAAGTCTACAGACAGCAAGGAGCAGACAGAAGAGCTGAACCTATAAATGGCATAAACCGTTGGAATTTCAAGGGGAAAACATGTCAAGTTAGAGGTATACCCAAAGAAAGGTGTAGCCCATTTTGGAATAAAGGGACAAGTAAGCACCACGAAACGTAGGACAGTTCGAGATCATCAAACGTATTCGTCCTATAGCATATAGACTGAGATCACCAGATGATTCAGTGGTGTGCATGACGTATTTCACGTCTTGAACTTGAAAAAATGTCGTACTGACGAATCGCTCGTCATATTAGTTGAAGAAATTTCCATTGGACGGACATTTATACTTTATCTAAGAATCTTCGAAAAGTATGGGCCGCTAAGTTAAACAACTAAGGCGAAGCCGTACTCCGAATGATAAGTCTCATCGGAATTCAAAGGGCATGCGAAGATCATACGAAGTTCAGGTAATCCCCAAATGTTTACAGAGAAAGCTGTACCCGATAACTGTTCTTAAATTTCGGGACGAAATTTCTCTAACAAGGGGAGACTGTAACATCTGTGCCGGAAACGTCACCGGAACAGTGATCTCTACAGTAACGTGAACAGTAATCAGGTACAGACAATACATAATTCATATCATGTCTTGTTCATATCGTATATTGTTATCCTTTTATGTTATCATACCGCAAGTTCAGAATCATTTCAGAGAAAACAAGTTCAGAACGATGGTTCTTGGGTCAGATAATTATCTGGCAACACAGAACCATCATGAGATTATTTGTTAGGATTATTATGTATAAACGTAAGTGAGGCTTTACAGAACAAAACAACACGAATATCGTTATGTGAATGCCAAATTGACGAGTTATTCGTATAGGTGACGATCTGTACGAATATATCTGAAAGTTTAACGTTCTGAATGATATTCTATAATTAGAAAACAAGATTGAAAAGTATAGTTATCGTCGTGTTCGTACGAGTGACGATTCGAACGAATACGCGCGACAACCGTTCGTTTCAATTTAAACAGTAAATTAATATTTGAAAATTTAAAAAAAAAAAAATAAATGATACTAGTTAATTTATTAGGAATCACTACTTAGAATAATTTTATAAATCTTATTTTATAAATCGAGTCGTTTCGCGACGAAAACCATGCGAACCGGCATTTTACGCGAAACCGATCAAGACCGAACGACCGGGTGTCTTGAAACCCTTAATGGGGCATTAATTAACCAAACCACCACCCTCCAACCCTTTCTCTCTCTCCCAATTTGTCTCTCACCCTCTCTCTCTAGAAAAGGATTCTCTTCCTTCTCTCTACAATTAGGAGCTCAATTCTTGGTGGATTCACGCGTTCTTGGTGTCAAAAAGTTCCTCTTGCTGCGTAGATCAAGGAAGTATAGAAATTTCAAACATTCATCCATCGAAATCTAGGTAAATCTTAAGTTCATTTTCGATTTGAGTATGGATGTCACGATTTTGTGTGGAGTTGATTTCTTAAACGGTTAAAAGCACTAGAAAACCTCAAAATAAGTTGAGTATCACGAGTAGGAGTAGATAAGTTGTTGTTGTTGTAACAGGTTTGAGCCACAAGAAAAGGAAGGATGACACAGGTTCGTAGCTCATCTATACGGCCGAACCTTCCTGGGACGAAGGAGAGGGTGGCGAACCCTGTGAGCCACGAACCCTCTCTCTGTAACGAACCTGTCGACCTTATCTAACCCTGCAACGAACCGGGTTGTTACCTGCAACGAACCTGATGCCATTATCCTCTCGGCCGAACCTTCCTCTCGGCGAACCTAGGTGCAGCCATTGAAGAGCGTAGCCGAACCTTGTATCTAAACGAACCTTATGCATCTTAGACGAGTCTATTGACGAACCTATGGATGCCCACGAACCTTGGCAGTTGAAACCTTAACCCTGCGAACCTAGGACTTCTACAAACCCTAAAGGTTCGTTGGTGGGGTGGTGTTAGCCGAACCCTAAAGGTTCGTTGGTGGGTTGGTGTTAGCCGAACCCTTGGGCAAATCCAAAGAGGTTCGCTGCCATTAGGATTATGATAATCCAAACCATAAAAGTTTATGCATTTCAACGTGTAAGGGTTAGCCATATAGGCAAGAATGCATGGATTAATCTAAGTGTGTGTATGCATAAGGTGACTCATTAGGGTTTCCTTGTATAACATTAAGATGTAACTCTCAAGAGACAAAATGGGCTAAGAAAACATAGGTTGTTGACATCTAACAATTGGGTTAAAACAATTGGATTTATGATTGAAATCATGTAGCAATGAAAATCATGAACTAAACGTGGGTGTTGTCTTAAACATTACCACTAACCTAGTAAAAGTCTTAACATGTACAATTAACTTGGATGAGTTAATGGGCCATGTAGAATCATCTATGGAATTTGAGTGTGATCAAATGGTAGTTAAAGACATCAATGGGCCTAAGTGGGCCCAATGGGCATAATTAAAGCCCATCATGTGTTATATGTTAGTTTAAATAAAGTTGATGACATTTTAATTAAAGAAAATGATTTATAAACTTAAGTGAACTAAAATAAATGAATTTTGAAATTATATGTTAATTAAGGTTGATATGACTAATCATGTGATTTGGGATGTCAATGGTTAATTAGGTTAGATTAGCTAGATTAAATTATAGAGACACTTAGTAAATTAGGACATTTAGTACACACACCAAGACCAAACCTTAGATACAACGACTTATACGCATACTTATTGTATTCGAACTTTTCTTAAAACAACTCAGGAACTGAAGAAACCTAAACTACCAGAACAAGCACGCATTTTGTGTTTGATCATTTACATAGCAGCACAGGTGAGTTTATTGCCCCTTTTCTAAACATTTTTGTTTTCAAACGCGGGGCTGAGAAGCATGCGTAAATTGTTTTCATTAAATTGTTTACTTAAATGCTATTATTTATTATATACTTTATGTATGCTTGTTTATACACCTAGACTCCTGTCTAGGTAAATTCCAGGCTAAATTAACTATCAAGTTAATTAAGCAAGTTAATTAAATTACTCTTATGAGTAATACCTAAATTCTAAACTCTAAATAAACCTTTAGTCCATCGAGTTCAAATTTCAGAATATAAATTCAAAGTGAAATCAAAAAACCAAAGCTAAAGATCAAATGCAATGGAATTTAATCCAGTGTGTGATCAGTAAACTCAGGATCCTAATCATGAATCTATAATCACTGTGAAATCATGGAATTCTAAAGATCAATTCAAAAGAACACAAGGAATCAGAAATCATAAATGTGTGTGAATCATTGAATAATGAAATCATTAAGATTTAATGAAATCATTAATACTTGAGTTAAGGTGGATGTCAGTTGTATAGAAATCAAGACCACGTGTAACGCACATAAAGTCCCGTCACAGTAGTAGACTTTTGTAGTCAGGCTACATGGGCAATAACGTGAACTATCAAATGAAATCAATATCTGAAATCAAGAGAATCCAGGACGATCAAGAACCAAAGGATATCCTTAAAGTCCCGACGCATACAGTAGGCCAGAGGGTCAAGCTGATATGGGCAAAACATTAAAATCACGGCACGCTCAGGTATACTCCTTGTGAGTTATGCCTGATATGGGTCACGTGTGAGAGGGTACAACTTGGACAACCACCAACAACTAAGTCTAATTGATTGAGTCAAATAAGGTCCAATCATCATGTCTTAGTTGTATGCAAATATTTATTTATTTATTTAATTAAACATTTAACATTATATTTCTATAATTGTTTTTGGGAAATCATGAAGACATGGTGAACCCACGAAATCAGCTTTATTTCAAATTATGGAAATCCAGTTTTAACATAGAAGTGGGTGTTAGGTAAGACGCTTAATTATCATTAAGATCAATGTCTTATGCGGCTTAGTCTGTGGTGGGACGGCGTCTGGGCGGGTCGTAGGCTCGACTCAGGGGTATGCCCTATATATAAGCATACTAGGTTGGATGATACATGTGATGTTAATGAGATT
Organism: Mikania micrantha; assembly: GCA_009363875.1. Lineage (NCBI taxonomy): Eukaryota > Viridiplantae > Streptophyta > Magnoliopsida > Asterales > Asteraceae > Mikania > Mikania micrantha. Next base: position 14,918,207 of record CM018694.1, on the reverse strand, counting down.
AAGGTTGTTACCTAGGGAAAACATGAACATTTTTTAGTTGATATCATAAACTTATAAACATGATGCTTGAATCTATGTTGGAATCGAATGGTAGGTAAAATGCTTAATTATCATTAAGATCAATGTCTTATGCGGCTTAGTATGTGGTGGGACGGCGTCTGGGCGGGTCGTAGGCTCGACTCAGGGGTATGCCCTATATATAAGCATACTGAGTTGGATGATTCATGTGATGTTAATGAGGTTAAGGTTTTACCAAGAAGGTTTGCAAAGCTATTTTTCAAATATTAAACTATATGAACTCACCAACCATTGTGTTGACTTTGTTTTATTTCATGCTTTCTCATGTGATGAACAGGATTAAGCTAGGGCTTTGGATTTGCATGCTAGGATGCTCAGTTAGAGGACCTAGTAGTTTTGGAAAGCACAGCTTTTCTGATCATTGTGAATCATTTTTTTTATATCTTGTACGAATACAAGATAGTGGACTCATGATTCTTTTTGATATGTCTACTTGGTTAAATTATCAAACATTGATATTGTAATTTAACTTTGTAGAATTTAGTTAAATGTTTTTGTGATTTAGATATTCTTAACATTGATGCTATGTAAACAATCTGATCATCCCGATTATCATTCATGATATCGCGCCCCGGGAACCTTCCGCCCGACGTGGACTCCGATCCAACCCCGCCGGCTCGGGGTGTGACACGTGATCGGGGCAACGACAAGAAATGGGGAAAGAGACATTGAAGGTGACCGTTGGAAGGGAGTAAAAAAAAAAAATTTTACCTATTTAACTCCACATTTCAAACATTCAACACAAAAAAATTCTCACTCTTCCCATTTCAAACCTATTAAATTTCTTAACCAAAAAAACAGTTTCCATGGATCCCAACCAAAACCCAAATTACTATAACCAAACACTCCACCTAACCAAAACCCGAACATGCCACCTTCGAATTGGTTCTTTAACCCTTCTCCAATAAATCCTTTTTTTGATTCAAACTGTTATCGACCGAATTTTAATTCAGGCCCACAACAAGGGTTTTACACATTCGCCGATTATGGTTCGAGTCAACAACCGCACGGGTTTGGTCAACTATCTCAGGATGAAGTTGTACACGAGACCCAACCCACTACAAATGCCGGTCCAAGCACGCAACCAAAACAATGGCGTAGACACATAAAGAAACAAGTTGGGGATACCGAACCCGCTATGGGAGGTTCATCCCGTCTAGAAAAATAGTCTCCGGAGGAGGAGTTTCAACTAACAAAAGCTTGGATCGATGTGTCGGAAGATCCAATTGCTGGTAATTACTTTCTTTTTAGTGTTTTAAAATTGTTAATATTTTTTTTATAAATTGTTAATATTTTTTTTATAAATTGTTTATAGGTCGTAACAAAAAAATACCGGACTTTTGGAGTAAAATCCGAAGTCAATTTTTTCAAGCCATGGGTCGTGGGGAGTATCGTACAAAGGATATGATCTCTAGCGAATGGCGTGACGTGAACCAAAAGGTTAGAAGGTTCAACGGGATTTATTCCCAGAAATGGCAAACTCGCCGGAGCGGCCAAAGCGACGCGATGATCGAGTTCGAATCGGAAGATCAATACTGGGAAGAGTTTAACGCCCCCTTCACGCTTAAACGGAGTTGGGAGCTTATGAGGAAATGTCCTAACTGGATTAGAATCCCAACTGTACAAACGTCGGCCTCAAAACGATCAAAAGCGTCGTCAACCGATAGCCCCGGCACGTCGGATGCTCGAGTTCATATAAATCTAAACGATCTCGACGAAGAAGAAGAAGAAGACGACGACGAGATAGAGGATTTGACCCGTCCGATTGGGAGAGATGGTGCAAAAACCGACCGAGCAAGGGCGAGACGGGGCTCTTCATCTCAAACGACCCCGGATTATAACCAATGAATAGAACACTTATCTCAACGAATCGGTGACTTTAACGAATTAAAACGGGAACGTCAACGGTTGGTAGAGTTACAACTTCTATTCACCAACACCGAACACTTAACCGGCTCGACCGCGAAATTGCCGAGCAGGAGAAGGATAAAATTCGTAATAAATATAGAGATAACTAGCTTTATGTAATTTTTTTTATTAATTAGTCATTGTTTTTATATGTAATTTTTTTTATTAATTTGTAATTTTTTTATTAAATATATCTCATTTTAATTTAAAAAGGAATGATGACGTGGAATGAGTGGGTAATGTGGCATTTCATCAAAATGGTGGGGTGAGTGGTTGGGGTGAGTGCCTACGTGGAGTGAGTGGGTAATGGGGCATACCTCATGATCTTATCATTACACTTAATTATCTCTCTTATTAAATAACTATATATTCTCTTTCTTATTAAATAAATTTTCTTTCTTTTATTAAATAATTATAATACTAATAATTAATATATTATTTATCATTTTATAATAAAAACACACTTAAATTATTTATAAAATACACCAAAATTTTATAAAATCAAATTTTTTTAAAGAAAGAAATATTTTATTTAAAAAAACAAAATTTATGTGAGAAACATGTTATCTTATAAAATGATTTTTTTTAAAATATACCATAAAATGAGTTTTTAAATAATGAATTTTTTACAAAAATGACATTTTTTTAATTTATTTAAAAACTGAAGTAATAAAAATGATAGAGAAAGTTACATAATTATTGATTAATAAAAATCAGTTTTTAATATAAGACAAAATGAAGTTTTTAGCGTCAGTTATTTCAGAAATATTAATTGGTATACATCATAAGGTCATATATATCATTTGTATAGTGATTAAAATTTTTAGTTATTTATTTATTACTTAAAATATTTATTAGTATGTCAAATATCGTTTTTTAATTGCTAAATTTTCATTACTAATTATTTAATACTTTATATTAAATCCGTGTAACACACGGGTTGATAACCTATTAATTGTATATATTATTATTTTTATAAAGTAAATACACAATTAGATTAATATCTTTAAATGTTTAACATTTTATTAAGCATGTATACATATGTATATACATATAATAATCTATAAAGGTTTTATTTTATCAAAGTTTACTTAGTTGATAACATTTCGTATTTAATATAGTATATATATTTATTTATTTATTATAAATCGTTAAATAAATTCCGTTTATTTTTTTTATTTGAAATCTGGCATTAGTATTAGTTTCAAAATTTACACGAAATTCTTCAAGGTTACAACAAGTCCTTCAAAGGATGCAACCCACCGACCTATGACGGCAAGAAAGGTGTTGTGGCCACTGGATATCCAATATGGAGGCTATCATCTCCATCAGTAAGTGCCGAACTGATCAAGCTGTCAAGTTTGCAGCTCACTCCTTTGTCGAGGAGGCACTTCATTGGTGGAACACGATCAAGCAATCTAAGACCGCGGCTGACATGGAAAATATGACTTGGGAAGACCTGAAAGAGCTGGTAACTAAGCAGTTATGTCCCAAGAATGAGCTTGACAAGGTGGAAAGAGAATTTTTTGTTCTGAAAGCTGGGAGTCTGAACCACCGCCAGTACACTTCAAGGTTTACTGAGATGGCCAGGCTTGTTCCTCATCTAGTTTTCACAGAGGAACATAGGGTGAAATTGTACATGGAAGGTTTGCCTCCAAAGGTCCGGATTCATGTGAAGGCCAACGTTCCAAAGACGTTTGATTCCATTGTGGAGCTCAGTGGGATAGTATGGGATGATATGATGGTTGATGAGCCAGTTAAAGAGGAGTCGCAGGGTGAAATTGTACGTGGAGGGTTTGCCTCCAAAGGTCCGGATTCATGTGAAGGCCAACGCTCCAAAGACGTTTGCAACGAGAAACATAAATATAAGTTTGGTTAGTACGTCCATTACATCCATGGTATGATTTTGTTGTTTAAATTCTATTTTAGTATGGTGCTTTTTTAGAATTCTTATATAGAGTTTTGTGATTTTGAAAGCAATTAACATCTAATGATCTTCTCTTTTGGAATATTTTATTTTTTTCGTTAGTGGTTGCATTGGCAAGGGCATCTCCGTAGAAGGGTTGGATGAATTCAAGACTTAAAAGTTAAAACCTTCAACGGCTTAAACAATATAGCGATCATCATCTTAGTTGTCTTGTTCAAGAAATTTTCTCTCAACGAGTGAAAGTTTAAATTTTCTCTCAATACGAACACAATTTCATTTTATGCCCCTTTTGTACTATAATTTGACCAATCAAGAATGAAAGGTGAAATAGATAAATAAACAATATAAATTTGTTTTTATACATGCAGATCATATATTCATATTAGCAATCTTTGGAGGGATAATGGATAAAGATTCAGTTAAATAACTTATTTGACTCCAAAATGTCGAATAATACAAGCATTAACCAGATGATTTATGCCAATATTGAATTTATAATATATTTATTTGACTCCTAACTGTCAAACATCTCATTTCTAATGCAAATGACTACATTAGTTTTCTATATTTCTGACTGCTGCTCTTGAAACCATTGCAAAAGCTATGATATGCAATCTTCGCGCAATTCTAAACGATAAAATTGCTGGACAGAAGCTTGCTTAATGCTTATTTGGGCCAAATCATGTTCATAAAACACCCTAGAAACAAAGCATAATAATACAAGCATTAACCAGATGATTTATGCCAATGTTTGTTTATTCATAACGATTTAAATGAGAGGGTAAGTTATTCAGCTGAATATTTGATTAAAATGGTTTCTATCGTATTAGTACATCTTTCATAATTATAATAAACAAACATACCCATAACCTTTGGTTGGTGCGGGTTGCAGGTGACATATATAGATATATGCACAAACATATGTAATACAAATATATTGCTATATACGCACGCATACATGATGTTTGATTGATGAAGGTTAATAGTTTGTCTGATACAGTTTGTCTTGTTTATTTTGGAAGATGATTCGTGAGATTGCTTTTGGAAATCATACAGGAGTTACATTGGGTGTTTGATGAGGTGTGGCAAGTTTTTGTACTCATTTATTTATTAATCTGCTATTTAAATTTATTTTATCTTAATATGTTACAATGTTATTATTTTATCTTAATACGTGAGCTACATTTATTTTATCTCACCTTGAATTTAAAGTTATGAATGTTTGCAATGAAACTAATATCTATATCTATAGGAGTAGGTTCAGATACAAATAGAAAATTTTGTAAAAATGGTAGGAACCAATAATGTGTTGACATGTGACATTTTTATTAATTAATAGAAAAGGGTAATATAGGCAATTGTATTTAAATGATTTTAAATTTTGCATTAAAATAGGGAAGTGGTTAATCAGTTTCCTGATTGAACATATTCCAAAATTAAAATTATATCACGTATAATCTTAAAACCATTGAATTCGTAACCTCAAATATCGAATAAAAAAAATCGCACGTATTGATTTTTTGAATTGCATTTGCAAAATTCGATGGATGATTACGTACAAATGGATGGATGAGTGTTAATATGTGTTGTTATGTGGTAGTATGTGCTATTTTATGTAGAACGATTTGAACAGTGAGTTTTAATAATTTGTTAAATTGATAAATCGTTAAATAATTTGTTGATATGTGCTGGTATGAATGATAGAATAATTATTTAGCATATTTTTAGTGTTGTTGTGTGCTGACATGTTGTAATTTTAAACGCCAAAGCACAGATTTTGTAGTGCTATTATATGTTGATATATATACGTACTAATATGTGCTGATATATCATGTATTAATATCACATATTATGTATACGAGCTGATATATGCTTACATGTATTAATAGCACGTATTATGTGAATGTGCTGATATACGCTTCATGTACTAATAGCACATATTAGCACATCGCGAAAATGAAACCGACTTATTCCTTAAAAATATTAACTGCTCCTTATTTAATGGATAGCATGATATCTGCAAATATGGAAATTCCTTTTATGCCCTTATTTCCATTTTAAACAACATATTAATTACAATCATGCCACTAGTTCTTTAATAGCCATTGATGATAACACATCAAAGGTTCAGATCGTTTCTCACTGTTTTTACAAAATTATTGTTTTGTACAATAACCTTACTCTATATAGGAAGTTGCCTGTAGCAAAGTAGGGAAATCAAAAAATTCCTAATGGAGAAACTAAGATGATCTAAATGTGTATTTCTGGTATGATTTTATTATGGGCTTAAATAAAACATTGACTTTATGTTTTATTAATGCTAAGATTACTTTGAGCATTTCATGTTTGTAGATTGTTTTCGGTTAGGTTGTATAATGTGTGTTGATACTGAGTGAGAGTGAAAAAATTAGGGTAAGCTTTAACCTTAATGCCTTGTCTATTTTTTTTCATAATTCAGAACATTGTTCACTTATTCCTTTGTGATCTCTCTTTGCATCAAAAGCTTTGCAACATCTTCTTAAAATTGGAATTGTTCATAGAGACATGAAACCAACGAATGTTCTTGCTGTTTAGATTGAAAAGTGTAATTATTTATACCCGTGTTATAAGTTAGATATAATGTGTTTGACTTACAAAAAGTCAATTTGTCATTTTAATTTTTGGGTACAATTGTTCAGAAGATGTGTACAATCAGGATTCTTTTATTTTATTTAAATGTGATCCTTAAACCTCCACATTTATTACACAACTAGAAAAATATCAATTATACTAAAATACATTTACTTTAGTACTACCTCACTAAAATTTATCTTTTATTTTAAAAACATGTATTCATTTCAATTATATTAGTATAACAAAGAAAATAAATCAAATTCTAATAGACACCGGTGTATTACACGTGTCCAAAGCTGGGAATAATATTTAACAAGTTTGTAGGATATATATCCTTGTAAAAAAGAAAAAAAGGAAAAAGAAAAAAAGTGTTCCTCATGTCTGTAAAATAACCTCCATAGTCTGCAACAAACGATGCCCAAAGTTCATCTTAAATTCGTATCCCTAGCGATCTTCATTCTCTATTGATTCGTCAACAATCATACTTCTTAAAACCGGCTTCTTTTTGTATGTTCAATCTCTGACGTTCAACAATCGGCCTTGTTAAAATCGGTTGCTTATGCATTCATATCCTCAGCGAATTATATAAATTCATCAGGTTAGAGTAATTATTTGAAAAGCTTTGTATTGTTTCATAGAATGTTATAATTTCGGTGCCATTTGGTATGATTTTCTCAACAAGTTTAAACTAATCAATATTCGTGTAATATTTTTGACGCTGTTGTGTCGATCATTCGTCTCTGGGTTTGCTACAGATTCATTGTATTTCAAGGGGAAAACCGCTTAATAGTTTGAAGAAAAAGGAAAGCACTAACCCTTATAATTTCTGTTAGTATGATCATTCATTTCCTAGTTTTGTGAGGTTGAACAAAGGTTGTTAGGGATAGGTTTTATCTTTGAAAAATAGGGATAGTAAGATAAGATTGATTTGAGATTGAATTTCATGTGCCTTTTTCATATTCTGTTGCATATCATCTTGACTTGTTGAGGACCAGTGATTTGAAATTCATTGAAGATTTAAAAGTTTTAACATGATAGCAATAGTGTAATTTTATGACTAACTAATTACTAAACGAAGAGAGACTAACTAGAATGTTAGATCATTTGTATGCCACTCGAATTCTGACAACCAATGTTTGCTTCTGTTTGTATTTACAACAAGCAACAACCCATTGAAAAAGAGTGAATTGCTAAATATAATAAGTTACATATTATTCTACTTTTTAATGCTCTACTAGAATTAGTCTCATATCTAAGTATCTAACAATGTTTACCCTGACTTGAAATATTGATCTCAAAAGCGCCCTCACATGTGTATTTGAACATTTTTTCAGTCCATTCTCATCAGTATTTGTGAAGGTATAATTTTGGACTGAGCAAAACATTGAAGAATTAGTTTTTAGAATCCAAATCAGTTTACATAAACTCATCAAATATGAATAAAAGTTGGTACAAGAATATAAACGTAAGATGTATTTCTTGAAATTGATCAACCAATAATTGGTGATCAGAAATCAAAACCCTAACTTAATAGGCTGCTGATGTCAGACATCAATACGGGTCCTATTAGATGCCTTTGTAGTTTGTATATGTAAGAGACTGGGTAGATATTTTGATTAAAGTTAATTTGCGTAGTTTATATTGTCCTAGAAGTTATTTAGTTTCTTTTTCAAGTTTTCATATGCTTTATTTTAAAAAGAGAATGTTTATCCTTAAAATGAATGCAACACAAATGTATATTGTCTAAATCTTACATGATGTAAGATCATTTGATTAAAAAAGAAGTTTTATCAGCCATGCAACCTATGGGAATTATATAGGTTTTGAGTTTTGTTTTCTATTTCTATTTATTTGCAATCTTTCATGGTTAATCAATATTACAAGACATTATTTTTCTTCTCCAGTTTTTGCAATTTGTTATTTCTTACATCAAAGATGCAATGTAGATCATCATAACATTATTTCTATTTTTGGTTTAGTGATGCATGAATGTATGTTGGCATACATTTCCCTGAATATTTTGAGAGTTAATTTTATATTAGTCAATACAACAAGAATTAGTTAGAAGTTAATATATTTTCTCCCAGGCAACCTGAGGCAATGCAACTTTTACTGCCTGCTTTCTGGCATACTACAAACATTTTACTACCACATTAGGAGCAAGCCTAGGTGGACAGTATCCTTGAGATTATCTATAGAAATAGATACGGTGTGTAGATTTTTGGTTTTGCATGGCAAAATTTGTTTTTCCAGACATGCTAAGCTCCACATATTCTTGTACAATCAAAAGGGAATCTATTCCTCTCTCAAGAATTATAGTCAACCTTGCTATATTACAATATTCTTTTCCATTTTTAATACCTGAACGCGCTTCAATATTTATTTTGTGTTCTTTACACCATTCTATACAATTATAGGATATATGGTGGTTTGATTATAGACTTTTTTTTGCTATCAGCTCAAACTATGGATGCTGCAAACACCAACGAGGAAGAATCAAGTATACGAATTACGGTAATACTCTTTACCTTGTGCAAAGAGAAAGTTTTGAAGGCAGGACGGGGATTTCTTCTTACGTCAAGTAATGTACAATTAAGTGTTAATCAGCATCTAACATGTCTTATTATCATCAAATGCTTTCACATGTGCTAAATGGTTAAGATATGAAACCTTTTGTTGGTTTTACACATCGCTCAATGGGCATTAGGGTTTAGTTCAGAGGTGTTTCATGCTTCTTCTGCACATCCATGCCTCTTCTTTTAGTTTAGAGATGACTCTTTTTGGACTTAGGTTTGTTCACAACTTCACATAAAACCGAATGGTCACGGGTCAAAGATTGGGTCAATATGTAGAGTCGGTTTATTTACCTTAATTATTAGGAGAGTTTATTTAATTGTTAGGTTGTTTGGTTATTTGGTTTGTAGAGATTGAGCTTGGTTAATTTGATTTTGTTTCCTTACATAAGTCTAAGTGGGTTACTTGGTCATTAAGGGTCTAGATATTATAAATGTGAGTCATTAGGTCATTGTAATGGTCTGGATTTTTATTGTTTAATATATACAATGTGTTCTTGGTCTTTCCTCATAATTCTAGTTTGGGAGGGATTGCTCTCTATGGTTAATTCCGATTTTTATAACAGTATCTAGTAAGTCTCTCTCATAGCAAAAGAGAGTGAGTTGTAAGAAAATCTTACTTCTATTTAAAGGAAAGAGAGACACCTTGGCTCCAAAACATACGACAAACGATTACATGTTTTAAACATATACGAATAGTTTGAATTTTGAAATCCTTTTAACAACATTTTTTATGTTAAATTTTGTTTCTTTGTTTTTGTTAGGCAAACACTAATGCCATGAGGAACAGGCAGCAAACTCTCCCGCTATTTCCATCAGTACCAGCCTTAAATGGAGCAGCATCTTATCTTACTGAGACAACCTCATACCTGACTAGTTGTTTCCCAACTGCTTCTGGTTTGTCCCCACTTTCACACACGCACACACAAAAGCGTGTGTGTACTCTGATATTAGTTATATTCTGATTAGAGAGGCTTTTTATGAGGAGACGATTATTAATTTAGTTCTTTTTCTTACATCAGATATGCTGTTCTTCTGTCTCTACTGTAACACCAAAAATAAATCTCTTCAAATTAAGCCAGTTTTAAATATTTTGCTTCTAAATACTTTATAAAAAATTTAGGTAGCTTAAGTGAAAATCGTTAAAGATGTTAAATGTATTTATATAAATGTGATGCCTTTTCATCAGTTTTTATGTGTTCAGTCATAAGTTCATCAGATTATTTACAATTTTTCTTTCTATGAACAGGCATTGCTCCTATAAATTCTGATGGGCAGGAAGTGGTGGGATTCAAAGAACTCAGAGAACCTTTGTTGAGTAACAGCGCACCACCTGTTCATGATGAAATAACAAGGAACTCAGATTGTTCTCAGAATAGTGACGTAATCGTGCACTCTGATCAGACCAGTCCAAGTGGCATTTCCGTGTTTCAAGGGTAATCATAACATCCAATTTGACTATTAACCTGAATTTAAATTTCATCATGCTTTAAAATGCATTTTTTTTTCAAATTTTGTTTGCATTGTTTACATGTCTTCTACTGCACTTATTATACAACTCACATGAAGTTATTTTTTCTTCAGCCTTATTGAGCGGGTTCGCAGGACAGTTCACGGGTCATCTGATGACATTGGCTGGCTTCAACGTGCTCCAGGGATGCCTTCTATTGAAGATGGGACAGAACGATTTAATAATATTCTTGACAATATCATGTACAATAGTAGTTAAATTCCCTCCTATATTTGCTTATAAAGTATTAATTTTGTTGCTTCTCCCTGCACCAGGCACGGTATACACGTGTTGCCAAATTCAAGGGTTTATCTCTTGGTTCCTGGTAATCTAAAGATTTTTAGAATCTTATCTGGCCATAATCTATGCTACACATTTAAATTCCATAAAATTTTGTTTTGATCAGGTCTTTTTAGCAATCACGGGCCACTTTATTTTACTAGTACAAAGGCAACATTCTCAAAAATGGAACTGACATGTCACATTGCAAAGATTCATAGTGAGGTATTGCTATTATTAGGAACCCAATTAATGTGGCAGTTTGATGTATATGCATGATAACATGGAACGATATTTTAGGCATCGGTAGAAAAGAATGCCCGCGAAATTAAAGAGTACATTGAAGAGGTTTATTGGGGGTCAAAGAAGCGTGTTTTGCTTTTAGGTCATAGCAAAGGGGGAGTAGACGCAGCTGCCGCTTTATCGATGTATTGGCCTGAGTTGAGAGATAAAGTTGCAGGTCTTGCTTTAGCTCAGAGCCCGTATGGTGGTAGCCCCATTGCTTCAAATATTATGAGAGAAGGTCAGATAGGGGACTATTTTAATGTCAGAAAACTTATGGAAATCTTGATATGTAAAGTCATAAAGGTACACTTTGTTGTCTCGTCTTTAACGAAAATTGGATTTAATTAATCTAAACTATGACCCATTGGCTGATAATAATCTATACTAGCAAATGCTTTAATAGCATTCTTAACTCACTTTTGTTGTCATGGGCATCCCTATTGCATAATCATAAAAAAATACTCTCAATTTATGCTTCATTTCCACTTGATGTCGCTTTTATGCTTTCCCCTTTCGTTTATAGTTATAATATTGAGCAATGTTGTAAAACTCCCCGAGAAATCCCGAGTACTCCCTGCCTAACCTGATTACTAGCATAGAAATTTTCGAGTACTCACTACTTTTCATTCTAGCAACCTAGCAAAGCCTAGCGACTTTTGCAACCATGATGTTGAGTGAAATCAAGTGAAAACCAACTTAAAATCTATGATGAATATGCTATTGTAATGTCCATGATAAGGAAAGTGAAAATTGTGAGTGATATTAGCCAATCTGCCAGTATGGATTATTAACAGCCGACGGGTCATGGTTTAGATGACTAAAATCCAAATTTGCCCATCTTTAAAAGAGTGTGTGCAGTGAAATGAAATGTGTGTTGTTTGTTGGTTTTTGAAGGGTGACTTTCAATCACTGGAAGACTTGACTTACGAGAAACGCAAGGAGTTCTTGAGGAAACACCATTTGCCAAAGGAACTACCGGTTGTTTCATTTCACACGGAAGCCAACATATCTCCAGCTGTTTTGGCAACACTTTCTCGGGTTGCACATGCAGAGCTTCCGGTATTTTCAAACTCTGCAGCCACTGTGTTGCCTGTAGTAGTTCCTCTCGGCGCTACATTGGCTGCATGTGCTCAGCTGTTGCAAACTAGATACGGTGAGAAGAGTGATGGGCTGGTTACATGTCATGATGCGGAGGTACCTGGGTCGGTAGTGGTGCACCCGAAGCGCAAGTTGGACCATGCTTGGATGGTATACTCTTCAACAAATGATGACCCTTTGGAGCCAGATGCTTCACAGGTATGTGAGGCTCTGCTAACTCTGGTTGTGGAAGTTGGACTGAGAAACAAACATTATCTTAGTGTCAAACATGAATGATGCATATGCACTGATTAATCTTACATGTAAATCAACAGAAAAAATCAATTTGTTTGTTTTTTTATTCCAATTTTTTGTAATCGTTAATGAAAACAAGTGATAATTATGCAGGGTAAATTTTACAAACATATACAATCAAGTTTCACTAATTAGTAGGATCTGGGAGATACAACGTATTTTTTGATATTCACAAATTGGAAGGGGCTGAATTGTTTTAGAAAAAGGTTAGCGTTTAGTTTAAAATTTTGATATTTAGAATAAATCAAACTATCAAATATTGGAGCCGCATGAGAAGGAGCAATAATCAAGAAGAGTAGGTTTTTCTTTTTCTTTTTCTTTTTTGGTCGACAAACAGCGATGCCAATAAACAATTGAATTGTTCAAACTTTAACAACAATAGATTGTAATTTGAATGAGCAACATTGATTGAAGAAAGAAAAAGTTAGAAAGAAGAATGAAAGATCCGCATGGTTATCAAAAATTATAAAGAAGAGAAACTTATGTATTTAGTGGAAAAAAGGAGAATTTAGACCTAACTAGTGGCTAGTCACGCGCATTGTGGCGAGAATTCCACTACGATTCCTCGTATTAGAACACAGACATGATCCCATGTATCAAAACGCAAATATAAAAAACGACATAACGGTCGTCATTCTATTATAAAAACCTAGAGTATACTCTTTATAAATGTGTTCGTTACAACAAAAAAAGATCGTGTTTAATCGCAAAATCTACCAACAAGAAACATAAACATATGACCGACAAATTAAACGGGAAAAAAGTAATAATTATTATTTTTTAAATAAAGTTGTTAATTTGTAAACATTTAATAATAATAAAAAGTAAAAAAACCACGTTAACTTGCTCCGCACAATGCCACCCTATTAAAAAACGAACTTGAATTATAGCATTTTGTCAATATGAGTATTCGGTCACGGCAGCGGTAAAAATATTACGAATATCAAAATTGAGATCCAAAAACTAATCGCAATGATTGTTAATTTGTCCTAAAATAAAAAACTGAAACATTACAAAAGTATGAGACACTATTACTGTGACAACTAGTACCTGACCGGCCGGCAAGTCCGTATGGTACGTGTACTATAAACAGTAACTATGTGTACATATATGATTGTGAACAGTGTTTGTATTAATAGAATCCTAAATACAAGAAATCGTTGTACGTATTTTTGTGTAAACTTAGATACAGTAAGTACAACGTACATCTGAGACATTAGTTGTGTGTATTTAAGTGAAAACTTAAGTACAGTTAACACAACAGATCAAGAGAAACAACAGTGTTCAAGTGAAACAGAAACAAATCGGTTGCGATCTGATATCCATAGATGACAGGAATCAGATGACCGACAATTCAATGTGAAAACAGGATGTTTAGTTGAGTCCGACAGTGAGGAAACACAATTCAAACAATATTGCAGTGTCGTTTCAGAATAACGAACTGACAGTATGTTTGCGTGGGTGACGATTCACACAAACATATCTGTGAGTTTAACGTTCTGAAATGATGACTGGAAAGTAGAAAACAAAAGTCGGAAAGCAAAACCATCTTCGTGTTCGTTCGAATGACGATTCGAACGAATACGTGCGATGGTGACGCGATCTGACGAAACGAAGACGAAAAACGACACGAACGAAATTTAATTAATAAAAATAACTTAAATAACATTTTTACAATTTTGAAACTCATCAAATTAAATTAAATTTTCCTTTATTTATTTCATTTAAAATACGCGTAAAATTCCGGATACGCGACGAAAACACGAAACGAGCAACCGAAACAAACCCGAACACCCCGGGGTATATAAACAACCAATGAAGTCATTTATTTCATTTCACCAACCATCTCTCTCTCTCTACACAAGAATTTCCGGCTACCACCTCTTCACCACCATAAACCACCTTCAAAACCCCATAACTCCTTCATTTCTCAACGAATTTGAGTGATTCTCGAACCCACGCGAAGCTCCCGACATCCTGTACGTGAAAATACAACCGATCTGAAGCCTTGACCACTGAAATTCGAGGTATTTGGCCATGAACATTCGGAAATTTAGGGTTTTCATTTTTTCTTGTATTACTAAACCCTAAACCGGCCTAAAACTCTACTACACCCACACTTGGCATCACGAACAACCGATCTGGGTTACACAGCACCAAGGATACTATGGGACCGAGGGTTCGAGCTGGGAAGAAGGGCCGAGCATACAGGGTTCGTGGGTGTTGATCAGGGGGCCGAACCCTTGGGCCACTGAACCTTCGACTTGCATCACAAGCTTCTGCGGCCGAACCTTTCATCACCTATTGACGAACCCTCGGAGGGAAGCCGAACCCTGTGCCTTGTCTCAACCGAACCAATGTGGAATGAACCATGCTCTACGAACCCTTCATAACATCACCGAACCCATGGTCATTCACACGAACCTGCAACATCCGACGAACCCTAAGGCAACGAGCCTTCTTGGGCAAACCTTCATCAACACAGCCGAACCCTTACTCGAGCTGCATAGAACCGAACCTTTGGAAGTTAGCCGAACCTACTCATGCCATCCCTGAATCTTCAATGTCTCACGAACCATCCATACTCAACTCACGAACCTTTACTCACCATCATTCCACATCATAATGGATCAAGTGTGATAAGTCAATTTCTTATAACACTTAATCTACACCTTGAAAACATACTATGTGATAGTATGATCGCATTGATTCTTTAACCGCCATGCGTGACTTAAAAGTATTAAGACTTGTTCTTAATACGGTTTAAGGATGTTATGGTGATCATATGGGTTCAAGCGAATGATGTCATGATAACCTAACTTCATGATGACAATATCATTCGTATTATGATTAACACAACGTAATAAGACAAGCTCTTATTCAACATTGTAAATCACATTGAGATCAGCAACAACACAGATGTACATCATCCATCGTTACCTTTGTCTAGTAGACTGAGGAATTTATTTCTCTCATGTCATATTACTAGTAACAGTTTCGATGAAGGCATTGGGATTCACATTGCGGAATAGTGGTGAATCGAGTACATTGTAATCTGATTACGTGAGGATCACAATGGACTCCTTTTGGGCTCTATACGTTGCATTTGAGAATACATTACATACAGTTAACTAACACTTTTAATAATTTAAAAGTGTAACAACAGTTAACGCGCAGAAAATAGAATAATAGAAGGAACAGATTAATTAAATCTAATATCCTTATTACACAATGGTTATCAATACTTCGGTTTGATAACTACAACGCTATCATTATATTATTCTATTCATGAGAACACAGGTGAATCAGTGGGACAATCATGTGAATTGGGAATGGAAATCAGTAGTTGTATTACAAGTAGTGTGGAGTTCTAGTGGTGTTGTGGTGGTATGTTGGCTAGGGCTTTGTTCCCTTACATATGCCCTATATATAAGCAACACTACTAGGATGATATAGTACTTGTGACTATAACTATTGAGAAGCCATTGGGAGTATAGGTGAAACAGATAAAATACAGGTAACATATTTATCATTGTGAATGTGCATGTGAATGAATCAAGGTTTTACATTAACTTACTTATGAACTCACCAACCTAGTGTTGATTTTGTTTAAATACATGTTTTCTCAGGTGATGAACAGGTGTAGCTACTATTATGCATGGACATAGCTAGTGGACTTTTAGAAGACCTAGCTACTTTTGTGATTGCATACTTTAGGATAACAAGAACATGAATCGTCTTTTGTATATCTTGTACAGATACAAGATATAGTATCATTGATTCTTTTGATAGATTTACTTGATTAAATTATGAACGATACATTGTAATTTAATCTTGTAATTCAATATCACGGATGTATTAGCATTTCTCATTTTTATTATCATGTGCTGTGTAAACAATCTGATCATTTGATTATCACTCAAGATATCGCGCCCCGGGAACCTTCCGCCCGACGGGAAAACCCGATCCATTCCCGCCGGCCCGGGGTGTGACAGATTGGTATCAGAGCCATGGTTATAGAGAAATATAGGTCGTGTTACTTATACGGTTTGGCCTAGACTATAACCTAGGGACCCTCATATAGAGATCATGTGATTTAGGATTCTATTTGCATATGTCTTCTGCTTCTGATCACTGCACTAACAAATTTCTTTTCGGTTATGATCAGAATGCCGCCGAGAAGACAACCACCAGCTTTACTACCACTGCCACCATAGGATTTAGCTCCGCACTCTTCGACACCTTTGCCTGTTAATTCTCCCACACATCCACCTCCACCTACACCACCACCGGTTTATCAGTTGGATCCTGCTACTGTGGCGTTGGCCACTCTTCTGACTAGCCAGCTGAGGGATGTAATCCCAGAGATGATGAACCGCATCAACAATTACAACAGCAACAATGCTGCCAACTCGTCTGGAGAAGGCAGTGGTAACACCAGACAGCAACAGGACTATTCCTACAAGAACTTTGTAGGATGCAAGCCACCGAGCTTTAGTGGCAGTGAGGGTGCAGTCGGATTGATCCAGTGGATCGAAAAGATGGAAACCACCCTTGATATCAGTGGTTGTCCTGATCAGCACAAAGTCAGATATGATGCAAGGTCATTCAACAAACGGGCGTTAACTTGGTGGAACGCTCAAGTTCAGACTAGGGGCAGAGATGAGGCTCTGTCCATGCCTTGGAATGACTTCAAGGCCATGCTGAGGGCAGAGTTTTGCCCAAGAAATTAATTGAAAAAGGTTGAAACTAAATTGCTCAACCTGGAGATGATTGGTGCTGGGCATTTGGCCTACACCACAAGATTTCATGAGTTAGCCACTTTGGCACCTGACGTGGTGCCAACACTAGAGAAGAGGATAGAGCGGTATGTTGGTGGATTACCGCCCTTCATCAGAGGGCATGTGATTACAGCCCATCCTACTACTATGGAGTTAGCTGTTACTTCAAGATGGAGAAACTAGCAAGACTATACATTGATGAAATAGTAGTAAGGCACGGGGTGCCCTTATCTATTATTTCTGACCGGGACAGTCGATTTACTTCGTGGTTCTGGCAATCATTACAACAATCCTTAGGGACAAGTGTTAACTTGAGCACTGCTTATCATCCACAAACGGATGGACAAAGCGAGCGCACCATTCAAACCCTAGAGGATATGTTGAGAACATGCATCCTAGACTTCGGTGGAAGTTGGGACACACACTTACCACTAATTGAGTTCTCCTACAACAATAGCTACCACAACAGCATCGGATGTGCTCCTTTTGAAGCACTCTATGGTAGAAGATGTCGGTCTCCAATTTGTTGGACCGAAGTGGGAGACAACAGAATAACTGGGCCTGAGCTTATTCAGGAAACTACTCATAAGATTGCCTAGATACAATAGCGATTACAAGCAACACGTAGCCGCAAAAAGAGTTACGCAGACAAACGGCGCAAGCCTTTGGAATTCGATGTGGGTGACCGAGTTATGTTGAAAGTGTCCCCATGAAAAGGCGTAGTTCGTTTTGGGGCTAAGGGCAAACTAGCACCTAGGTATGTCGGACCTTTTGAGATTACTCAACGTATAGGTCCAGTGGCATACAGACTCAAACTCCCTGATGAGCTCAGTGGAGTACACGATGTGTTCCATGTATAAAATCTCAAGAGGTGCTTAGCAGACGAGTCATTGATTATACCATTAGAAGAGATACAAGTTGATGAGCAACTACATTTCATTGAAGAACCTGTAGAGATTATGGAACGTGAAGTTAAGAAACTGAAACGTAGCCGTATCCCTATTGTAAAGGTTCGATGGAACTCCAAGCGTGGACTAGAATTTACTTGGGAGCGCGAGGACAACATGAAAGCAAAGTATCCCCATCTGTTTGAGAAGTAAAGCCCGACCTCTATGCTTAAATTTCGGGACGAAATTTCTTTAACAAGGGGAGACTGTGACAACTAGTACCTGACCGGCCGGCAAGTCCGTACGGTACGTGTACTATAAACAGTAACTATGTGTACATATATGATTGTGAACAGTGTTTGTATTAACAGAATCCTAAATACAAGAAATCATTGTACGTATTTTTCTGTAAACTTAGATACAGTAAGTACAACGTACATTTGAGACATTAGTTGTGTGTATTTAAGTGAAAACTTAAGTACAGTTAACACAACAGATCAAGAGAAACAACAGTGTTCAAGTGAAAAACAGAAACAAATCGGTTGCGATCTGATATCCATAGATGACAGGAATCAGATGACCGACAATTCAATGTGAAAACAGGATGTTTAGTTGAGTCCGACAGTGAGGAAACACAATTCAAACAATATTGCAGTGTCGTTTCAGAATAACGAACTGACAGTATGTTTGCGTGGGTGACGATTCACACAAACATATCTGTGAGTTTAACGTTCTGAAATGATGACTGGAAAGTAGAAAACAAAAGTCGGAAAGCATAACTATCGTCGTGTTCGTTCGAATGACGATTCGAACGAATACGCGCGATGGTGACGCGATCTGAAGAAACAAAGACGAAAAACGACACGAACGGAATTTAATTAATAAAAATAACTTAAATAACATTTTTACAATTTTGAAACACATCAAATTAAATTAAATTTTCCTTTATTTATTTCATTTAAAATACGCGTAAAATTCCGGATACGCGACGAAAACGCGAAACTAGCAACCGAAACAAACCCGAACACCCCGAGGTATATAAACAACCAATGAAGTCATTTATTTCATTTCACCAACCATCTCTCTCTCTCTACACAAGAATTTCCGGCTACCACCTCTTCACCACCATAAACCACCTTCAAAACCCCATAACTCCTTTATTTCTCAACGAATTTGAGTGATTCTCAAACCAACGCGAAGCTCCCGACATCCTCTACGTGAAAGTACAACCGATCTGAAGCCTTGACCACTGAAATTCGAGGTATTTGGCCATGAACATTCGGAAATTTAGGGTTTTCATTTTTTCTTGTATTACTAAACCCTAAACCGGCCTAAAACTCTACTACACCCACACTTGGCATCATAA
Organism: Mikania micrantha; assembly: GCA_009363875.1. Classification (NCBI taxonomy): domain Eukaryota; kingdom Viridiplantae; phylum Streptophyta; class Magnoliopsida; order Asterales; family Asteraceae; genus Mikania; species Mikania micrantha. The sequence continues at coordinate 14,898,608 of CM018694.1, read as the reverse complement.
ACAAGCGATCTGGGTTACACAGCACCAAGAATACTACGGGACCAAGGGTTCGAGCTGGGAAGAAGGGCCGAGCATACAGGGTTCGTGGGTGTTGATCAAGTGGCCGAACCCTTGGGCCACCGAACCTTCGACTTGCATCACAAGCTTCTGTGGCCGAACCTTTCATCACCTATGGACGAACCCTCGGAGGGAAGCCGAACCCTGTGCCTTGTCTCAGCCAAACCACTGTGGAACGAACCATGCTCTACGAACCCTTCATAACATCACCGAACCCTTGGTCATTCACACGAACTTGCAACATCCGACGAACCCTAAGGCAACGAGCCTTCTTGGGCGAACCTTCATCAACACAGCCGAACCCTTACTCGAGCTGCATATAACCGAACCTTTGGAAGTTAGCCGAACCTACTCATGCCATCCCCGAATCTTCAATGTCTCACGAACCATCCATACTCAACTCACGAACCTTTACTCACCATCAGTCGAACCTTGATGACAACTTAAGGACCTGCGAACCTATGTAGTTCTGCGAACCATCACCGAGTCTTTTGTTGCTCGAACCGAACCTTATGTCTACACAACAGCGCCGAACCCAAGGTCTTTGACCGAACCCTAGACGGGTAAGGATAGGTTCGCTGGTCCCTTTTTGAAATCAGTGGAAATAATGTTCAGCCAATACACCTCTAAGTCTAGCAGATCACTTTCAACCCACTTGACTCAATAAGCCTAGTAGATATGGGAGTTGGTCCATATAGGTTCAGCAAGCCCACAACAAATGTGTAAACCCACGTGGGCCATAGCACAAGAAAACCCAACAGTTTGGTTACTAGAGCCCAAATCCTTTGGCCCAATTTCAATCTCAACCGGCCCAACAACTATAGTGAACGGCCCAGTACACACCCTTCAGCCCAATAGGGCTGTCCTGGCCCAGTTCATTCGGCCCAATGTGATACTTGATCCACACGAGTGATGTTGTAGCCTAACACCTAAACGAGTTGATAACCACGAACAACATACAACTAAATCACATTCTAAGTGTAATTACTACAAGATGGTTAATTGGGATATATTGATACAAGTTGAAAGACCATAAAAAAAAACATAGTTAACTCAAGAGATAAAAGATTGATAATTTGTATGTAAAACTTAGTTGTTATACTTAGAATCTTTTAAACAATGGTGCATGGATTTGAGTGGAACAAGAAATAAATAACAAGTGAGTTGGGCCGAATGACGACTGAGACTATGATGGGTTAACCGACTATAAGGCTAGCACCTACACGCACACAAATCAATTACAAACGATACTTATAAGTTATACACAACATGTAATCAATACAGGATCGTGAAAACTACTACAAGTTAAATCAAGAGAAGGTGCATTCTTTCATTTAAGCCAAGTCAACCCTACTACTACAAGGTGAGTTCATATGCCCCTTTTCTTTAATCTTTACAGATTTTAAACTCTCGGGGTTGAGAAACATGTTTACTTTTATTTATTTAAAAGTCTTGCTTAACATGTTATATATACTTTGATTAGATAATATTAAACTGTTTATTATCGCTTATCATTGTATGCATGCTTGTATGATCATGAGATAACAGGGAAACTCAGATGATTATGATAATGTAATTTCATAATCATCAACACATTAGAATAACATAGTTGTAAGATTATATCTTATAACACTTGGTTATTCCTACATGAGTAAACATTGAGACAATTCATACACAAACAAACAATGAGAACTACTACAGTGAAACGTGTTGACACTTCACAACACATGAATGATTAGAGGATAAAATATCTTCTTAATATCATTCCACATCATAATGGATGAAGTGTGATAAGTCAATTTCTTATAACACTTAATCTACACCTTAAAAACATACTATGTGATAGTATGATCGCATTACTAGTAACAGTTTCGATGAAGGCATTGGGATTCACACGGCGGAATAGAGGTGAATTGGGTGCATTGTAATCTGATTACGTGAGGATCACAATGGACTCCTTTTGGGCTCTATACGTTGCATTTGAGAATACATTACATACAGTTAACTAACACTTTTAATAATTTAAAAGTGTAACAACAGTTAACGCGCATAAAATAGAATAATACAAGGAACAGATTAATTAAATATAATATCCTTATTACATAAAATGGTTATCAATACTTCGGTTTGATAATGTCACACGCCCTGCGCCGCGTGCGGAATCCACGGTGCGGTGACGATATGGTTGAATCATGCACAAGTATTGAGTAAGAACAACCACAATGGATTACTAAGTTTCATAATGTTTTGACAATTGTTTAGTTACAGACAATCTATCTACCAAAAGAATGACAACTACAGACCCAAAATATAGTTTACAAAATAAGATTTCAAACTAGACAATTAAACATTCAGGATTTTAGTGTGCTTCTAAATCCATCCTAGCATGTTTCTTCATCTTGTTCTATCTTAAAAGGTATCCTTAGTTGTCCTTTAGTATGTCTTAAACCTGATTACCTGAAACACGTGAAAAGTAACTGTCAACTACAGAAGTAGTTGGTGAGAACAGTAGGTTTAGCAATTGTAAACATGAATTTGCATTTGTAAGGCATATGTATAAAGCAATAAATGAATTACATGGATGAGTTGCAACCCAAACTAACATCAAGTCTGTAAAATGTGTCCAAACAGTCAGCAGACTGTTTGCTAGAAAAACCAACATATAATCAAGTCCCAAACTGCGTTTGGAGTCAGAAAATATATCAGCAACTTTGATAAAACCATACGTAACCGAATCCTGCAGTTAGCTTTTAAAACAAATTTAAAAGCTAACTCCAGAACTTGGTCTGCCCAATTGTGTCCGCTTTCCCTTGTTGTGATCACCCAGTACTAACGCTAATGAATATGTAACTTGATGTGTAAATAAGTTTGTTTACAACAATGGACACCATGCTTTTGAACTTTGCTTTAAAACCATTGATTTAATGCCTTATTTGATAACATGATTTGAAAACCTTGTTTGAATACTATGAATTGAATCATTGATTGATTACGATGAAAACCATTGATTGAAAGCCTTGTATTGAAACCCTTGATTGATTACCATGAAAACCATTGATTAAAAACCTTGTATTGAAATCCTTGATTGAATACCGACAATAGTGTCCTTGTGTAATAACAAGGTTTATAAAATATTATCTTGTAAAAGCACAATTCCTAGTAAAAGAGTTTACAAAACTTATTCTTTAAAAGAGTTTAACATTTCTCAAACCATTTGTGAAAAACAGGTATAAAACAGTTTAGAGAACCTTTTTATAAAACCTATTAGTAATATATGTTCAACAGTTTATAAAATCCTTTGATACAGATGATAGATCCTTTAAAACAGTTGATGAATCCTTTAAAAAAGTTGATGAATCCGTTGAATTATGATTGTAATAAAGGCGTTTGATCACATGTTCCACCCCAAAACAGTTGTAAAACAGTAAAAGAGGGGCTAATGTTCTCACGTGTCTGCAGTAGACTCTGAACTATAACAAGTAGCAAGTAGCAAACAAGACCTCTAACTGGTTCCTATATCATTGTAATTATACATAAGATATAAGATTTATGATTGTATAGACTTTGACTTATTGATTGACTTGTGTTAACTTGAACTTGATTAATTCTTGAATAACTTGTTCTTATGTTTAAGAGTGTTGTGAATTTGAATATCATGATTGAGTCACTTGTTTGATAATTGATAAATGAAAAGAATGTATCATGTTTCTTTTATGCATAACTTGTTGTGCAAAAAATAACATGTGTTTGATGAATTCGATAACCATTGTTAAACATGAAGTTTGAAAAGATGTTTGAATTGTTTTTATGTCTTTGAGTTTATGAATTGATCTCATAATCATGTTGAGTTACAAACATAACCCGATTATGATAAATTCATAATTACTTTAAGTGATGGGCCTAAAATTGGGCCTTGAGCCCATGAAACCATGGTGGGCTTAATCAAAGGCCATGGGCCTCTTAAGTTAGACATGGGCCCATTGGGTGTGATTTTGGGCCCTAATGGATCGAACGAATGAATTAGGCCGGTTGCTAAATGAAGTTGGGCCGATTTGAATTGAGTTGGGCCGAAATAATATCCTTGGAGTCGAATGTTCGGTCCAAATGATTGTGGGCTAAGCCTAGTTCGAACCGTGCATGGGCTGTACAACTAAACAATACCGAGGCCTTGGGCCCATCTATTGGGCCAAACAATAGTGAATTTGGGCCAAAGCAACGGATAGAGTTGCAAGTTATGTCTCGGCTGAACAAAATGGCAGGGAACCTATCTGGTTTTTCTACTAAGGTTCGGCCAAAGATGATGCCACAGGTTTGGCTACAAGATTAGCGAACCATGCAAGGTTCGGCTGCATCCAAAGGGTTCGGTGACATCAGAGTTCGGCTGAGGGAACTAGGGTTCGTGATTGTCGATGGTTTGCCTGAGTTCACAGGGTTCGCTGCAATTCAAACAAGGTTCGTCGCCAAAGGGTTCGCCTAGGTTCGCTCCTGCATGACGGTTCGGCGGCTGGGGAGGTTCGTGAGATCGCGGGTTCGTGGCTTCAGCAAGAAGGTTCGTGAGATCCCATTAGGGTTCGGCTCATGCATACGAGGGTTCGGCTACAACCTGTGTCCAACGAACCAGTTGATTTTCGTCCCCTTTATCGGATCTAACCTGCGGTTTAAGGTTTCCTATGGTATGACTACTTGTGTACAAGTTCTCGTGAGGGTTAGAGCTCGACTGAAGTTGGTTGGGACCGGTTGTAGCTCATGTTCGAACAAGACACAAACGAAAACCCTCTTTTTCAGAATTTTTGTAGATCATTACCTCGGTTTTGGTCAGAAAAATCCACAGATCCTTTGTACTTCCGTGTAGGGAATGTCGAGAGCTTCGCGTGGACACCAAGAACACTCAAATCCGTGGAGAAACGAAGGAGATACGCGCGTTTAAAGCTTGGTTTTCTTAGAGAGAGGTTGGAGAACGAAAATGTAGAGAGAGAGTTTGTGGCTGAAATTATGAGAGGAAACACCTCATTTGGTGTTTATATACTCTCGTGGTATTCGGGTTCGTTTCGTTTGCTCGGTTCGCGTTTTCGTCGGGTTTCCGGAACTTTTACGCGATTTAAATAAAAGAATTTTTATTCTTACCATTATGATGAGTTTCAAAATCGTAAAAATGTAAAATAATATATTTTACCTATTTTTATAATTTGTTCGTTGACAGATCGTTAAACAGATACAATTACGTGTATACCCGCAATCGCGTACGTTTTTTTATCGTATTAATTATTTATAGTCGTTTAATCATAATTATAAGTTCAACATTCGTATCATTATGGATCGTCACCCATAACTATACTCAGTCTCGCTTACGTATTACGATTTTTGTTTAATTAATTGCTTGTCATAATATTCGTCTAAACACTACGCACTAACACTATCCCATTACACCGAACGCAGTATATGTATAGGGCATACCCCAGAGTCCAGCTACCTGCCTTATCTGACGCCGTCCCACCACTGTTTCGATACAATACGATACTGTTCTTGCCTAGCGATATCGACTGTAAATAAATAATACATACTTGTTCCTATATAATCAAGATCTTAACACACAAGCACATTATGAACACATGAATCACATTGACTGATTGGATATGCATACACATTGTTCTAACACTGTTTACGACTGACATGACTAAATGTACAAATGTTACAATCTCCCCTAGTTAAGGGAATTTCGTCCCGAAATTAACTAGCCGAAGGTACTGTAAAAAGATGAGGGTACTTAAGCTTCATCTGGTCTTCACGTTCCCAGGTGAACTCAGCACCACGTTTGCCCTCCCATCGTACCTTTACGATCGGGATACGGCTACGTTTAAGTTTCTTGACTCCATGATCCATGATTTCAACCGGACGTTCAATGAATTGCATGTTGTTTTGAATCTGAATGTCTTCCAGTGGAATATGAACATCATGATCCGCCAAGCATTTCTTAAGATTCGATACATGAAAAGTATCGTGAACATTGCTTAGCTCCACCGGAAGTTTGAGTTTGTAGGCTACGGGACCAATCCTTTCCAGGATCTCAAAAGGTCTAACGTACCTTGGTGCAAGTTTCCCTTTCTTCCCGAATCGGACAACGCCTTTCCAGGGAGAAACCTTGAGTAGAACTCGGTCACCGACTTGAAACTCAAGCGGTTTCCGACGTCGATCGGCATAACTCTTTTGTCGATCTCTTGCGGCCTTAAGCCTTGATTGAATGATTGTGATCTTGTCTGTTGTTTCTTGAATGAGTTCAGGTCCTACGACCTGTGAGTCACCAACCTCGGTCCAGCAGACCGGTGATCGACACTTCCTACCATATAAAGCTTCGAATGGTGCACATTGAATGCTTGTATGGTAGCTGTTGTTGTACGAAAACTCGATAAGTGGAAGATGAGTATCCCAACTCCCACCAAAATCGATCACACAAGAACGAAGCATGTCCTCGAGTGTTTGGATAGTCCTTTCGCTTTGACCGTCGGTTTGGGGATGATACACTGGGCTAAGATTAACACGGGTTCCCAAATCCTTTTGCAATGATTGCCAAAAGCGAGAAGTGAAACGACTATCACGATCAGAAATGATTGATGTTGGAGTACCATGACGCGCAATGATCTCGTTGATGTACAATGTAGCTAACTTCTCCATTTTGTAATCCTCTCGGATCGGGAGAAAATGAGCAGATTTGGTGAGTCGATCAACGATCACCCAAATCGAATCGAATCCTCGAGGAGTTCTCGGCAACTTGTTAATGAAATCCATGGAAATTTGTTCCCATTTCCATTGAGGAATTTCAGGTTGCTGCAGAAGTCCCGAAGGCTTTTGATGTTCTGCTTTGACTTTTGAACATGTTAGACATTTCCCCACGTACAATGCTATGTCTTTCTTCATTCCTGGCCACCAGTAAGATGTTCGCAAGTCTTGGTACATCTTATCTGCTCCAGGATGAACTGAGTATCGCGACTTATGAGCCTCATCACAGATGAGTGTGCGCAATTCTTCGGACTTTGGAATCCAAATGCGGCCGTTGAGATATAACACCCCATCAGGTCGAGGTTCTAGTTTCTTCTCAATTCCGCAGTCTAAGTCTGTTTTCAGCTGATTGTCTGTCACCACTTGTTGCTGTGCAATACGAATCAAATCCTTCAAGTTTGGCTGTGTGTTGATCTCCATGGCTCTTACACGAATTGGTTTGACTAGTTCCTTACGACTAAGAGCATCTGCTACCACATTGGCTTTACCCGGATGGTAACGAATCTCGCAATCGTAATCAGTTAGAAGCTCAACCCAACGCCGTTGTCTCATGTTGAGTTCTTTCTGATTTAGAATGTGTTGCAGGCTCTTGTGGTCTGTATAGATGACACATTTAGTACCATAAAGGTAGTGCCTCCAAATCTTCAATGCAAAAACCACAGCCCCTAACTCCAGGTCATGAGTAGTGTAATTCTTCTCGTGAACCTTAAGCTGTCTTGAAGCATATGCAATCACCTTATCTCGTTGCATAAGCACACATCCGAGACCAAGGTTTGAGACATCGCAGTAGACAATAAAATCATCACTGCCCTCTGGAAGACTAAGGATAGGAGAGTTGCATAACTTCTGTTTAAGAAGCTGAAATGCATCTTCTTGTTTCTGTCCCCATATGAACGCTTGACTTTTCTGAGTCAAAGTGGTCAGTTGCAAGGCTATCTTTGAAAAGTTCGCGATGAATCTTCTGTAATACCCTGCCAAACCCAGAAATGAATGAATCTCTGTTGGAGTAGATGGGGTAGTCCAGTTCTTAATCACCTCAATCTTTGCTGGATCTACATGTATCCCATCTTTGTTTATGACATGTCCTAAGAAGTGAACCTCTTTTAGCCAAAATTCACACTTTGAGAATTTAGCATAAAGTTGTTCCTCTCTCAGTAATTCTAAGACTTTCTTCAAATGATCTTCATGCTCTTGTTCCGTCTTTGAATAGATTAGTATATCGTCAATAAAGACGATAACAAACTGATCTAAGTAAGGCGTGCAGACTCGATTCATCAAGTCCATGAACACTGCGGGTGCATTGGTCAGTCCAAATGGCATAACCACAAACTCGTAGTGTACGTATCGAGTCCTAAATGCAGTCTTTGGTATATCCTCATCATCTACTCGTAACTGATGATACCCGGATCGTAGATCAATTTTAGAAAAGCAAGTCGCTCCCTGTAATTGATCAAACAGATCATCGATCCTAGGCAGAGGATATCTATTCTTGATTGTCAACTTGTTTAGCTCACGATAATCGATGCACATACGAAATGAACCATCTTTCTTCTTGACAAAGAGAACCGGAGCTCCCCACGGAGAGAAACTCGGTCTAATAAAACCTTTGTCTAGAAGTTCCTGAAGCTGACTAGACAGTTCTTGCATCTCCGACGGTGCTAATCGATACGGTGACTTCGCCACTGGGTTTGCTCCAGGGACGAGATCAATTCTAAACTCCACTTGTCTGATCGGTGGTAGTCCAGGCAAGTCTTCTGGGAACACGTCCGGATAATCTCTGATAACCGGAACGTCTCCAACTGCTTTCTTCTCTGGTTTCTTCTCTACCACGTGAGCCAGGAATGCAAAGTATTTCTTCTTCAGGTACTTCCTAGCCTTGATGCACGACACAATCTTCAATCCTCGGCAGGGTTTCTCGCCGTAGACTTGCATCATTTCGCCGGACGGTAGAGGAATTCGAATAAGTTTCTCCGAACATACGATTTTGGCATGGTTTTTGGATAACCAATCCATTCCTACTATGACTTCGAAGCTTCCGAGAGTCATAGGAATGAGATCGATAAGGAAAAGATGATCGTTCAATCTTAATTCACCATCACGAATTATTGAATTTACTAATATGGTCTTACCATTCGCTACCTCTACGGTGTAAGGAGCATCAAGTATAGATGGCTGCTTATTAAACAGGGAAGCTGTATTAGTAGAGACAAAACTTTTATCAGCACCAGTGTCAAATATGATAGAAACGTAGTGATCATTAATGAGAAATGTACTCGTGATGACTGCCGGTCCTCGCGTGCTTCGGAAGTTCCGATGACAAAGGCCCGAGCAGTAGTATTTGTAGTGGCTGTGTTGAGTTTTGGGCACTCGTTTCTGAAGTGTCCTTCTGCCCCACAATTGTAACAGACCCTTCCACCAGTGGTAGTAGGATTAGCGGTGGTAGTTCTAGCAGCAGCTAGATGAGCAGCTCGGCATGTAGTTGCTAAGTGCCCCATCCGTCCACACTTGAGACATTTTCTGCATGGAATAGTGGGTAGGTGGTGGTATTGGCATTTGGTGCAAAGTGGGAACTGACCAGTATAAGGCTTTCTGGCCGTAGCAGGTTTTGGCATGGCGGTAACAGGAGTGGCTTGTACAGGTGTAGCTGCAGTCAAAGCTGCATAGTTCTTGATCATCCTTTGTTTCTGTTTCTTCTTCTTGGGTTGGTTTTGCTCAGGCTTCTTGCCTTCTTCAATCTGCGCTCTCTTATACCCCTTACGAGTGAGTACACCCGCCTTGACATATTCTTCAGTAAGGGTAGCGCCGAGATGAATCGCCGCCTCTAGAGTAGTGGGGTTGCTCCCCATAACAGTTCCCCTGATGACTAGGGGTAATCCTTCAATGTACTTCTCTATCCTGTGGGATAAAGGAGTAACCAGATGTGACACCAATATACAAAACTCAAGGAAACGGGTTGTATACTTCGTGCTTTCGCCACTGTCCTGTACCAAGTTCCACATCTCCACCTCGAGTTTCTTCAGTTCGTGGCGGGGGCAAAACTGCTCCACCAATATCTTCTTAAAATCCTCCCATGGTAAGGCCAAAGAAACTTCCCTTCTTCTGGTGTTCTTCTCAGAATTCCACCAGGTGAGTGCGCCCTTGTGAAAAGCGCTTGAGGCCATCTTGACCTTCAGATTCTCTGGGCATCCTGTGACATCAAGGATATCCTCAATGCTCTCCAGCCATTGCAGTAGACTGGTAGCTTCCTCAGTACCAGAGTACTTAGGAGGTTTAGCATCACTGAACTGCTTATAAGTGAAGTTAGCAGTTCCGGTGTTAGTGGCATTCGAGTTGTGTGCTGAATCACTGGTACTTCCCTGAAGATTCTAAGTAATATCAGTGACCATGCCCGGAATGACATCTCTCATATGTAAAGCGATGGCTCGGGCAATTTTGTGATCTCATCATCATTACCACTTGTTGAACCCCCTCCGTTGGGATCACGTCGAGGCATTCTACGAATAGAAGCCACAAGTGGGTCAGTAATGAGGAAAGGATACAATTGAATTTAAATGATAACGTTAGTAATATATCCATACTACTAATATTAGCATTCAATTGTAATATGAGCAGGTACACGTATAAGCAATTAACTTATTAGCATACTTCTCATGTGAATATGTACGATGTCTCATGTTTTCACTCCACCAAACCTACACACTGACACTTTCCCGATACACCGAAGATAGTATATATATAGGGCATACAAAAGGGTCAAGCAAACTGCCAGCCCAGTCGCCATCCCACCACCGCTTCGATATACCACGATCATGCCCTTGCTAGCATTTGGCAATACGATTGTACTAATTTCCAAGTATGTTCCATTGATTAGGAATTCCATGATCTTTGATCATATGAACTATGATTGAATCTATGTTTGAATTGTTTGAATTATGTGTGTACCTACTAACAGTTGTTAACATGTAGAACTAACTCATATGTATGCCCTACATTTTTCTTGTTAAACTTTGTTAGTAAGTACTAATGATGTAATCACTTAAGAATTTCACTTAAGGTTTACATTGAAAGAATGTTCACAACTTGATTGATTCACACGCAATGTTTGACTCATCCATGTTTGAATAGCACAATGATTTGATTCACCAATGATTGTATCTCAAATGATTGTATCTCATATGTTTGACTAATGTTCAATGATTCCAGTTGTTCCCGGATTTTCACTTCAAATACTAACGCAGAATTCCCCCTGTCATACTGAAGTTAGCTTATATATAGGGCATACGTAGGGTCAAGCAAACTGTCTGCCTAGCCGACATCCCACCACCACTTCAGTATGCCAGAGCTTGGTCGCCATTTGTATTTGAAGCTAGGATCCCAACTCTTGAGTGATTATGATTGATTCGTGATTGTCTCTTGAACTATGTATATGTTTATGATTATGTAACCCGTGGTCCTTGATTTACTTGAAATCAAGACCTTAGGTTTTAGCATATGTTTCCTAGGTAAATTAACCTAGGTCCTCAATACTTACAGTATTGAGTATAATGATCTCCTGTGTGAACTTCAACTAAAGAATACTGTTACACAGATTCTAAGTTATGAAGTCCCTATGATAATGAATACCTGAATATGATAACATGATAAGGATTTCAGGTCAAAGATTCTAAGAATATAGATCTTTGCCTCTAAATTCCTCTGATGAACATGATAAGGATTTTAGGTCAAAGATACTAAGAATACAGATCTTTGCCTCTAAATTCCTCTGATGAACTCTAATTGAGAATTCCATATCAAGGATACTAAGAATACAGATCCTTGCCTCTGGAATCCTTTAATGAACTATGATTGAGAATTTCAGATCAAGGATATAAGAATACAGATCATTGCCTCTGAAATCCTTAAATGAATATGTGTTGAGAAATTTAATTCGGTTTCTAAAATTATAGAATTCCGATTCAAATTCCTTGACTCGATATCTAATCTTAGAAAAGTATCCCTAAGATCTTTCAAGCTTAATGTGGACTTAATGCTTACTTAAGTTTACTTAGATCCTAAGTATCCTCAAGCCTATAGCACTTATCCTATTGGGTAGCTTAGGTTATAGTCTAGGTCATTAAGTATTGGGTTTTTCCTAGTTCTCTACAACCTTGGCTCTGATACCAACCTGTCACACCCCCTGTGCCGCGTGCGGAATCCACGGCGCGGTGACGATATGGTTGAATCATGCACAAGTATTGAGTAAGAACAACCACAATGGATTACTAAGTTTCATAATGTTTAGACAATTGTTTAGTTACAGAGAATCTATCTACCAAAAGAATGACAACTACAGACCCAAAATATAGTTTACAAAATAAGATTTCAAACAAGACAATTAAACATTCAGGAATTTAGTGTGTTTCTAAATCCATCCTAGCATGTTTCTTCATCTTGTTCTATCTTAAACGGTATCCTTAGTTGTCCTTTAGTATGTCTTAAACCTGATTACCTGAAACACGTGAAAAGTAACTGTCAACTACAGAAGTAGTTGGTGAGAACAATAGGTTTAGCAATTGTAAACATGAATTTGCATTTGTAAGGCATATGTATAAAGCAATAAATGAATTACATGGATGAGTTGCAACCGAAACTAACATCAAGTCTGTAAAATGTGTCCAAACAGTCAGCAGACTGTTTGCTAGAAAAACCAACATTTAATCAAGTCCCAAACTGCGTTTGGAGTCAGAAAATATATCAGCAACTTTGATAAAACCATACGTAACCGAATCCTGCAGTTAGCTTTTAAAACAAATTTAAAAGCTAACTCCAGAACTTGGTCTGCCCAATTGTGTCCGCTTTCCCTTGTTGTGATCACCCAGTACTAACGCTAATGAATATGTAACTTGATGTGTAAATAAGTTTGTTTACAACAATGGACACCATGCTTTTGAACTTTGCTTTAAAACCATTGATTTAATGCCTTATTTGATAACATGATTTGAAAACCTTGTTTGAATACTATGAATTGAATCATTGATTGATTACCATGAAAACCATTGATTGAAAGCCTTGTATTGAAACCCTTGATTGATTACCATGAAAACCATTGATTAAAAACCTTGTATTGAAATCCTTGATTGAATACCGAGAATAGTGTCCTTGTGTAATAACAAGGTTTATAAAATATTATCTTGTAAAAGTACAATTCCTAGTAAAAGAGTTTATAAAACTTATTCTTTAAAAGAGTTTAACATTTCTCAAACCATTTGTGAAAAACAGGTATAAAACAGTTTAGAGAACCTTTTTATAAAACCTTTTAGTAATATATGCTCAACAGTTTATAAAATCCTTTGAGACAGATGATAAATCCTTTAAAACAGTTGATGAATCCTTTAAAATAGTTGATGAATCCGTTGAATTTGTACAATGAACCTTAATGTTTGTAAGGTAGCATACATCTTGTATAATGAATTATGATTGTAATAAAGGCGTTTGATCACATGTTCCACCCCAAAACAATTGTAAAATAGTAAAAGAGGGGCTAATGTTCTCACCCGTCTGCAGTAGACTCTGAACTAAAACAAGTAGCAAGTATTAAACAAGACCTCTAACTGGTTCCTATATCATTGTAATTATACATAAGATATAAGATTTATGATTGCATAGACTTTGACTTATTGATTGACTTGTGTTAACTTGAACTTGATTAATTCTTGAATAACTTGTTCTTATGTTTAAGAGTGTTGTGAATTTGAATATCATGATTGAGTCACTTGTTTGATAATTGATAAATGAAAAGAATGTATCATGTTTCTTTTATGCATAACTTGTTATGCATAAAATAACATGTGTTTGATGAATTCGATAACCATTGTTAAACATGAAGTTTGAAAAGATGTTTGAATTGTTTTTATGTCTTTGAGATTATGAATTGATCTCATAATCATGTTGAGTTACAAACATAACCCGATTATGATATATTCATAATTACTTTAAGTGATGGACCTAAAATTGGGCCTTGAGCCCATGAAACCATGGTGGGCTTAATCAAAGGCCATGGGCCTCTTAAGTTAGACATGGGCCCATTGGGTGTGATGTTTGGCCCTAATGGATCGAACGAATGAATTAGGCCGGTTGCTAAATGAAGTTGGGCCGAATAGAATTGAGTTGGGCCGAAATAAAATCCTTGGAGTCGAATGTTCGGTCCAAATGATTGTGGGATAAGCCTAGTTCGAACCGTGCATGGACTGTACAAGTAAACAATACCGAGGCCTTGGGCCCATCTATTGGGCCGAACAATAGTGAATTTGGGCCAAAGCAACGGATAGAGTTGCAAGTTATGTCTCGGCTGAACAAAATGGCAGCGAACCTATCTGGTTTTTCTACTAAGGTTCGGCCCAAGATGATGACACAGGTTCGGCTACATGATCAGCGAACCATGCAAGGTTCGGCTGCATCCAAAGGGTTCGGTGACATCAGAGTTCAGCTGAGGGAACTAGGATTCGTGATTGTCAATGGTTCGCCTGAGTTCACAGGGTTCGCTGCAATTCAAACAAGGTTCGTCGCCAAAGGGTTCGCTCCTGCATGAAGGTTCGGCGGCTGGGGAGGTTCGTGAGATCGCGGGTTTGTGGCTTCAGCAAGAAGGTTCGTGAGATCCCATTAGGGTTCGGCTCATGCATTCGAGGGTTCGGCTACAACCTGTGTCCAACGAACCTGTTGGTTTTCGTCCCCTTCATCGGATCTAACCTGCGGTTTAAGGTTTCCTATGGTATGACTACTTGTGTACAAGTTCTCGTGAGGGTTAGAGCTCGACTGAAGTGGTTGGGACCGGTTGTAGCTCATGTTCGAACAAGACACAAACGAAAACCCTCTTTTTCAGAATTTTCGTGGCTCATTACCTCGGTTTTGGTCGGACAAATCCACAGATCCTTTGTACTTCCGTGTAGGGAATGTCGAGAGCTTCGCGTGGACACCAAGAACACCCAAATCCGTGGAGAAACGAATGAGATACGCGCGTTTAAAGCTTGGTTTTCTTAGAGAGAGGTTGGAGAACGAAAATCTAGAGAGAGAGGGTTTGTGGCTGAAATTATGAGAGGAAACACCTCATTTGGTGTTTATATACTCTCGTGGTATTCGGGTTCGTTTCGTTTGCTCGGTTCGCGTTTTCGTCGCGTTTTCGGAACTTTTACGTGATTTAAATAAAAGAATTATTATTCTTACCATTATGATGAGTTTCAAAATTGTAAAAATGTAAAATAATATATTTTGCCTATTTTATAATTTGTTCGTTGACAGATCGTTAAACAGATACAATTACGTGTATACCCGCAACCGCGTACGTTTTTCGATCGTATTAATTATTTATAGTCGTTTAATCATAATTATAACTTCAACATTCGTATCATTATGGATCGTCACCCATAACTATACTCAGTCTCGCTTACGTATTACGATTTTTGTTTAATTAATTGCTTGTCATAATATTCGTCTAAACACTACGCACTAACACTATCCCATTACACCGAACGCAGTATATGTATAGGGCATACCCCAGAGTCCAGCTACCTGCCTTATCTGACGCCGTCCCACCACTGTTTCGATATAATACGATACTGTTCTTGCCTAGCGAAATCGACTGTAAATAAATAATACATACTTGTTCCTATATAATCAAGATCTGAACACACAAGCACATTATGAACACATGAATCACATTGACTGATTGGATATGCATACACATTGTTCTAACACTGTTTACGACTGGCATGACTAGATGTACAAATGTTACAGATAACTACAACGCTATCATTATATTATTATATTAATGAGAACACTGGTGAATCAGTGGGACAAACATGTGAATTGGTAATGGAAATCAATAGTTGTGTTACAACTAGTGTGGAGTTCTAGTGGTGTTGTGGTGGGATGTTGGCTAGGGCTTAGTTCCCTTACATATGCCCTATATATAAGCAACACTACTAGGATGATATAGTACTTGTGACTATAACTATTAAGAAGCCATTGGGAGTACAGGTGAAACAGATAACATACAAGTAACATATTTATCATTGTGAATGTGCATGTGAATGAATCAAGGTTTTACATTAACTTACTTATGAACTCACCAACCTAGTGTTGATTTTGTTTAAATACGTGTTTTCTCAGGTGATGAACAGGTGTAGCTACTATTATGCACGGACATAGCTAGTGGACTTTTAGAAGACCTAGCTACTTTTGTGATTGCATACTTTTGGATAACAAGAACATGAATCATCTTTTGTATATCTTGTACAGATACAAGATATAGTATCATTGATTCTTTTGATAGATTTATTTGATTAAATTATGAACGATACATTGTAATTTAATCTTGTAATTCTATATCATGGATGTATTAGCATTTCTCATTTATATTATCATGTGCTATGTAAACAATCTGATCATTTGATTATCACTCAAGATATCGCGCCCCGGGAACTTTCCGCCCGACGGGAAAACCTGATCCGTTCCCGCCGGCCCGGGGTGTGACAATTACCTGTTAATTATATATTATTTAACTAAAATAGTAAATGAAAACAAAAAAAAAAGAAATTTTTTTTTATAATTTAACTAAAATAGTAGACGAAAAAAAAACAAAAAATAGAAACATGTCATTGATGAGAATCGAACTACAAGCATCAAATTAAACAAAGTATGGCTTAACCACCAAATTAATTTCACATAGATGAATTATATTGAAAAAAACATGTATATTATTAATTAATTACTTTCACTATTCATACCGAATGACTGCGTTTATGTTTGGTGTGTGTCTATATATATATATATATAATGTTCGCTTATAAATGGAATGATAGTTAACACTCGCATTTTTGTGCTTATAGATTTCTAAAATAATAGAGTGTTTGTGAATGTTTTCTAGAGAGAGAACAAGCTTAAAAATACGATTTTTCTTCATTTTTCACGTTCAACACACGAATTTAAATATAAAATCATGCTTAGATGTTGTTTCAAGGTGAAAGAACTTATAAAGTTTGAATCTATATGTGTAAAAGCTTAGCTCTCGATAAGAACTAAGGTTAGGGTTTTCATGAAAAACTTCGACAGATGAGTCTCTAGATCAACGACTTCTACATGTTTTTATAGTATTTCGGGGCAAACATGCATTGTAAAGATGCTTTAAAGGTTTGATATGCGTTTTAAAATGTTAAAGTTTGGTCTTAGAAAATATAAAAATTAGTTTTACCATCACATGCAAGAATACTCAAGAATACATGTATGCATGAAGAATATCTAGAAAGTTACATTTTTATTCAAAAGGTTAAAGGAAAGAGAATAAAGTCAAAGTTAGTATATTATTTTCAAACTAATAGAAACCTCACGCGATGCTGCAATCACAAAAATTTACATGTAATCTTACCATGATACGATTGTTCACTTGTACGTTTGAAACTGAATAAAGATCGTGTATGGTCTAAAAGGAATGAGCTAAAAGGTTATTTCACATACATATACAAAGACACAATCAAACTGTGATCTTTATAAGTACACCTATTTATAAAATGAAAACAAATTGCATACACGAATACATAAGGAAGCATAAGAATAAATGACTTGAACACATGCCGTCAATTATAAAGAATAAAATGGAATGATTTTTTGATAATAAAATCTTTCCACTCACCAAATTCAAACAGTTTGAAAAATTAAGTGTTAACTAATATGACAAGTCAATAATTTTGGAATTCACAAGAATCACTAATATATAAGAACATACAAATGAATGAATAAGAAATCAAATGAAGAGATTCATAATCATGCCAAAAATTTAATAACAAACTTCAGCACATGTAATAACAAAATAATGTTTTTGTTTACTTACAAGAGATTTGTTTCGCTTGCTCAAGTCTAGAAGTGGTTGCCACTGATTTAGAAGAAAATTATAACAAAAAAGCAAGTATAATTACACATCGTAATATTAATAGTGATAATAAATTAAAAAATAAAGTAACATGCTAACTCAAGGTGGCACAATGAAATGGATCAAGTTGAAACCACTTATACCTAGTACAAGTTCATGGCATTGACTTGAACATGCTTTTTAGTCATTTTATTTAAATAATTAGTTTTCATTTATGGTAAGTAAAACGATATTATTGCAAAAACAATATGCTGAATGAAAATACACTTTAGAAAAGACTACTTTAAATCAGCTATACCAATTCTCTGTTTAACTAACATTTTTTTATTTGACCTGTTTGAGATATGACATAACTCAAATTAACATGTTTATGATTAAACAGTGTAGTAAAAATCGGTCTATGCTGTTGCCTAGGCACTAGGCGCTCTCGGATGTTGGCGATTTGGCCATAGTCGGTTGCTAACTCGGTGGTCGGCCAAGTCGGGCTCTAGTATGCGAAGGCAGATCAAGCCAGTCTAGGAGTTTTAGGTGGTCAACATTTTTTTTTTGTTGATGACATTTTAGGGGTAAAAATGTTAGGGCTTCTTTGAACCCAATATTTCTCATCCATTGGAGGAAGCAAGTAGCCGACGTTTCTCACTTTCTCCACCCTAAATATATCAATGCAACAAGAAGACGAAGCAACATCTATCAAGCAAACAATAGGAGGAACAGCTCGGTTATCTGATCGAGTTTGTTATTCATTACTTTAAACAAAGTTTTGATTGATCTCTGGCTCTCTGCTATTCGAAGCAACATCGGAGGAAGCAGCTCCGTTATTCATTCTCTGCTGTGCGAACTTCGAATAGAAATTCAATTCGAAGCAAGCAATATTCGAACAGGGCTTCAATTTACGGTTCACTTTTGGTGAGATTGAGGCTTTAAATTTGATTATTTGATATGTTGATAGTGGGCTTCATATTATAATGCTTCAAATATGAATACAATTTCAGAATTTCTTTTGATCAGAACATTTTGATTATGCAATTTTGAATTTATCAGAATACTCTTTTGAGTTTTGGCTAATATGTTTTCTTCAACATAATACTCTTTTGGAAAATTGGTTGATGCGACTGATAAAGATAGAGTTCAGTGCAATTTATGTTCGAAAATTATGTCAGGTGGAGTTTACTGGTTGAACTAACATATTGCGAGTGTCACGGGAAATGATTCTTCTTATAAAAAGAACAACAAAGGAGTATCAAATAAGGGTTCGTAATGCTGTTAATGATAATAAAAACAAAACAAGGCTACGGTAGATAGTGATGAAGCTTTGGGAGCCGAGGTGGACATTGGTAACAATCCAATCAATCTTGATGAATGTTTTGAAGAGTTAAGTTCTTGTAACATTCCTCTCAATTGGTATTAAAAATTTCGTTAAAAAAAATCTTTTACTTATTTCTTTAATTTACGAATTTAGAGCTTAAATTCAATAACTTATCAATAAAATTTTGATAAATAAAACAAATGATAATAATAATAAGAAGAAGAATAATAAATGTAAAGTTTTTAAAAGAATGTGTTATAAAATAAATAAACTTTGTTAAAATATTATCAAAATGAATATATTTTATTTATCCAAATATCGATATTTGTTTAATGACTTATATTAGTTTTATAAATCCTAAAAAGTTTGGTTAATGACATTAGTAATTTTTATAAGATTTATAAAATATTTATAAACTTTTTATAAAACCATGAGGGCTAGAAGTGTAAAAAAAATAAAAATCTAATCAAAAGGGTAACTTGGAGGGACCAAACATGTCAAACACCTATACATGCCTTCTCTTTCTACCCCCATTCTTCCCCAACCCGTCTATATGGATACCCATTTAACAAATTCGTGACCCATCAAGATATCCAGTGGAATTAGGTGATAAAACTCAACAAGATCTGAAATTTAAACAATCGAGAGGATTAGGGGATCGAAATCAGTCTCTAATCTTTCGTTTAAAATTTAAAATACCACGAATTCTAAGTCTATACGTTCGTATTTGATCGGTTATTACAAAACCTATATAAACGAGCATAAAAATCAAATTAAAACCACCCACACACACATCTAAACTCGACGAAGCCTTCTGTGCAACCAAATCGTATTCAAGATCAATAAAAATCGCGAATCAAGCCATTACAGATTTGGGTTTTCGAAATTCTAAACCACCAATCGAAATCGCATCAAATCGCAACAAAGGTTAGTGTTCCATACCTCTTTAGACTCGTTTTATGATCCCAACAAAAGCCCTATGGTTTTATTCCCGATCCCATTGTGATTCAAATGGATTTTAGATTCAAAGGGATTAGGGTTTAAACGGGTATAATCCATATTGGGGCTAGTCTGGAAAACGGGTTAAGGGTAACTAAAACGAGCCATCTAACGCGACTGGTAGCCTAGAACAACCAGTAAACGCATTTGTTTCTCAGCTTGAAGTCGCGGGTTCGAATCTGGTAGGAGCTGGTTTGGACCAATGTTTTATTTTATTTAATGTAATTTTTATTTAATAATTGTTTTTAAATTCTGATTTCACCAAAAAATTTTATAAACCAAAACTGTTATTTTTAAAACAGAAAACTCAAAAATAAAATAAATAAAGAATTAAATAAGTATCATAAATAACAAAGAATATATATATATATATATATATATATATATATATATAGGATTGTGATCAAATCATAACCCTTTCTTAAAGCAATAAGCCCTATCCATCCAATAAGATTTTAGTATTTGTGTTTTAGCTGTATTATCCATTAAGGGTGTTATAGTCAATTTGTAATTGATCATCTAGTTTGATTAATTAGATTGCTAGATTCATTATTATATCTAGTATATGGGTTTGCTTTTTCTTTGCTCATAACATACCTTTATCTTCCAGATTTCATTTTGCTCATGGATAGTGGTGAAGGATAATTTCTAAGTTCTGATATTGAAGAGATGGGCAACGATTTCTGTCACACCCCAGGCCGGCGGGAACGGATCGTGTTTTCCTGTCGGGCGGAAGGTTCCCGGGCACGATATCATGAGTGATAATCAAATGATCAGATTGTTTACATAGCACATGATAAATAAATGAGAAATGCTAACATTACATGAAATAGAATTACAAAGTTAAATTACATTGTTCCATCATAATTTAACTAAGTAAATCTAATCAAAAAGAATCAAGGAGTTTATATCTTGTATCTGTACAAGATATACAAAAGTGATTCACTGTTTGTCATCCAAAAGTATGCAATCAAAAGTAAGCTAAGTCTTGTAAAAGTCAACTAGCTTAGTACTTGCATATAAGTATCTACCCCTGTTCGTCACCTGAGAAAACATGTATTTAAACAAAGTCAACACTAGGTTGGTGAGTTCATAAGTATGTTAACGTAAAACCTTGATTCATTCACATGCACATTCTCAATGATAATATGTTACTTGTATGATTGTCTGTTTCACTTGTTCACCCAATGGCTTCTCAATAGTTATATTTACAAGTATTATATCATCCTAGTAGTGATGCTTATAAATAGGGCATATGTAAGGGAACTAAGCCCTAGCCAACATCCCACCACATCACTACTAGAACTCCACACTACTTGCAATACAACTATTGATTTCCATCCTCAATTCCCATGTTTATCTTATTTTGATCATCTGTGTTCTCATGTATAGAATAATATAATGACAGCGTTGTAGTTATCAAACCGAAGTATTGATAGCCAATATATGTGTTAAGGATATTAGATTCTCAATCTGTTCCTCGTATTATTCTATATTTGTGGGGTTAACTGTTATCTCACTTTTAAATATTAAAAGTGTTAGTTAACTGATTGTAATGTAATCTCAATGCAACGTATAGAGCCCAAATGAAAACCATTGTAATCCTCACGTAATCAGATTACAATGCATTCCATTCACCTCTATTCCGCCGTGTGATCCCAAAGTCTCAATGTGGGATTGTTCTCATGTGATTAACAAAGTTGAATAAGAACTTGTCTTATTACATCATGTTAATTATGTGTGAATGATAAGAATCCTCATGAAGTTACGTTATCATGATCATCATTCACTGTAATCCATATGATCCCAAAGCCTCAATGTGGGATTGTCCTCATGTGATTAACGAAGTTGAATAAGAGTTTGTCTTATTACATTATGTTAATCATGTGTGAATGATAAGAATCCTTATGAAGTTTCGTTATCATGATCATCATTCACTTGAACCCATATGATCACCATAACATCCTTAAACCGTATTAAAAACAAGTCTTAATACTTTTAAGTCACGCATGGCGATGAAAGAATCAATGCGATCATACTATCACATAGTATGTTTTTAAGGTGTAGATTAAGTGTTATAAGTGATTTACTTATCACACTCCATCAATTATAATGTGAAATGATATTAAGAAGATAATTTATCTTCTAATCATTTATGTGTTGTGAAGTGTCACCATGTTCCATTATAGTAGTTCTCATTGTTTGTTTGTATATGAATTGTCTCACTGTTTACTCATGTAGAATAACTAAGTGTTATAAGATATAATCTTACAACTATGTTATTCAAATGTGTTGATGATTATAAAATTATCTTATCATAATCATCTAAGTTTCCCTATTATCTCATGATCATACAATCATGCATACATAATCATGATGTAATCTTACAACTATTATAAGATATAATCTTACAACTACGTTATTCAAATGTGTTGATGATTATAAAATTATCTTATCATAATCATCTATGTTTCCCTATTATCTCATGATCATACAAGCATGCATACAATGATAAACGATAATAAACAATTTAATATTATCTAAATCAAAGTATAAATAACATGTTAAGCAAACTTTTAACTAAATAAAAGTAAACATGTTTCTCAGCCCCGAGAGTTAAAATCAGTAAAGATTAAAGTAAAAGGGGCATATGAACTCACCTTGTAGTTGTATGGTTGACTTAGCTTTAAAAAAAAAGGAATGCATGCGCTCTTGCTTGTACTTGATTGGTTGTTTCACGTTCCTGTATTGTTTACACGTTGTATGTGACTTATAAGTACTAATTGTAATCGAGTTATGAGCATATGCGTGTGTTAACCCTAGAGTTGGTTAACACTCGCGAGTCTTGTCCTACGTCTACATTCGGCCTCAACTTGGTTGTTACGGATTCCATAGCACTTAACTAATTTGAGTTTTAGTTTAACCTGTTAGGTTATATTGCACTTGTCTTTTCTTCCATCTTATTTGTCACCCTTATCAATATTTGTTAGCATATTTAATGAACTACACTTTATGATGTTATGAAATTTATGTGTCAAAGTCATTTCATCCTCTTTGTACAATCCAATGCATAATTAATCCCAACTTGGTCTCGTTGGCTTGTTAGTTAAATGCTACATCTTCTCATGAACCGAAAACATATTGGGCCGAATAAAGTTAGTCCAATAAGTATATGGGCCGAATGGGTAATTCGTGGGCTAGAAGGGTGTGGGCCGCATCTATGGGCCGGAAAACTGGTATTGGGCCGAAGTAATGGGCCTCAAATCTGCTGGAATCATATTGGGCTGAGTTAGTGGGTATTGGGCCAGTTTATTAGTGTTGGGCCGAGACAAATTTCTAGTGGCCGTAGCAAGGAAAGTCGAGCCCATTATAATAACTTGGTTAATGAGGGGCGGCCATATATGATTTGGCCCACCAAGACGTGCATGAGCCTACCCATGAGAAGGCTTGTGGGGCGTCCAGCGAACCCTTGGGTTCGTTTAAAACAAGGTTCGGCAATATTAACCACCAAAGGTTCGGCTACAAAGCTGACTAAAGGTTCGGTGGTTGTGAAGAGGGTTCGGCTTCATGCAACCCAGGTTCGTGAAGCAGAGAGGTTCGCTGCACGTTAATACCAAATGGTTCGGCAAGGATGTTGGTTCGCCGAAGGTTCGGTGGTGTAGCATGGTTCGCTGCATGGGAGAAGGTTCGACTATTGTGCAGAAGGTTCGTCGAGAGTACTGAGGGTTCGGGGTTAGGGTTTGTCGGCCCTAGGTTCGCTGCTAATGGGTTCGTGACTCGAAGGAGGGTTCAGTGGTGATGACTAGGGTTCGCCATAAGGCTCGTGGCTAGGAAGGTTCGGCGGTTTAGGGTTAGCAGCCATGGCTGCTGCCGCCACCTTAAGGTTCGGTAATCCAACCCGCACGAACCTGTTGCGGCTTGTTTTTCTCATCAACTCTGATCAATCACTGGTCCACTCCACTAGTTGTGAAGTGTCATGAGGGAGTCTCAACATGGTATGGTGCGTGTAACATGGTCTAGAACCGAATAACCAAGGTGGATCGAACAAACCCATGAAAACCCTAATTCCCGTATTTTTCTTTTGTTCATACTTCAAATTTGGCCGGTTAAAAGCTCCGATCTGCTGTACTTCTAGGTAGAGCTCGTCAAGGGGCTTCGCGTGGGTTCAAGAATCACCCGATTTCGTTGAGAAACGAAGGAGATATGACGATTTGAAGGTGGATTCTTGAGTGAGAGTGAAAGGTTCGTGAATGTGGGTTTTGAGAGAGGTTGGCTGATGAGAATGAGGGAAAACACCTCATTTAGGGCTTTTATACCCCGCGTGGTGTTCGGGTTCGTTTCGGTTGCTCGGTTCGTGTTTTCGTCGCGTAACCGGAAAATTACACGTAATTAATTGTAATAAATAAAAGAAAGTTATTTTTAATTATTTGATGAGTTTCAAAATTGTAAAATGTTAAATATTTTATTTTATTAAATTTATTATCGTTCGTGTCGTGTTTCGTTTTCGTTTCGTCGAATCGCGTCACCATCGCGCGTATTCGTTCGAATCGTCATTCGAACGAACACGACGATGGTTTTGCTTTCCGACTTTTGTTTTCTACTTGTCAGTCATCATCTCAGAACGTTAAACTCACAAATATGTTTGTGTGAATCGTCACCCACGCAAACACACTGTCAGTTCGTTATTCTGAAATGACACGGTGTTATTGTTTTAACTTGTATTTCCTCACTGTCGGACTCAACTAACATCCTATTTTCACATAGTTTTCACGTTGAATTGTCGGCCATCTGATTCCTGTCGTCTATGGATATCAGATCGCAACCGATTTGTTTCTGTTATTCACTTGCACACTGTTGTTTCTCATGAACTGTTGTGTTAACCGTACTTAAGTTTTCACTCAAATACACACAACTAATGTTTCTAATGTACGTTGTACTTTCTGTATCTAAGTTTACACAAAAATATGTACAACGATTTCTTGTATTTAAGAATCTGTTAATACAAACACTGTTTACAATCACATATGTACACATAGTTACTGTTTTGTAAGTACACCTACCGTACGGACTTGCCGGCCGGTCAGGTACTAGTTGTCACAGTCTCCACTTGTTTAAGAAATTTCGTCCCGAAATTTAAGCATAAAGGTCGGGCTTTACTCCTCGAACAGATGGGGATACTTTGCTTTCATGTTGTCTTCGCGCTCCCAAGTAAATTCTGGTCCACGCTTAGAGTTCCATCGAACCTTTACAATAGGGATACGGCTACATTTCAGTTTCTTAACTTCACGTTCCATAATCTCTACAGGTTCTTCAATGAAATGTAGTTGCTCATCAACTTGTATCTCTTCCAATGGTATGATCAATGATTCGTCTGCTAAGCACCTTTTGAGATTTGATACATGAAACACATCGTGTACTCCACTGAGCTCATCAGGGAGTTTGAGTCTGTATGCCACAGGACCTATGCGTTGAGTAATCTCAAACGGTCCGACAACCTAGGTGCTAGCTTGCCTTTAGCCCCAAATTGAACTACGCCTTTCCATGGGGATACCTTCAACATGACTCGGTCACCCACATCGAATTCCAAAGGCTTACGCCTTTTGTCGGCATAACTCTTTTGGCGGCTACGTGTTGCTTGAAGTCTCTGCTGTATCTGGGCAATCTTATCAGTAGTTTCCTGAATAAGCTCAGGCCTAGTGATTCTGCTGTCTCCCACTTCGGTCCAACAAATTGGAGACCGACATATTCTACCATAAAGTGCTTCAAAAGGAGCACATCCAATGCTGCTGTGGTAGCTATTGTTGTAAGAGAACTCAATGAGTGGTAAGTGTGTGTCCCAACTTCCACCGAAGTCTAGGATGCATGTTCTCAACATATCCTCTAGGGTTTGAATGGTGCGCTCGCTTTGTCCATCCGTTTGTGGATGATAAGCGGTGCTCTAGTTAACACTTGTCCCTAGGGATTGTTGCAATGATTGCTAGAACCGCGAAGTGAATCGACTGTCCAGGTCAGAAATAATAGACAATGGCACCCCGTGCCTTACTACTATTTCATCAATGTATAGTCTCGCTAGTTTCTCCATCTTGTATGTCTCTCTGATCGGCAAAAAGTGTGCGGACTTGGTCAATCTATCAATGATGACCCAAATCGAATCGTGTCCGCTGGAAGTGCGGGGTAGCTTGGTAATGAAATCCATAGCTATTTGTTCCCACTTCCATTGTGGAATCTCTGGTTGTTCCAGTAAACCCGAAGGTTTCTGGTGTTCAGCTTTGACTTTGGCACATGTGATGCATTTGCCAACATAAGTAGCAACATCTTTCTTCATACCCGGCCACCAATAAAACGACCTAAGATCTTGGTACATCTTATCGGCACCAGGATGAACTGAGTAACGTGACTTGTGTGCCTCGTCAAGTATGAGTGTTCGAAGTTCATCTACTGCTGGAATCCAAACACGATCCAGATAATAGATAACTCCATCCTGTTTTGTTTTGAAGTGTTTCTCGGCTCCACAATCGAGCTCGCGTTTCAGGTTGTCTCTTGCCACTGCTTCTTGTTGTGCTTGTAGAATGTGATCTCTCAGACTTGTTTGCACGGTCATCCCCATGGCGCGAACGCGTAAGGGTTTGACTCTTTCCTTCCGGCTCAAAGCATCTGCCACAACATTTGCCTTGCCCGGATGGTATTTGATCACACAATCGTAATCGTTCAGGAGCTCAACCCAAAGTCTCTGTCTCATGTTAAGCTCCTTATGATCAAATATGTGTTGTAAACTCTTGTGATCTGTGAAGATAGTGCATTTGGTACCATAAAGATAATGTCTCCAAATCTTTAAAGCAAAAACAACAGCTCCCAGTTCCAAGTCATGTGTCGTATAGTTCTTCTCATGTATCTTCAGCTGTCGTGAGGCATAAGCAATGACTTTGTCTTGTTGCATCAAAACACATCCGAGTCCCTGATGGGAAGCATCACAATAAACTACAAAGTCATCACTGCCTTCTGGGAGTGTTAAGATTGGAGCATTGCACAATCTTTGTTTCAGTGTCTGGAATGCCTCTTCTTGTTTTTGAGTCCACACAAAAGGTTCAGACTTCTGTGTGAGCTTGGTTAGAGGCAAAGCTATCTTAGAAAAGTTCGAAATGAACCTCCTATAATAACCTGCCAATCCCAAGAAGGATCTGATCTCTGTTGGGGTTGTAGGCACATCCCCGTTCTTGATTGCTTCAATCTTGGCAGGATCCACGTGAATACCATCACTGTTAATCACGTGGCCCAAGAACTGAACTTCTCTCAGCCAGAATTCACACTTAGAGAATTTGGCATAGAGTCGTTCTTCTTTCAGAAGCTCCAAAACTGTCTTGAGGTGTTGCTCGTGTTCCTTCTTGTTCTTTGAATAAATCAGTATATCATCAATAAAGACGATAACAAACTGATCTAAATACGGCTTGCACACCCGGTTCACCAAGTCCATGAACACAGCCGGTGCGTTCGTCAATCCGAATGGCATCACCATGAATTCGTAATGACCATATCGGGTACGAAAGGCCGTCTTTGGTATGTCTTCCTCTTGTATCCACAACTGATGATAACCTGATCTCAGGTCAATCTTGGAAAAGTACTGCGCTCCCTGTAACTAATCAAACAAATCATCAATCCTCGGTAACGGGTACCGATTCTTAATGGTGAGTTTGTTGAGTTCTCGATAATCAATACACATCCTGAAAGTTCCATCCTTCTTTTACACAAAAAGAACCGGAGCTCCCCATGGGGAAAAGCTCGGTCGGATGAATCCTTTATCGAGTAGCTCTTGTAACTGATTAGACAGCTCCTGCATCTTTGATGGAGCAAGTCTATAAGGAGACTTAGCTACAGGAGTTGCTCCCGGAATCAAATCGATTCGGAACTGCACCGATCTCTCGGGTGGCAGTCCAGGTAAGTCATCCGGAAATACTTCTGCAAAGTCTCTCACAACCGGTACATCTTGAATCTTGATCGCCTTTTTGTCTATCTGAATCACGTGAGCTAGGAATGCAACGCATTGTTTTCGTAAATACTTATGAGCCTTCATGCACGATATTATCTTGACACTGCGTTTCGCTTGGTCTCCACGAATCTCCAAGACCTCATTGTTCTCCACTGGAATGCGTAATAACTTATCGGAACAGATGAGCTCTACTCGGTTAAGAGATAGCCAATCCATTCCGATGATGATGTCGAAACTGCCCAGCTCCATCGGTATCAAGTCGATGGAAAATGTGTGATCACCAAGTGTTAGTGGGCAATTCCTAAATATTGTGTCTACTGTGATCTGTTTGCCGTTTGCTATCTCAATAGTGTAAGGGAAGTCTAACAATTCCTTATCATAATTAAGATGACATGCAAAATCGGATGAGATAAAACTCTGATCCGCACCAGTGTCAAATAATATGGATGCATAGAAGTCTATATAAGAGAAATGTACCCGTAATAACATTCGGGTCCTGTCTAGCGGCAGCAGCTCCTATCTGAAAGGCTCTTCCTCGCGATGCTTGAGCCCCTTGTTGATTCCTCTTGGGACAATCCCGAGAGAAATGTCCTGGTTCGCCACAATTGTAGCAAGACCAAGGATCTGCAGCAGCAGCAGTAGTAGCTGCGTTGTTGTTTCTGTTCTGAGTCCTCGGACTCCTGCAGTAATTTACTGTGTGACCAAATCTCCCACAGTTGGTACAGTGTCTGCACAGGACATTTGGTAGATGATGAAACTGACACGAGTTGCACAAAGGTGTAGTGCCAGTGTATGGCTTCTTGATCTGCAGTGGTGGTGGCTGATTGTGCATAGGGGCTTGAGTAGTGGCAGCAAAGTTTCTGGCTACCTTTTGTTTCTTAGCCGAACGTCTGTCCGACTTCTTTGAAGTTCCAGCCTTGGCTGTTTCAGCCTCTTTCTTGAAATGACCAGAAGCAACCATCATATCTGTCAGGGATGCTGACAGGGTAACAGCTAACTCCATGGTAGTAGGATGGGCAGAAATCACATGCCCTCGAATACTGGGCGGTAATCCACCAATGTACCGCTCTATCCTCTTCTCTAGTGTCGGCACCACATCAGGTGCCAAAGTGGCCAACTCATGAAATCTTGTGGTGTAGGCTAGATGACCACCACCAATCATCTCCAGGTTGAGCAGTTCAGTTTCAACCTTTTTCAGTTCGTTTCTTGGGCAAAACTCTGCCCTCAACATCGCCTTGAAGTCATTCCAAGGCATAGCCTGGGCCTCATCCCGGCCTTTGATCGAAACTTGAGCGTTCCACCAAGTCAACGCTCTCTTGTGAAAGGATCCCGCAGCATACTTGACTCTGTTCTGTTCAGGACAGCCACTGATGTCAAGGGTGGTTTCCATCTTCTCAATCCATTGGATTAATCCAACGGCACCCTCACTGCCACTAAAGCTAGGTGGCTTGCAGCCCACAAAGTTCTTGTAGGCATAGTCCTGATTTGACCTGGTGTTACCACTGCCCTCTCCAGATGAGTTGGCAACGTTGTTGCCGTTGTTGTTGTTGATCCGGTTCATCATCTCTGGGATTACATCCCTCAGCTGGCTAGTCAGAAGAGTGGCCAATGCCACAGTAGCAGGATCCAGCTGATAAACCGGTGGTGGTGTAGGTGGAGGTAGATGTGTAGGAGAATTAGCAGGAGAAGGTGTCGAAGAGTGCGGAGCTAAATCCTGTGGTGGCAGTGGTAGTAAAGCTGGTGGTTGTCTTCTCGGCGGCATTCTGATCATAACCAAAAAGAAATCGGTTAGTGCAGTGATCAGAAGCAGAAGACATATGCAAATAGAATCCTATGTCACTTGATCTCTATATGAGGGTCCCTAGGTTATAGTCTAGGCCAAACCGTTTAAGTAATATGACCCATATTTCTCTATAACCATGGCTCTGATACCAATCTGTCACACCCCAGGCCGGCGGGAACGGATCGTGTTTTCCCGTCGGGCGGAAGGTTCCCGGGGCGCGATATCATGAGTGATAATCAAATGATCAGATTGTTTACATAGCTCATGATAAACAAATGAGAAATGCTAACATGACATGAAATAGAATTACAAAGTTAAATTACATTGTTCCATCATAATTTAACTAAGTAAATCTAATCAAAAAGAATCAATGAGTTTATATCTTGTATCTGTACAAGATATACAAAAGTGATTCACTGTTTGTCATCCAAAAGTATGCAATCAAAAGTAAGCTAAGTCTTCTAAAAGTCCACTAGCTTAGTACTTGCATATAAGTATCTACCCCTGTTCGTCACCTGAGAAAACATGTATTTAAACAAAGTCAACACTAGGTTGGTGAGTTCAAAAGTAAGTTAACGTAAAACCTTGATTCATTCACATGCACATTCTCAATGATAATATGTTACTTGTATGATTGTCTGTTTCACTTGTTCACCCAATGGCTTCTCAATAGTTATATTTACAAGTATTATATCATCCTAGTAGTGATGCTTATATATAGGGCATATGTAAGGGAACTAAGCCCTAGCCAACATCCCACCACATCACTACTAGAACTCCACACTACTTGCAATACAACTATTGATTTCCATCCTCAATTCCCATGTTTATCTTATCTTTGATCATCTGTGTTCTCATGTATAGAATAATATAATGACAGCATTGTAGTTATCAAACCGAAGTATTGATAGCCAATATATGTGTTAAGGATATTAGATTCTGAATCTGTTCCTCGTATTATTCTATATTCGTGGGGTTAACTGTTATCTCACTTTTAAATGTTAAAAGTGTTAGTTAACTGATTTTATTGTAATCTCAATGCAACGTATAGAGCCCAAATGAAATCCATTGTAATCCTCACGTAATCAGATTACAATGCATTCCATTCACC
Organism: Mikania micrantha; assembly: GCA_009363875.1. Taxonomy (NCBI): domain Eukaryota; kingdom Viridiplantae; phylum Streptophyta; class Magnoliopsida; order Asterales; family Asteraceae; genus Mikania; species Mikania micrantha. The sequence goes on along the minus strand of CM018694.1, from coordinate 14,867,694 downwards.
TCTATTCCGCCGTGTGATCCCAAAGTCTCAATGTGGGATTGTTCTCATGTGATTAACAAAGTTGAATAAGAACTTGTCTTATTACATCATGTTAATTATGTGTGAATGATAAGAATCCTCATGAAGTTACGTTATCATGATCATCATTCACTGTAATCCATATGATCCCAAAGCCTCAATGTGGGATTGTCCTCATGTGATTAACGAAGTTGAATAAGAACTTGTCTTATTACATTATGTTAATCATGTGTGAATGATAAGAATCCTCATGAAGTTACGTTATCATGATCATCATTCACTTGAACCCATATGATCACCATAACATCCTTAAACCGTATTAAAAGCAAGTCTTAATACTTTTAAGTCACGCATGGCGATGAAAGAATCAATGCGATCATACTATCACATAGTACGTTTTTAAGGTGTAGATTAAGTGTTATAAGTGATTTACTTATCACACTCCATCAATTATAATGTGAAATGATATTAAGAAGATAATTTATCTTCTAATCATTTATGTGTTGTGAAGTGTCACCATGTTCCACTATAGTAGTTCTCATTGTTTGTTTGTATATGAATTGTCTCACTGTTTACTCATGTAGAATAACTAAGTGTTATAAGATATAATCTTACAACTATGTTATTCAAATGTGTTGATGATTATAAAATTATCTTATCATAATCATCTAAGTTTCCCTATTATCTCATGATCATACAAGCATGCATACAATGATAAACGATAATAAACAATTTAATATTATCTAAATCAAAGTATAAATAACATGTTAAGCAAACTTTTAACTAAATAAAAGTAAACATGTTTCTAAGCCCCGAGAGTTAAAATTAGTAAAGATTAAAGTAAAAGGGGCATATGAACTCACCTTGTAGTTGTATGGTTGACTTAGCTTTAAAAAAAAAAGGAATGTACGCGCTCTTGCTTGTACTTGATTGATTGTTTCACGTTCCTGTATTGTTTACACGTTGTATGTGACTTATAAGTACTGATTGTAATCGAGTTATGAGCATATGTGTGTGTTAACCCTAGAGTTGGTTAACACTCGCGAGTCTTGTCCTAGGTCTCCATTCGGCCTCAACTTGGTTGTTACGGATTCCATAGCACTTAACTAATTTGAGTTTTAGTTTAACCTGTTAGGTTATATTGCACTTGTCTTTTCTTCCATCTTATTTGTCACCCTTATCAATATTTGTTAGCATATTTAATGAACTACACTTTATGATGTTATGAAATTTATGTGTCAAAGTCATTTCATCCTCTTTGTACAATCCCATGCATAATTAATCCCAACTTGGTCTCATTGGCTTATTAGTTAAACGCTACATCTTCTCATGAACCGAAAACATATTGGGCCGAACAAAGTTAGTCCAATAAGTATATGGGCCGAATGGGTAATTCGTGGGCCAGAAGGGTGTGGGCCGCATCTATGGGCCGGAAAACTGGAATTGGGCCGAAGTAATGGGCCTCAAATCTGCTGGAATCATATTGGGCTGAGTTAGTGGGTATTGGGCCAGTTTATTAGTGTTGGGCCGAGACAAATTTCTAGTGGCCGTAGCAAGGAAAATCGAGCCCATTATAATAACTTGGTTAATGAGGGGCGGCCCATATATGATTTGGCACACCAAGACGCGCATGAGCCTACCCATGAGAAGGCTGCGTGGGGCGTCCATCGAACCCTTGGGTTCGTTTAAAACAAGGCTCGGCAATATTAACCACCAAAGGTTCGCCTACAAAGCTGACTAAAGGTTCGGTGGTTGTGAAGAGGGTTCAGCTTCATGCAACCCAGGTTCGTGAAGTAGAGAGGTTCGCTGCACGTTAAGACCAAATGGTTCGGCAAGGATGTTGGTTCGCCGAAGGTTCGGTGGTGTAGCATGGTTTGCTGCATGGGAGAAGGTTCGACTATTGTGCAGAAGGTTCGTCGAGAGTACTGAGGGTTCGGGGCTACGGTTTGTCGGCCCTAGGTTCGCTGCTAATGGGTTCGTGACTCGAAGGAGGGTTCAGTGGTGATGACTAGGGTTCGCCATAAGGCTCGTGGCTAGGAAGGTTCGGCGGTTTAGGGTTAGCAGCCATGGGTGCTGCCGCCACCTGAAGGTTCGGTAATCCAACCCCCACGAACCTGTTGCGGCTTGTTTTTCTCATCAACTTCGATCAATCACTGGTCCACTCCACCAGTTGTGAGGTGTCATGAGGGAGTCTCAACATGGTATGGTGCGTGCAACATGGTCTAGAACCGAATAACCAAGGTGGATCGAACAAACCCATGAAAACCCTAATTCCCGTATTTTTCTTTTGTTCATACCTCAAATTTGGCCATTTAAAAGCTCCGATCTGCTGTACTTCTACGTAGAGATCGTTAAGGGGCTTCGCGTGGGTTCAAGAATCACCCGATTTCGTTGAGAAACGAAGGAGATATGACGATTTGATGTTGGATTCTTGAGTGAGAGTGAAAGGTTCGTGAATGTGGGTTTTGAGAGAGGTTGTCTGATGAGAATGAGGGAAAAACACCTCATTTAGGGCTTTTATACCCCGCGTGATGTTCGGGTTCGTTTCGGTTGCTCGGTTCGTGTTTTCGTCGCGTAACCGGAAAATTACACGTAATTAATTGTAATAAATAAAAGAAAGTTATTTTTAATTATTTGATGAGTTTCAAAATTGTAAAATGTTAAATATTTTATTTTATTAAATTTATTATCGTTCGTGTTGTGTTTCGTTTTCGTTTCGTCGAATCGCGTCACCATCGCGCGTATTCGTTCGAATCGTCATTCGAACGAACACGACGATGGTTTTGCTTTCCGACTTTTGTTTTCTACTTGTCAGTCATCATCTCAGAACGTTAAACTCACAAATATGTTTGTGTGAATCGTCACCCACGCAAACACACTGTCAGTTCGTTATTCTGAAACGACACTGAGTTATTGTTTTAACTTGTATTTCCTCACTGTCGGACTCAACTAACATCCTGTTTTCACATAGTTTTCACATTGAATTGTCGGCCATCTGATTCCTGTCGTCTATGGATATCAGATCGCAACCGATTTGTTTCTGTTATTCACTTGCACACTGTTGTTTCTCATGAACTGTTGTGTTAACCGTACTTAAGTTTTCACTCATATACACACAACTAATGTTTCTAATGTACGTTGTAGTTACTGTGTCTAAGTTTACACAAAAATACGTACAACGATTTCTTGTATTTAAGAATCTGTTAATACAAACACTGTTTACAATCACATATGTACACATAGTTACTGTTTTGCAAGTACACCTACCGTACGGACTTGCCGGCCGGTCAGGTACTAGTTGTCACAATTTCACCGGTGGTTCTAGAGATTTTGAAGACAATATCATTTCACTTTGGAGATAAGCAGTCCGATCTGGAAATTCTAAAAGAACTGAACAAGAAAGTCCCGAATTCTCTCGTCAGATCTTGGACAGAGCCCAATGGCTTCGCTTTCAGACACTTACCATGGTAAGTCTCCCTCTCTCTCTGTATATTCTTAAATTTTTCATAAAGTGGGATTTGATGTGATTTTGAATCATGAGCTTATGGTAGCAAGCTACCAATAAATTCAATTCTTAAATGATTTTAAGTTAATCCTTATCTAATTTGCGCTAGATTGATCATATTTCTCTATAAATTGGTCACGGTTTCTAGTTGAACCTATAGAAATCTGTTTAATTTACCAGAAATTGATAACCTAATTCCTTTTAAGTTGACTTTTTAGGGAGTGTTTGGATATTACCCTAAATCCATACTTAGTTTAGATAAAATGTTGTTTCAATTTTTCGAACTTTTGAGTCTGAATATAGAATTTTGGTGGTTCTTGACAGTTGACACTTAACTAAAGTCATATATTTGTAGGGTATGTTTGTTTAGAATGTGTTTATGCAATTAACATCTAACAGATATTTGTCTATTTAGCATTCAACTGTATAGTTGACTAGTTGTTTAGTGAAGCCCCTCAACACACAAGCTAAATTGTATATTTAATTTGATTGATTGTCTTACATATTGTTAAGGCTAAGACTTTAATCCCATAGTTGTGTTTCCTGATTATATCTTTTTGGGATGAAATTCTTATTTTCCTTTATTTAAATTACATTTTGAATGATGTTAACAAATTAAGCATGTGTTATCAGTTCATTTTTACAGTACTTATATATCACTATCAGTCTTTATATGTCGTTCATTCTTATATCCTGTTATTCGTTCATTCTTATATGCATTTGTTCTCACGCTCTTATTGTTTATTTGATTTGTTCATATTAGGTATGTTCTTGTTTATTGTTTATGTTTTTTTTTTGTGATGTAACTGTTCTTGAATGCTCTTACATTATGTAAAAAGATGCCTAATATGTATCAATATGTTGAATTTTACCTTACAATAGCATAACATGGCTCAATATGCTGAATTTTACTTGCTCTGTTTATGTTAAATTTTACACATTTACAGTTTTGTAAAAACATACATAACATGGCTCAATATGTTGAATTTTACCTTACAGTGGCATAGAAGGATATATAAGTATGTTTATGTCTCATTTATATTACTTTATTAGTTGTTTATAATTTATCAGAGGTCACCAAATTCGTGTTTCCTTTGATGACTTTGTTTTGTGAGTTTGTTTATTTATCATTATGTTTTATTACTGATAAATTTGTGATAATATATCCACATACTATAAAATTTATGTTTGCTTTGTGTGCAAGTTTTTTTTTTCTATTTTTGTTATGTGTCTTAGATAACTATTGAACCAACATGTTTTATTTTTTTTTCAAAAGCCCTGATGTCTTTCTTGTATTTTTTTGTATTTGTTTTAATAGACAATAGTGAATTATCTGCTTCAAAGAATGTAAGTCCCAATCACTTGAATCGTAACAATTCGATATCAAACCAAACTAACTAATGAGCGGAAATCAATAACTAGTTTGTCAAGAAATCAAGACAAATGTGACAATCCGACTTTTTACACTAACTTTGTTAACGGGAGATGGTAAGATCATAGGCCCAACAAAGATAATGTGGGCCCAACAGAACTAAGATAGGTCCAACAAGGCCAATGAAGGCCCAATAAGGACAAAGAAGGCCCAGTAAGGCCCAAGAAGGCTCAGTAAAGCCAAAGAAGACCCAGTAAAGTTTAGGAAGGCCCATTGAGGCCCAAGCAGGCCCAATAGAGCCAAAGAAGGCCCAACAAGGTCAAGGTTGGCCCAATAAGGCCAGGGTAGGTCCAATAAGCTCAAGTAGGCCCAAGGGTAATTAAGAGGCCCAATTGGATTAATTAAGCCAAAACTAGTTCAATTATTCCGATTAGTGACGATTCGGTATTCCGAATTAGCTCTGTTAATTTTAGAATTAACTGAAATGTTATGTAATTGAGCTAAACCAAAACTAAGGGATTAGTATTAATTGGAATCTGTTCTAATACCCTTTAATTATAAGTTTAGACTTGTAATTAGTTAAAGAAAGGTTCAATTTTGACTTTAGGAGTCAAAATTCGTCATCACCAAGAGGGGAATTTGAAATTCGAAGCAATTATCAATTATTAATGATGCAAATCGGTTACAATCATCACTTGGATGATTAGTAATAGGTATTATACGTTATGGATGCATTAAATCATCGAATTAATCAAGTTTGTCACCTAAAAGTCGTAACCGTAGCAATCATTTATCAAATTCGTTAAATTCGATTGGAATTCATAAAATTGAAGGTATATAACTTCAAATCGGCATTCTCAGAATCTGTTTCATATACCAATTCGAATTCAGAAGTTCGGAAAGAAGGATTTTCGATCAAGGGTTGCCGAATCTAGGGCTCAAAGTGGTTCTACCTCAATTCCATATCAAATCAGGTTAGTAATCGATCCTAAACTTTCTAAAAGGGCCGATTAAGCTAAAACATATAACCAATTCGGGATTAAACATCGATTTGTTATAGTTCGAGTATTTAGGGTTCATACTAAGAACGGTTTTAGGGATTTTGATTTAAATGAGTTTGATATTCAAATTAATGAACATGGGTAGTTCCAGAAGGTCTCGACTAAGCTAAAACATGCATCAATTTTTGTTAGTTACAACGAATTGATAGATCTCAACTCTAGGGTTTATATGACAAAACGGGTTTGGGGTTTTCGATGGAAAAGAGTTCGAAAATCTAATTAAATGATATCACAGTATCAGAAGGTTCCGATTTAAGTAAACATTATGTTAATTTTGGCAAAAACCTTCGAATTAGGGGTTAACCGGTTTCAAGTGATCATTTTAGGAACGGCTTAGAGTTCTTGGTTAAAAAGACCATAAAAATCCGATTAAATTATACAGAGTGTGTCGAAATCAAGGGTGTAATGGAAACCCTATGAATCCAGTAACATTAGATTATCAATTCAATCGATTTGAATGGGGAGTGGGTGAATTCAAGTTAGAACGTTTATACACCAAATTAATCGAGTTATAGTGGTTCATGTGCGAATTAAAATCAGATACAGGATAGGTTGGATTCCAGGAATAGAACCCTTAGAGTGTTAGGAACAATCAAGTTCGAATTTTTGGGTTGATAGGGTTTGAAAGGAACGATCAAAAGAAAAAAAGGGGGGAACCAGTTAAGTTATGGTTAAAACCATTTAGATTCTAATCTGTTAACAAAAGTGAAGATAGAAGGAATGGTTAGATGTGTGTGCGGTGGATGGAGGGTCACGGGTTCGAACCCGGCCCTAACCCTTTTTAGAATTTTATGGTTATGTTAGTATTTTTGTTATAATTTTCACATACGAACTCCGTTTTAGTCCGTTCAAGTTTCGTTGGAACCGTAACGAAATCCCGAATGTTTTAGAATAATAAAATTCATATTTTAATCCGAAAACGAAATCGCGTATAATTACGTTTAATTAAATAAAATCGTATGGGATTTTATTTAAACGATTTCAAAGGCACGCGTACTTATGTATGCACATTCTTAACACTTTAACATACGTGTGTTGATACGTATGTGATTTCAAGCACAAAACGATTATTCGAATAACACTAGGTTATTGTTTAAACACAGATTCTTCGTAAGAGGATTTCTTACACGAGCTTTTAGTGTGTGATCATTCTGCTAAACTCAAAGGTGCGTACACGGCCCCTTTCTTATTTTAAACTGTTTTGGGGGAGAAAACATGTGCAACAAACTGTTTTTAGATACATATCACTTGCATGAGTTAGCTGTTTACATTATGTGAAAACATATCAACTTGAAAGTCCTTACACACCTCGAACCGTTTAGTTTGCTGTAATGCAAAGCGTGGTAGTTGGAAATAGATCTATTAGGTTTGACAAACCTCACCTGGTAGATGGGATCTACGCAGGTGTTTGACTGACCAAACACAATTTTACTATTGTTGTGATAGACAATAGTGGCAAGGCGAAAACATGCTATAGCATGGCAATCCGTCAGTTTCGGTGTCGAACACGTATGTAAATAGTTTATATGACTAGCTATCATGACTGTGCATGTGTGATTATGTTATCTACAATCTTGTTATTCAAACTGCTGTTTTGAACATTGTGATTACTTAAAACCTGTGTTATGCACCAACCTTTGTGTTGACTTGATTTGCATGTTTTCTCAGGACGCTAAGGCGCGCGTTAAAGCTGGCATGGACTAGGAGATAGAGTCTCATGCATTTTTGAACATTTTAGATATTTTGGATTTAAACATTTGGAAGTTTGTATTGTAATTTACATCTTTCAACTGTTATTGGTTTTATAACGCTTCCGCAACTTTTGAAAAACTCTGATGTTATGTTTTAAAGACCAAAGTATGTTTTGAAAATTCATATAGAGGTCTTCGCTATGTCTAATGATCTAAGATCCTGGTTTGTCACGTTCCCAAACGGTGTGATTCCGTTAGTTGAAATTTGGGGGTGTGACAACAAACATTCAGAACTTGCATATGAGATTGTATCAATCAATAATCACTCGTCTGATACAAGAACAATGAAAGAATTAACAATGAAGAGCAAAAGATGAAGAGTATCACTCTAAAAATACTGAATGAATGCTTGACCTTCATAAAGAAACAAAAACAAATATATATAACCGGAAATCTATGACCAAGAACCAAAAACAAAATCAATATCGAGAACACTTAATACCATCTAGAATATCCACCGAAAACCAATCAGATCCACCGAGAACAATTCATCTTACCGAAAACATGCTGACATCACCAAAACAAACAATTCCATGATATCACAATCCTTATAGTATTGGCCCTTACAATCTTCCCCTAGGATTATGATATCATTGTCAAGGCTCAGTAGGAAGTGTTTGCATAACTTTAGATCCAGCCCAGAGTTTAGTTCTAACAATCGATGCAGCCAACGAAGTGAAATCTTTACCATGTACTTCAAAAACTGGATCGGTTTTGATCTGATGCATAGCCAAAATATTTATATCATGCTTTCCAAACAGCAACAAATCATTTTTATCTAAAATACGATACTCATGATCTTCACAATTTATCACAACTTCAGACGATTCAGAATCAATTGTCCACATCACGAACTTCGATAAACAACCATCTGGAAATCTCTACGGAATAGGAATACTTTTTAATTTGCTTGTTGGTGGCCAGCTGATCAATGTAAAAGTTTTTCCCGTTTTACCATCTCTAACTCCCTTATGCTTCTTTACAGTAGACTTAGCTGTCTTCATTCTCATAAATCTCAAGCATACTTCTTCATGAAGAAAATCATAAAAATCTGTTCCTCTTGGATCATTTGATCAAATGAAGAATGGAGCCTCATCAAGTTCCACTAGATCAACACGAGTCCATGACTCGAAATCCAACGGACTCTGATAATATTCCAAATTTCCACTTTTGTGTTTCACTACCCACATCCTCTTATCTCCATCATAATGCCACGAGTGTATCCCCGATCGATCACCCACCTTATCATAGAAATTCTTTCCAGTTGTAATCACATATTTTTCTGGCAAATCCTGCTGTTGTTTGAAATAGTCCTTGTGTCTAACACTAGAAATTATCAGACGTTCATATGTATATATCTTCTTTCCAGCAACCCACTTATCAACATTTGAATAATCATACTCAGCTGAAGAAGATACTTTCCCTTTCCCTGAACCTTCTGTCTCAGTCAATACCACATTGTCTTCCAGATCATCAATATCAAACATAAATTGATCTTTAGTTTGTTGACTAGAACCAGCCTCCCCTTGTTTCATTTCAGACCCCTTGTCTTTAACATAAACACTCTTTCTTGCAGCACGTGCATATTAACCGGAGCTTCTTCAATTCCATTGCCTTTACTTGCATCTCTCAGCACTTAGTATGATTCAGTTTCCTTTTCTGGTGTCGGTTCTACAACTCTTTCTGTTTCTGATCTCTGCTCCGAGGAGGAAGTTCCAGCAACCGACCTCACCACTGGACGTGGTTCAGGACGTGGATCACGTCTAGATCTCTTCCGTGGAGCAAGATTCTCAAAAGCTTCAACTTCATCCAATGTTACATCAACCTAGTGATCAATCATCTCTATCACATTTTCATCAAGTTTATGACCCCTTGCCCCTGAAGAGTCTTGTACATCTACTAACCCTTCCATCTGTGGTTAAATGTCATGCTCCTCGGCTATGATAACATTTGGCACATTCCCATAATCATCACCATCAATCTCTCCAAATCGTCCAAACTTCTCTAGCGGTCTCAATCCTCTAAATGTAACTTGTGCTCTAGAATCGTATGAACAAATCTCGGATACATAAGAAAAATTTCCTTCTTCATTCCTTTCAAGTTCTTCTTCATTTCTTCGAAGACCAGTCTTGACCAATTGAAATTCCAATCCATAGTCAGAGCAACAATGCCTGAGGTTAGCTCTACTCCAAGAACATATATGCCTCCTTTATTTCCAGAGATCCCCATTTGTACCATATGTGCTAACAACTTCCAGTATGGATGAATGAGTTTCTTCACCATTGGAGGATATTCTCCTTAATATCCTTTCCTTAGCAGCACATTCATCACTACCTCATTTTGATAAGAAATCGGATGATCTGATTGATCTTCAAATAGCAGTGATGACCTGATAACTTCTTCCGTCACAACATTGGAATATTCATGCATATGTGTATTGTGGACATTTGGAATTTGGCTGATGCGCTAGGTTTTCATTTCATTCTTGAAAAACCCATGCATAGTCTTATGGATAAAAATCAAGAGGTGTAGAATTCAACTCCCAATCCATATTTGATGGAACTCAGTTTTGTGCAAACCTTATATGAAACTGATCAATCAAATTCTTGTGCATTATTAGTTTGACCACACAACTAGAACCCCTTTGAGAATTGTTAAGCCTATTGATATATCATGTGAGCATTTTATTCATCTAAGGCTTTGATTTTCATTGATTGAGAGATTGGTTTGTCCTATGTCACGAATTCATATCACTTCCCAACTTTCAAGACACCAACACCTAGAAACCTAGAGACACTTTACCTAGCTACTAATCTTCCCCTAAATTTGTGCATAAAAATAAAAAATAAAAAAAATAAAAAAAGGTAAAAGTAAAATTTATGTACAAATTTACTTATGCAAAGAAGAAGTTAATCAGAAAAGCGAAGCATTTTCAGCTGTTCAGTTAACACATTGAATCGGGATCGGTCAACAACCTTAGTAAAAAGATCAGCAGTATTAACTGATGTGTCAACTTGCTCTAAATGGATTAGATTTCTATCAAAACAGTCACGAAAGAAATGAACCTTGATGTCTATGTGTTTGGTCTTAGAGTGCTGGACTGGGTTTTTGCAAATTTGTATAGCAGCATCATTATCACAAAAAATAGGGGAGTTAAGAAATTCCAAACCGTAATCCAGCGATTGATTTTGGATCCAGATGACCTGGGAACAACACGCAGATGCAGCCACATACTCTGCTTCAGCAGTTGAGGTTGAAACGGTATGTTGTTTCTTACATTGCCAAGAAATGAGTCTGTCCCCCAAGAATCGACAACCACCAGACGTGGATTTCCTGTCAATATCACAACCTCCATAGTCACTGTCAGAGAAAGCATATAAATTAAACTCTGAATTTTTGGGATACCAAAGACCAAGCCTAGGCTTGCCCTTAAGACACTGAAAGATTCTTTTGACAACATGTAAATGAGAGAGTTTAGGATTAGCCTGATAATGAGCACATTGACACACGTCAAACATAATGTCTGACCAGCTTGCAGTTAAGTACATCAAGGAGCCAATCATTGAACGATACATAGTGTGATCAACCGACTAACCATCTTCATCAACAGTCATCACTAGGCGGGTTGCAATTGGAGTGTTTGCAGCTTTACAATCGTCAAACTTGAATTTTGCCAGTATGTCATCAACATATTTTCCTTGATAAATCATAATGCCAGAAGAGTCTTGACGGAATTGTAGACCGAGAAAGATCATTTCTCGTAGAGACCTTATTTCAAACTTTTTGCGCATAATTTGTTCGAACTCTTCGCACAGCTTATCATTAGTGGATCCGAAAATAATGTCATCGACATAAATTTGCACCAAGAATAGATCATCATTCACTTGTTTCCTGAACAACGTTTGATCAATGGCTCCACGAACTTATCCATGAGATAGCAGATGTTCTGTTAATGTGGCATACCATGCACGAGGAGCTTGATGTAAGCCATACAATGCTTTATCAAGTTTAAACACTTGTTGACGATGATTCGAATCAGTGAACCCTGGTGGCTGAGATACATAGATCTCTTCTTTAACATCCCCATATAGAAAAGCAGTCTTTACATCCATTTGGTACACTGTGAAGTTCATGTATGAAGCATAAGCCAGAAAGATTCGTATTGCTTCAAGGCGAGCCACTGGAGCATAAACTTCATCATAATCAATTCCCTCCTCTTGTCTGTATCCTTGAACCACCAATCTTGCCTTGTTACGAACTATCACACCAGAGTCATCCTTTTTATTCTTGAATACCCAATGAGTGTCAAGTGCTTTCTTCCCTTCAGGTAGATCAACTAGCTTCCACACTTTTAGCTTGGCAAATTGATTGAGCTCTTCTTGCATTGAATCAATCTAGCTAGAATCTTGCAATGCCATCGAGATGTTTTTGGGTTCAATTTGAGATACAAAACATGAGAACATACACTCATTTAGATTTTATGCTGCCCGACGAGTCACAAATCCTGAGGTGAGTGGCCAATAACCTTGTCAAGTGGATGATCTTTGTGAGTGGAAAAAGGAATTGGAGTGTCTGAAACATTTGAAGATCTAGATAAGTTTGTTGCTATAGCAAGAGTGGCAGGATCTACCATAAACTCTTCAAGCATAGATTTGAGAAAGTCAAGTGAGATATTATCTAGAGAGTTTGGCTTAGAAGAAAATGATGATGTTTCTTTAATATCAGCAACTGAATCTGGAATTAGAGCTGGAGGTGGTTGTGCTGTCAGATACATGCCTGGTGGATCATTGCTGACTTCTCGATGTTTATTGAACTGTAGAAGCTCTTCCTCTAAGTAGTGAGAGGTTTTTATGGACAGATGATTCTTCAGTCTGTGTTTGAAAGGACTTGAAGAGTGTAGCATGATCAAAAATCCATGTCGGACCAGAGTCAGCATCGGTGGGATTTTCTTCAAGCCAGTGAACATTATAGGATTCTACCACCTGTTTAGTTAATTTGTTGTACACTCTGTAAGCTGTTTTTCCAGAGTATCCAATGAAATAGCATTTAGTCTCCCGGGCATCAAATTTGGGAATAGCTTCCTGATGCAGTAAAGTGCATGGACACCCAAACACATGAAAATGACCAACTGTGGGTTTATGTCCATAAATGATTTCATATGGAGTCTTCATATGTCGCTTGTTAATCGAAGTGCGATTTTGTACATAACAAGCGGTTTTAACTGCCTTAGCCCAGAAGAATGCTAGTAGCTTAGAATCACACAACAAGGTGCGAGCTGCTTCAATAAGAGTACGATTTCTTCTTTCAGCGACACCATTTTGCTGAGGAGTGCGGGCAGCACTGTATTGTCTAGCAATTCCCTTTTCACCACAGAACTGATTTAAAATAGCATTTTTGAATTCTGTACCATTGTCACATCGAATTTCTTTTACTTTTGAGTTCAACTGGGTCTCAATTAACGTGACAAACTGTTTTATTAGTTCTGATGTTTCTCCCTTGTTTGATAAGAAGAATACCCAGGTGAACCGCGAGAAGTCATCAATGATCAACAGACAATAGGAGTTACGAGAGAGACTGAGAACGTTGATTGGACCAAAAAGATCCATGTGAAGCAGTTGCATGATTGAGTCGATTAAGTTTATCAATTTGATCTTGTGTGGTTTTCGATGTTGTTTCCCCTTTGCACAATCAACACACTTTTCAATTGAGAAGAACTCTTTGACTGGTAAGTCTCTGACCAGCTGATTCTTTGCCAAACGATTGAGGTTCTTCATATTAGCATGACCCAGTCTTCGGTGCCATAGCATGGCATCATGAGTAGCTATCTTAGAATAGAGACATGTGGCATTTGAGGAAAGTGTCAAGTTCATATCAATGATATAGGAATTTCCCTTTCTTCGTGAACGTAGCAAAATCCAATCGTCAGGAATTACAAACCCAGGTTTGAGAATTAGACACTCCTTGTTGGAGAAGTGAGTGGAGTACCTTTGTCGCAGATCTGTGATACACTCAGCAAACTGTGGGAAAGTTCTGCAACTAAATTTACATCAGAAAAGGACAGAGCTCCATGAGTGACAGCTCCTTTTTTTGAAATCATTCCTTTTTCTCCTCCTGCAAAGAGGACATTTCCACCACTAACATCACACACATCAGAAAGTTGGGAAATGTCTCCTGTCATGTGCCGGGAACAACCACTATCTACGTACCATCTCTTGTAGTTTGAGTTGCTTGATTGTCCCTGCACATGATACCAAGTTAATGAGATTTGGCAACCCAGGCGAATTTAGGCCTGAGTTTTAAATGTTTGATAGTAACAGCAGAATCATTTTAAAGTGATTCGATTTTCCAACATTGTTTAACATTTTCCAATGTGATTCCAGCCCTTTTACCCTGTTTATGTGAATAAACATCTTTTAATGGCATTGTGATTTTGTTATTGTGATATGACCACCGATGTTTCTTGTTTCCGTTCCAATCATTATCAACTAGTTTAGATTTAAAAGAATGAAATTTTCTTACCTCTGATTTAACAAATCTGTTAGACTTAAAATTTCTTTCTTTTCTGATTAAGCAAGGTTGATTTATTGTAATTTTATAAAAACAGTTTTGTTTTTTGCAATTCTGAGCAATATGACCCGGAATACCGCAACTATAACAAGTATGTTTCTTTTCTTGATAGTACCCATTCACATTAGATTTCACATATTTCTTTGCTGTGGGTTTTTCAGAATGCAAAACATGAGATAAGTCATCATGTGTGATTTTAACAGTTGGGTCAGTTGACCCATCCAACGATAACTTATCCTTGACTTCAACCTTTGACATGTCATCACGATTTCCTGAAAGTAACACATTTGGAACAAAAGGGTCAGCATTAAAATTGAAATTCGAGTTCAAACATAGTTTTTCAGAAACACAATAATCATTATTTTGAAAAGACTCAACACAAGTTTTTGGTAATTGATTTGAAACAGAAAAATCAGCATCACAATCTGAATCGTAATCAGAATCAACGTCTTCTATCAGCACAGTGTTATAAAGATCTATTTTGTCTGCACATGAAATAGAGTTATTAGCGCAGTTCACATGGTCAGTTACAGTATTATCACAACCCTCTGACTGTGATACAAAAACACCATATTTCATGTGTTTCTCTCTCTCCTTTTCTTCCTCCGACAAAGGCATACTGGTATAATTATCATTATATGGCGGAGGCATTTCATTAAAACACAAACCCCTTTGTTTTTTATTTGACAAATGTTTATCCAACAAAAGATGCATTTTGTTACTGGTTACATCAAATTTTTTAAGAGAACGATCTGAGTCATTTAAGCTTTCAGATAACATTTCAATTTTAGCATATAGTTCTTGAATTTGTATTTTTGCATCTTTGAGATGACAACCCTTTTCACTTAATTCTGATTTTAATCGAGAGATATCTTTCTTTTTTGCTTCAATTTTTTCTCTAAAAAGTTTTTCATTTTTTGTTATAGCACTTTTGGATCTCTTGAGATCATGTATATCTTCGATTAATTCAGAATTATGACTACGATATTGTTCAACTTTATCAATGCAAGACTGGGAACACAAATTTAAATGTACCTCAGAGGTAACCGAATTTGCAATGTCTGCCATAAATGCATTAGGTTCTTCCAAACTCAGAGCTTGAAGTTGATCACTCCAACTGTATCCGCCAGATTCTTGAACTACCAGTGCTTTGCCATTTTCTGAAACAGATGATGATGTCGCATTTGAATCGCCAGATTTCTCCATCCTGGGTTTCTTGCATTCTCTGGAAAAGTGTCCCTTTTCGTGGCAGTTAAAACACCTGAGTTCATCTTTGTTGAATCCAATTCTTTTATTCTTGTCTGCCCACTTATTCTTTCCAGTTTTTCTGATGAAATTTTTGGCTCGAAACACAGCCATAGCCATTTGCCAAGTGACATCCATTTCTTCAACATCTTCTGGATGAATCTGATCTAGTTCAGCAGATACCATGCTTGTCTGATTCAAGTCTCCAACCATAAAAGCGTTGTAACTTTTCATGAAGGCAGTAAATAAGACTAGATTTTCCTCCATAGCTGGGGCAGTCACAATTTTACTATCACTACCTCCCTGTGATGCAACATTTAATTCTCTAGCTGGAGTATGTAGTTTGACAGACGTCGCTCCAGTTGAGCTTTGAGATAGAAAGGCACTTTTCGAGTTTCCAACTCCAGCTGCACTTAGGTTGCTGTTGTGATTCAAGATTTGCTGTTTATCATCCATATCATAGGACTTAATAATAGAAATCAGTTCAGTTAAACTAATTCTATATAAATCCTTAGTTTTCTTAATCAAGGCCACGTTGATATCCCAGCTTCGAGGTAGAGCATTCAACAATTTTTTATTGATCTCACCATTTGATAAAAAAATCTCTGCTCCTCGCATCTCGGTAATCAGACAAACAAATCTTTGAAGTTGAGTTTCCAAGCTTTCCTCAAGAACATGATTGAACATGTAAATCTTTGATTTAACATATCTCTCCGGCTCTCTTTCATATCGTTGTTTCCTTCATACATTTGAATCAACGCTTCCCACAGTTCTTTAGTCGAAGTACATTCCTTGAAACCTTGAGCAATGTCAGGTCCTAGTGCCATGGTTAATGATGCTAGTGCCTTATCATCTTGTTCTACCATTTCAAAGTCATCATCAATGTATTCTTCAACCGGCTTGGGAACCCTAGTAGTGCATCCATCCGGAACATACATAGGTACCCTTTTTCCTCTCTGAATGGATCTCCATATCTTAGCATCTGAGAACTTAGCATGATTTTCGAAACGCCATTTCCACTCAGTAAACCCATCGGCATGTAGTAGTCTTGGAATCCTTGTAGCTGTGCCCATCTGAGAATCTAGTTGTAGATACATGGTGTTTTGATTTTGAGCTTCCATCGTCATAGACAACTACTGAACTGATGAAAATTGTTAATAAACCATGAAAAATAATCAATACCGAAAACAGTAAGGTCAACTGAAAACAGAAAGTTCAGCCGAGAACTCTAAACTTCACCGAAAACTCCAGGTTCAACCGAGAACACCACTTTCTTCCTATAACAGCTAATTCAACCGAGAACACCTGGATTAGCCGAGAAAACCCCTTCAATCGAGAATTCTTTTCGATAGACAGTGATACTATCGAAAACACTTATTCCGTTGACCAAATCTTCAGTGTAATTCCTTGATTTTCTCCAACCAATTAATTCAGCCCATAATTTATGGAAATTTGAATCAAATCAAACTTTCTCAATTATCTTCTTTCCTGAATAACCTGGACGAAACTTCAAAGAACACCAATATGTTTTCTTCAAAAATCAATCTTTGAATCTTCGACACTCAACAGCTTTTCTTGATATTTTATATCGAATGAGCGGAAATCAATAACTAGTTTATCAAGAAATCAAGAAAAACATTCAGAACTTGCATACGAGATTGTATTAATCAATAATCACTCGTCTGATACAAGAACAATGAAGAGCAAAAGATGAAGAGTATCACTCTAAAAATACTGAATGAATGCTTGACCTTCATAAAGAAACAAAAACAAATATATATAACCGGAAATCTATGACCGAGAACCAAAAACAAAATCAATACCGAGAACTCTTAATACCATCAAGAATATCCACCGAAAACCAATCAGATCCACCGAGAACAATTCATCTTACCGAAAACATGTTGACATCACCAAAACGAACAATTCCATGATATCACAATCCTTATAGTATTGGCCCTTACGAAGAATGAAGTTATGTATTATGTAAATGTGTTCATAAATCGTTTACGTGATCATGATGATGGTTTGTATTGTTTTGTTAAGATGCTTAAAGGAAATCAAGAGGTATGTCTTTAAGGTCCACCTACTACGTCATATGGGAAGAGACATGCTACTGTGATAGAGGAATTGGTTGGTCATTTGTGCAGGTGGCTTTTTTCTTTCACAATAAGACCTGGATGATTATCCCTACCATCAGCACCTGAGCCTCGTCAGATAGATATGTTTCTAAGCATTAGCAAAGAGAGGTTCTCCCAAGTAGTGTTTACATTATTTCAAACCAGCTCTTTTATTGACAACAGTGAATTATCTGTTTTGATAATGAAGTAATGGATTGTGTAAATGTATGTGTTGATCGTTTATGCAATCGTGTTGATTAATTCAATAGTGTAAAGTTTTAATACAATATTGTAAACTAATACAATATAAATTGTAATTATTATAATTTTCATTATAGTTGACATTTTCACATAATTGCAACATATAAATTGAGTTATAATACTGTAAATATTAATCGTAGTTGACATTTTCATGTGCTTACTACAATATTGTAAAGTTCTATTTACAATAGTGTAAACTAACACATTTCAATGATGTATTTTTAAATTATTTTGTAAGTGTTTTATATAATTTGATTTGCATGTGACATACATGTTATAATTTAAGTTGTTGTTGACATTTTCACATAATTATATCAAATAAATTTAGTTACAATACTGTAATTTTTTTTGGTAAGATTTAAAAGTCTTTAGTTTCTTTTTACTCATATACTTCTCTTCTTTAGATACATAGTCTATTAGCTATATCGTTTTTGTATCTGCTTATTTATATATTATATTATTATAATGCATATCCTCTACTTTTTTTTTAATATGTTACTATATGTTTTAATATATTAGTCTAAATTTGTAACACACTTCAATGTTACTTTTTTAAGTTAATTTATGGTTATTACAATAGTGTAATCTTTTAATACAATAGTATACACCAATATAGTAGTGTAAGTTTTTAATACAATATATGATAATTTACAATTTTAACATGCATTTGACATTTACACATAATTGGGTTATATTAATGTAACTACAAGACCGCAACTTTTTTCTTTATTTTAAAAGACTTTATTATTTTCTCCTTTAAATTTTCTTCTTTCAACAAGTAGTTTGATTGCAAATTAAATTATTAGGATCACAATAATGTCTTCTATAATAATTTTCATCAGCCTAATAAATATCAAGTTTTGTTAAATTAACCAAAAGATCAACATTCTTATGTCATGATTAATTGTCCACATAACCAAACTACCTAGAATAGTATGTTTCATTTACATACAAATTCCAAATTATCTTGATCCATCCACTTTCAACAAAAAGATGACCATGTTACAAACATGCAATCCCTAGCACATTTTTCCTTAGTTTTTTGATGTCTGAAAGGATGATTCTAGTATCATACTTTTCCTCAGAGCTTCTATCTGATTTCGTCAATTCATATGACATAGAATTCTTCCAATTGCCAAGGTAGTCTACTATGACATGTTTCTGTCATGATTCCCTGTTGTTGCCCGTTTAAGCTCCAGTCTTGCGATCATATCTTTCTTTAATTCATCTGACATAGGATGCTTCCAATTGCCAAGGTAGTCTACTATGAGATGTTTCTATCATGATATTAAACTTTTCAAAATTAAAAACACTTTTTGGCTTTACATACCTTTGGTATAATACCTACATTTACATTATTGTAATATCATTGCATTTGTGATCACACCATTCAACAAAATACATATCTTTGAGTAAGCCAAGTTTAATTACTTCCTACACCATCAATTTTTTACCTGACTTTGTATCTGATCTCACACAATATTTCTTTATGTATGAAGCCAACTAACCTTTAAGATTGATAATGCCTGCAAACTAATATGATTTTTGATTATACAGTACTTATGTTTACAGTGATGTAATATCACAAGATTTGTGACCACACCATTCAATAGAATACTTATCTTTATGTAAATCAAGTTTTTGTGCCTCCTACACCATTATTTCCCCTCGGTTTGTATCTAATGTGAAACAATATTTCTCTACGTGGAAAGCAAAACTAACCGTTAAAATTGACAACGCCTGCACCTTGTGGTCCAACTACTATTAGTCGGAGTGTTTTTCGAATTATTCTTGATTATATAATACTTGTATTTCAATTGATGTAATATGAAAGGAATTATGGTTACATCACTCTATAAAATATAGATTTTTATGTAAATCAAATTTATACAGGAACCTAACTAAACTTTACCATCCGTATCTGCCCACTCTTGTGTGAGACCTAAGCTATAAGATGGCATAACATACTGCAAGGCACCATGTGATGAATGTCATTCTAAATAAATTGACTTGTGTTAAGAAACATACTTACATTGTGCCAACCTAAACTTAAAATATTCATATATAAAAAACCAAACTAACCTTTAACATAATGACCCTCCCAGAAAACTATAATCTACAAATGAACCCAAGCTACTTCTTACACTAATATTCATTATATGAAACCTGTAAATGTGCCACACAGTACTTCTCTTTATTGAACCAAATTAACCTTTAAGACATACACCGGCACTCATGTAACTATAAACTTTTAAAAGTATGGGTAATTTTTTTCGGATTTGTAAGCAGTTCTCAGGACACTCCTCCCTATTGAAGCAAAATTAACCTTTATAACATACACTTACAAAGACTTTCAGAATACTTCTATATTTAGACATATACTTACACCAATATAATTGGCCATTTACTTGGGTATGACATGCCAAAAAATGTGATGCTCTACGTAAATAAAGTTTTATCAAAACAACAATAAGTAGCTTTATGAAAATGAATGACAATCCAAATTTACAATGATGCAACTAGTCAAAATTACTAATACACTACCATTAACATAGTTTTAAAAAAAAATAACATACCATTAGTCCTTATAAATGGTATATTTTACTCATATTTTTGAAAGCCAACAAACCTTTTAACACATCCACTCTTCTAGATAATATGACCTGCAAACATACCAAATTAATTTGTTACACTATCATATAGCATATACTTATTTACTTAGTTCTTTAAGTTGTCATGTAGTCAGAATTCATACCTTCATTACATACAAATTCTCTTTGGTCACCACGTTAGGAAAATAACACTATTTCTATCACTATTTTACAACAACTTGACACCAACTACAATATTGTTACCATAGCAAATTCACATTACTTATTGCAACAACTAATTACAACAAATAAAGACTCATTTATATATGGCAAAATTATACCAAATCTCAACTTCTAGCACTTTTTCACAACAGCTCAACACCAAGATTCAGTAATATTTTCTTCTAACAAAAATTGTAAATTGTTGCAATCAGAATACAAATAAAAAAAGACAACAATAAAGAATTACACTACTTGAATAAAAACTCTTAGCAAAAAAAAAACAATCCAAACACTTTTCGAACAACAGCTTAACAACAACTTACGACATTGTAACATCAGCAAAAAACACACATTTCTAACACTTTTTTACAATAGCTCAATACCAAAATTCTGTACTATCTTCACGAAACAAAGATTTGTAAGTTGTTGCAATCAGAATGCACATAAAAGGAGACAAAAATAAAGGATTACACTACTTAAAAAAACCAAACTTAGCAATTCTATTAACAAGCTTATTCTTTGACACCATTGTCTTCTTAGGAAGCACTAATTGACTGTTAATACTTCAAATCAACCAAATTTCAACTTCTAGCAATCACAAACACCTTTTAAAATAAATCATCATTTAAAATGTTAAAAGTGATTTACAAACTCCTAATTTATGTATAGAAGACAAAAGGTTACAAACACCCCCTTTCTTGAACTCCATTTTGTTCGTATCAAACACCAACTACGCGTCGCTTTTTTTGCTTCAACCAAATGTCAAATGATATTAATGACATACACGAAGAATATTAAAAGAAAAAGTAGATGGTTTCGTTTAACTGTAAAGTGAGACTAAATAATTTGATTGTAGGAAGTAACCCTAGTTCGTTGAATATGCAAGCAATGGGTATACACACGATTGATCACAATCATACACTTCCCAAAATAATGAGTAAAAAAACACAAAAAAAAAATCAAACCGACCATTCGTTTCACACAAATAATGGATTGAAGAACCTGTGTGACAATTCAAAATTTTCAGGTTAGAATCATAACGTGAAAATAAAGAGAATGAGTGTAAGCAAAATCGCGAAACGAGGCTCCGATTTCAAGATATACCGAGTCGAATATAGCGTTAATAAGAGATCAGATATTTTGAACTCTTCACGTCTTGAAATTATAACCATTGGAAAGAGCTCGAAAAACCATGAACGTGGGTGAAAAAGGTGCATAAAACGGAGTTCGTATGCTCAAGTTATCGCGAAAACAAGAAACCAGTCAGATTGCACGCGAACACGCCACGTGGCGCCACGTGTCAAAACGTGGCACACATGCAAGATATTCCATCCGCGCGCACCGCCCCACGCCAAACTCTGAGGCTAGGCTATGCCGCCCGGACTCGTGGCACGCATGCAACATGCCACTTCCAGGCACATAGCCTCGTGCCAAGCGTTAGGACTAGGCTCTGCGCCTTGGACCCAGAATTCGCCCTATAAGTACCAGACCAAATACCCATATTTTAACGAAAAATCACTTTCTAACCCTCAAATCTCGACCCTACACCTCCAAATACCCATATTTAACTCCCCAATTATCTAGTATTCAACGCGAGGTGCTTTCGAACTTCTGTGAGGTAAAATTTTCGACTTGTTATAATGCTCGTTTTAAATCTTATTATTATATATAATAGGATTATAATTAATTTTTTGGTTTGAATCAAAAAATACGTCGAGGTTCTGCTCGATTAATTTTTGGGAAACAAACAATTATAAGCAGAGATTCTGCCCAATTGTTTTCAGAAAACTTAGGAAATATAAGTCAAGGTTCTGCCCGACTTAAAACCTGAAAACCTTACTATTATAAACAGAAACTCTGTCCATTTTTATACTTGAAAATACACTATTTATAATTTTACAAGTTGAAACTCTGCCTGTTTTAAATCATGATAAGATACTTTTTGTACTTTTGTAAGCCAAAATACTGCCCAAATATTTTCCAAAGTATAAACGAGCGTAAGTCGTTGTAATGCCAAAATTTCTTGAAACACTCGACATTACAGAAATTTCTATTCTTTTCACAACTCCAAATCCACACCAAGAAAACATAAATCAAGAAATCATAGAACAAATGTTCTAAAATCCAAATATGATCCATAAATTGTTGTAGGAACCATAAAGGATTTCCTATCAACATCAAGATCATCATCATTAGCATATAACTGTGAGATCATAGCCCCCTCTCTCTCTCTCTTTAAACTTGTACCAAAACTCGGGGTGGAACATATAGATACATTTTAAAACATATTTTGTCAACTATTTTTTTAAATCATATATCAGTATCATCAGAAAAATCATGATAAACATTTATCAAGAAAATCATTTATCAAATCATTAAAACAACTGGATCACTTGGGAATTTCGGTTATGTGGATGCTATTTGGGCACATTCTTATGTAAATATCATTAACTTGTTATCAAGCGCTTGGTAGTACTGGTATGATCATATGCGGTAAAACAAGTATCATTACCATAATCGATCCAACCGTGGGTTGGACATCATCATACTAACAATCATTTACTGACGATCATTTATCATTAGGTTTGATGTTTGCATGCCCAATTAGATTCAATTTCAAAGTACCTGTTTGATCACTTGTGATTACTATATCATGGAAATCATTGTTTGAACAATCATTTTGAATCAATAAAAACCTATGTTCTCACTCAACTACTTGTAGTTGACTTCTATCTACATGTTTCAGGTAATCAGGAGCGTTAGTAAAGCAATCTAGGTCAGGATCAACAACAGAAATATTTGTGACCTACAAAGAAAACAAAAACATCGTATTGTATAATAATTATCTTATGATAAACTTGTTGTATAATATGTATGTTATGTTTGTTTAAATGAATTTTAATTTTATAAAACATAGTTAATCATGGGTTATTCTCCAACATTGGCACATGAACACCTAGTCACGCGCCATGGATTCCGCACGCGGCGTGGGTTGTGACAGATGTGGTATCAGAGCCAAGGTTGTAGAGAATTAGGTTAACCATAATGGATGACCTCGACTACAACTTAAGCGTCCCTTATGTGTTTATGTGCTTTCTTACCTGAAACTCTCAATCCTTATCTTATACATCATGCTAAATCTATTGTTTGTCATTTTGTCTTTAGAATGGCTGACAATAATCCCAACGATGTGACAGACCGCCTGGCAGCTGTCATCACTCGACAAGTGGCGCAAGTATTGCCAACTCTAGTTACCCAACTAAACAACTCTTATCAAAACTCTCCTAGTGGTTCTCAGTATTGCCAACTCTAGTTACCCAACTAAACAAGTGGCACTGGACTTATTCAGTGGTTTGAATCGATTGAGGATACTTTGGACTACACTAACTGTCCAGAGGATCAAAAGGTCAAAATGGCTGCAAGCACGTTCCAACAGGGAGCCTTGACCTGGTGGAATGGTGAGAAGAAGAATAGAGGCAGGGAAGCTGCTTTAAGCATGTCTTGGATCGATTTCAAAGCTCTTTTGGTTGCACAATTTTGTCCCAAGCATGAAATGAAGAATTTGGAAGATGAACTATACAGTCTAGTTGAAGCAGGTGGAAACAATCGCACCTATACTACTCGACATATACATTGGGGGATTACCATTGCTTATCAGGAGTATGGTAATGGGTAGCAAACCATCAACTTTGCAATCAACAATACATCTAGCTGCTGCTATTACCAATGAATTAATGAAGAGTGGTCAGCTTACTCGAACAGATGATGTTCTTCCTATGGTTAAGGAAGAAAACAAAATGACAGAGCCACCTAAGAAGAAGCAGAAAACCAATACAAGTTTTGCAATATCATCAACCCCATCTGCTTCTATAAATCAAGCACCGTCAATTGTAGAGTCTACAACAAATTCAAGGAGATCATAAACTGGACCCCACCCTCTATGTAACAACTGCAAGTATCATCACCCATTTGGTCGACAATGCTAATGATGTACAAAGTGTGGGAGATATGGCCATCTGGAGAACAAGTGTCAATCCACTGGGAAAGTAGTCACTGCAGCTACGTCGATGCCCGCACCAAAACCAGTTGGGCTAGCATGCTTTGATTGTGGAGCAACTGGGCTTTTCAGGAACAGATGCCCTAGACATTCTAACAACAATCAAGGTCAAAATGCTCCAGCACGTGTGTTTGCTATGAATGCATATGAGGCACGCGAAGAAACTATAGTTGTCACAGGTACGTTCACTATTAACGATCATTATGCTTCCGTTCTTTTAAATACTGGTGCCGACAAGAGCTTTGTCTCAACGTCAATTGTACATCATTTGGGTAAATCAGTAGAAGTACTAGAATCCCCGTATACCATAGAAATAACAAACGGTAGACTTATACATGCTCATTCTATCATTCGCGATTGTACATTGACACTCAATGATCATGAATTTTCTATCAATTTGATCCCAATGAAGTTGGGAATCTTTGACATTGTTGTGGGCATGGATTGGTTATCTCCTAATCATGTCGAAATCATTTGTTCAAACAAGCTTGTACAAATTCCGTTACCATCTGGGGAAATACTACAAGTTTATGGAGACAAGCCTTGTCATAGACTCAAGATAATGTCATGCATGAAGGCTCGAAGCTATCTTCGCAAACAATATCCTGCCTTCCTAGCACATGTTGTGGCTAAGGAATCTCCTAAGAAAACTATCCAGGATATTCCTGTCATTCGTGATTTTCCTGAAGTATTCCCTGTTGAACTACCTGGACTTCCACCAGTACGTCAAGTTGAATTCAGAATAGATCTTTTACCTGGGGCAAATCCTGTTGCTAAAACACCTTATCGTTTTGCACCCTCTGAGATGCAAGAACTCTCAAGTCAGCTACAAGAGCTATTAGATAAAGGTTTCATCAGACCTAGTTATTCTCCCTAGGGTGCACCAATTCTGTTCGTCAAAAAGAAAGATGGATTGTTTAGAATGTGCATTGACTATCGTGAACTCAACAAGTTAACTATCAAGAATCGTTATCCATTACCAAGGATCGATGATCTATTCGATCAACTTCAAGGAGCTACTTATTTTTCTAAGATTGATCTTCGATCTGGTTATCATCAACTGAGAGTTCATGATGATGACATTTCTAAAACAACATTCAGAACACGCTATGGACACTATGAATTTTTGGTTATGCCCTTCGGACTAACCAATGCCCCTACATTGTTCATGGATCTTATGAACAAGATATGTAGACCCTATCTAGATCAATTCGTCATTGTCTTCATTGACGACATATTGATTGACTCTAAGACTGAGGAGGATCATGAAACTCATCTCAGGCTGATTTTGGAACTTCTAAAGAAAGAACAACTTTACGCCAAGTTCTTGAAGTGAGAGTTTTGGCTGAAAGAAGTTCAATTTTTAGGTCATGTTGTGGATCAGCAAGGTATTCATGTAGATCCAACCAAAATTGAAGCTATAAAAGACTGGAAAGCACCAAAGACACCATCAGAAATTCGTTCTTTCCTAGGATTAGCTGGATATTATCGGTGATTTATCGCCAATTTTTCCAAGATAGATGTTCCTCTTACTACTCTCACTCAGAAGGATCAACCATTCTTTTGGAGCGAAGCACAAGAAGATGCATTCCAATTGCTTAAACACAAGCTATGCAATTCTCCTATTCCTAGTCTACCAGAAGGTAACAATGACTTTATAGTCTATTGTGATGCTTCTAACTTGGATCTTGGTTGCGTGCTAATGCAACGAGACAAAGTCATTGCTTATGCATCACGACAACTCAAGATTCATGAAAAGAATTATACGACACATGATCTTGAGTTAGGTGCTGTAATTTTTGCTTTGAAAATTTGGAGACATTACCTTTATGGTACCAAATGTGTTATTTACACTGACCATAAAAGTCTTCAACACATTTTTGATCAAAAGGAACTTAATATGCGACAAAGACGTTGGATAGAATTGCTCAATGATTACGACTGTGAAATCCGCTATCACCCAGGTAAAGCTAATGTGGAGGCATATGCGTTGAGTCGAAAAGACAGTATTAAACCCAGAAAAGTGTGAGCATTAGAGATGACTATTCATACTAGTCTCCTACCCCAAATCCGTGAAGCACAACGAGAGGCACTTACTGAGATTGATGTCCCTAATGAAGCATTACAAAGTTTAAATCAACAATTTGAAACCAAATCAGATGGAGCACATTATTTCTTAAATCGAATATGGGTACCTTCTTTAAGCAATCTAAGGAAAGTAATTATGGATGAAGCCCATAAATCCCGATATTCGATTCACCCAGGCGCATACAAGATGTACCAGGATCTTCGTGAATTCTATTGGTGGCCTGGAATGAAGAAAGACATTGCTACATATATTAGTAAATGCCTCACGTGTTTACGAGTAAAAGCTGAACATCAAAGACCCTCTGGGTTACTACAGCCATTGGAGATCCCAGTATGGAAATGGGAGCAAATCTCTATGGACTTCATAACTAAATTACCTAAAACGCCTAGGGGTCATGATGCAATTTGGGTTATTGTTGATCGATTGACTAAGTCAGCACATTTCTTAGCCATTCGAGAAGACTACAATATTAACAGATTAGCCAAACTATACCTCGATGAAATTGTGAGCCGACACGGAGTGCCAATCTCAATTATCTCTGATAGAGATAGCAGATTTACTTCAAAAGTTTGGCAAATGTTTCAAAAGGCTTTGGGTTCACAACTTAATCTTAGCACAGCCTACCATCCTCAAACTGATGGCCAAACCGAACGAACCATTCAGGTTTTAGAAGATATGTTAAGAAGTTGTGTTATTGATTTTGATGGTAGCTGGGATACTCACCTTCCTCTTGTCGAATTCTCCTACAACAACAACTATCACACAAGTATCAAGTGCGCATCATTTGAAGCCTTGTATGGACGAAAATGTAGATCTCCTGTTTGATGGGCTGAAATAGGTGAAAGTCAATTTACAGGTCCGGAACTTATACAAGAAACAACTGATAAGATTGCTGTTATACGAGACCGAATCAAAGCTGCACAGGATCGTCAAAATAGCTATGCCGATACTCGAAGAAAGCCTTTAGAATTCCAAATAGGTGACAAAGTTATGTTAAAAGTCTCTCCATGGAAAGGCATAGTTAGATTCAGGAAACAAGGTAAACTAGCATCTAGGTGTCACACCCCGGGCCAACGGGTTGGATCGACTTCCCGGTCGGGCGGAATGGTCATGGGGCGCGATATCGGGAATGATAATCGAAATGATCAGATTGTTTACATTGCACATGATTTATAAATGAGAAACTGCTAAATGAAAATAGAATGACAAAGTTAAATTACATCATCTACTATCAACATCATAAATCTTCTATCTTGTATCTGCACAAGATATACAAAATAAATCTGTAAGATGATGCTTCAAAAACATGCAGGTCCAAAAAGCTAGGTCCTCTAACTGGTATCCTAGTCCAAAAGTAATAACCTCTTAGTTGACCTGTTCGTCACCTGAGAAGTCATGCAAAAAGATCAAGTCAACACATGGTTGGTTAGTTCATGTATTTTATAAAAAATGAATTTGAATAACCTTCTGAATGAAAACCTTAACCTCACCATTAACCACGTATACCATCCAGTTCAATATGCTTATATATAGGGCATATGTAGAGTCGAACTTACCGCCCGCCCAGCCACCGTCCCACCACATACCAAACCACATGATATATTGTTCCTGGTGATAATTAAGCATTTCATCCCACACCTTTGATTCACAGCATTTGATTACCCTGAAAATGTTTACCTTGATCTCCCAAAATGACAACCTTAACCTCATCAACGACCACCTATGCTATCCAATCAAGTATGCTTATATATAGGGCATATGTAGGGGACAAGCCCCAACCACCATCCCACCAGATACCGGACTGCTTAGCATATTGTTGTTAATGATAATTAAGCGTTTCACTCAATTCACCTTCATCTTAGATTTTGATTTCCACAAATTGAATCACCCCCTGATTTCTTGAGTTCGTCATGTATCCATGATTACCCCAAAAGTACTTGTAGAAATATAATATTAAATGTTTAATTAAATTAATAACTAAGCATTTAAATACAACTAAGACATGTTGATTGGGCCTTATTTGACTCAATCAATTAGACTTACTTGTTGGTGGTTGTCCAAGTTGTACCCTCTCACACGTGGCCCATATCAGGCATGACCCGCAAGGAGTCTACCTGTATGCGTCGGGACTTTCATGATGCCCATATCAGCTTGACCCATTGGCCTACTGTACATGTCGGGACTTTAAGGACATCCTTTGATTCTTGATCATCTTTGTTTTCTTGATTTCGTTTGATAGTTTAAGTTATCTCATCATCGTTGCCACTTGTTGAACCCCCTCCGTTGGGATCACGTCGAGGCATTCTACGAATAGGAGCCACAAGTGGGTCAGTAATGAGGAAGGATACAATTGAATTTAAATGATAACGTTAGTAATATATCCATACTACTAATATTATCATTCAATTGTAATATGAGCAGGTACACGTATAAGCAATTAACTTATTAGCGTACTTCTCATGTGAATATGTACGATGTCTTATGATTTCACTCCACCAAACCTACACACTGACACTTTCCCGATATACAGAAGATAGCTTATATATAGGGCATACAAAAGGGTCAAGCAAACTGCCAGCCCAGTCGCCATCCCACCACCGCTTCGATATACCACGATCATGCCCTTGCTAGCATTTGGCAATACGATTGTATTGATTTCCAAGTATGTTCCATTGATTAAGCATCCCATGATCTTTGATCAATTGAACTATGATTTAATCCATGATTGATTTATGATTGAATTATGTGTGCACCTACTAACAATTATTAACATGTAGAACTAAATCATATGTGTGCTCTACATTTTTCCCGTTAACCTATGTTAGTAAGTACTAAGCATGTAATCACTTAAGAATTTCACTTAAGGTTTACATTTAAAGATTGTTCACAACTTGATTGATTCATCTTTGATTGATTCACACAATGGTTGTATCTCAAATGATTGTATCTCATATGTTTGACTAATGTTCAATGATTCCAGTTGCTCCCGGATCTTTACTTCAAATACTAACGCCGAATTCCCCCTGTCATACTGAAGTTAGCTTATATATAGGGCATACCCTGGGTCAAGCTACTACCCGCCCAGCCACCAGCCCACCACCACTTCAGTATGCCAGAGCTTGGCCGCCGTTTGTATTTGAAGCTAGGATCCCAACTCTTGATTGATTATGATAGATTCGTGATTGTCTCTTGAACTATGAATATGATTATGATTGTCTAACCTGAGATTCTTGATTTACTCAAAATCAGACCTTAGGTTTTAGTATATGTGTCCTAGGTTAATTAACCTAGGTTTCCCATACCTACAGTATGGAATATAATGATCTCCTTGTGTGAACTTCAACTAAAGAATACTGTTACACATATTCTAAGTTATGAAGTCCTAATGATAATGAATACATGATAATGATAACATGATGAGAATTTCAGATCAAAGATACTAAGACTACAGATCTTTGCCTCTAAAATTCTGTGATGATCTCTGATTGAGAATTTCAGATCAAGGATACTAAGAATACAGATCCTTGCCTCTGAAATTCTACAAAGAACTCTGATTGAGAATTTCAGATCAAGGATACTAAGAATACAGATCCTCGCCTCTGAAATCCTTTAATGAATATGTATGGAGGAATTTAGTTCGGTTTCTAAAGTTATAGAATTCCGATTCAAATTCCTTGACTCGATATCTAATCTTAGAAAAGTATCCCTAAGATCTTTCAAGCTTAATGTAGACTTAATGCTTACTTAAGTTTACTTAGATCCTATGTATCGTCAAGCTTATAGCACTTAGTCCTATTGGGTAGCTTAGGTTATAGTCTAGGTCATTAAGTATTGGGTTTTTCCTAGTTCTCTACAACCTTGGCTCTGATACGAACCTGTCACACCCCCTGCGCCGCGTGCGGAATCCACGGCGCGGTGACGATATGGTTGAATCATGCACAAGTATTGAATAAGAACAACCACAATGTATTACTAGATTTCAAAATGTTTAGACCATTGTTTAGTTACAGACATTCAAAATATCTACCAAAAGAATGACAACTACAGACCCAAAATATAGTTTACAAAATAAGACATCAAACAAGACAATTAAACAATCAGGATTTTAATGTGTTTCTAAATCCATCCTAGCATGTTTCTTCATCTTGTTCTATCTTAAATGGTATCCTTAGTTGTCCTTTAGAATGCCTTAAACCTGATTACCTGAAACACGTGAAAAGTAACTGTCAACTACAATAGTAGTTGGTGAGAACAATAGGTTTAATAGTTGAAAACATGAATCTGCATTGTAAGGATTATGTAATAAACAGTGAATGAAAATACATGGATGGTTGCAACCCAAACTAACATCAAGTCTGTAAAACGTGTCGAAACAGTCATGTTTGCTAGAAAACCAACATATAATCAAGTCCCAAACTACGTTTGGAGTTAGAAAATTAGTCAGCAACAGTGATATAACCATACGTAACCAAATCCTGCAGTTAGCTTTTAAAACAAATTTAAAAGCTAACTCCAGAATTTGGTCTGCCCAATTGTGTCTGCTTTCCCTTGTTGATCACCCAGTACTAACGCTAAAAGAATATGTGTCCGCTTTCCCTTGTTGTGATCATCCAGTACTAACGCTAAAAGAATGAGTAACTTGATGTGTGTATAAGTTTGTTCACAACGATGAACACCATGCTTTTGAAAATTGAATTGAAAGCCTTTGATTGAATGCCTTATTTGATTTCCATGGTTTAAGAACCTTGGTTGATTACCATGAATTGAAAATCCTTTGATTGAATACCACCATGAAAACTACTGATTGAATACCTTGTTTTTTTGAAACCCTTGATTGAATACTGAGAATGGTGTCCTTGTATAATAACAAGGTTTATAATATATCATCTTGATTGAAAACATAAGTTTATTGTAAAAGAGTTCATAAATCTCATTATTTAAAAGTGTTTAGCATTTATAAAACCATTTGTGTAAACATTACTATAAAAAAGTTTAAAGAACCTTTATAAAACCTTTTTAGTAGAAAATGTTTAACAGTTGTTAAAATCCTTTATAAAAGTTGCTAAATCCGTTGAATTAGTACAGTGAACCTGTAATGTTGGTAAAATAGCATACATCTTGTATAATGAAATATGATTGTAATAAGAGCGTTTGATCACGTGTTCCACCCCAAAACAGTTGTAAAACAGTAAAAGAGGGGCTAATGTTCTCACCTGTCTGCAGTAGACTCTGAACTATAACAAGTAGCAAGTAGCAAACAAGACCTCTAACTGGTTCCTATATCATTGTAATCATACATAAGATATAAGATTTATGATTGTATAGCCTTTGACTTATTGATTGACTTGTGTTATCATGATCTTGATTAATCCTTGAATCACTTGTTCTCTTGTTTAGGAATGTTATGTGAATTTGAAAATCATGATTGAGTCACTTGATTTATAATTGATTCGTGAAAAGAATATGTCATATTCCTTTATGCATAACTTGTATACATCAAAGTAACATGCATTTATGGTTATGATAACTCTTGTTTGACATGTATTGTGAAAAGATGTTCCAATTGTTTAATGCCTTTGGGTTTATGACTTGATCCCCTAATTAGGTTAAGTTGCAACTTAAACCAATCATGATCAATTCACAATTATTTAATTTGTGCGCCAAACATTGGGCTTTGAGCCCATGAAACCATGGTGGGCATAAACAAAGACCATGGGCCTCTTAAGTTAGCAATGGGCCAATTGGAGGAGGTGTTGGGCCGAATGGGGTGTTAACTGCCCCATTTCCAGCGAGCCTATTAGAGGGTTAGGCCAAGACTCCTCACAAAGGTTCGGCTCTAAGGGTTTGCATGCAAGGTTCGCCGGGGTTATGCATTAAGGTTCGGTAGTGATTCAATGTGCATAGGTTCGGCAAATTTGAAGAGGATAGTGTCACACCCCCAATTTTCAACTAACGGAATCATACCGTTTGGGAACGTGACAAACCAGGATCTCAGATCATTAGACATAACGAAGACCTCTTTATGAATTTCAAAACATACTTTGGTCTAAAACTGTAACATCAAAGCTTTCAAAGTTTGCGGAAGCGTTTTAAAACAATAACAGTTGTAAAATGTAAATTACAATGCAAAGTTTTCAAATGTTCAAATCCAAATAACTATAATGTAAAGACATGCATGCGACTCAATCTCCTAGTCCATGCCTGCTTTCTTGTGCACCTTAGCGTCCTGAGAAAACATGTAAATCAAGTCAACACAAAGGTTGGTGCATTACACAGGTTTAAGCATTCACAAATGTTGAAATCACAGTTTGAATATAAAGTTTGCAGATAACATAATCACACATGCATAGTCATGATAGCTAGTCATTTATACTATTTACATAAGTGGTCGACACCGAAGCTGACTAGTGCATGCTATCGCATGTTTTGCCTTGCCACTATTGTCTAGCACAAACAATAGTAATGAGTGTTTGGTCAGTTAAACACCTGCGTAGATCCCATCTACCAAGTGAGGTTTGTCAAACCTAATAGATCTATTTCCAACGACCACGCTTTGCACTACGGCAAACTAAACGGTTCGAAATGTAAGGACTTGAAATGCTATGTTTGCACTCAATGTAAACAGCTAACTCATGCAAGTGATATGTATCTAAAAGTGTTTGTTGCACATGTTTTCTCCCCCAAAACAGTTAAAATAAGAAAGGGGCCGTGTACGCACCTTTGATTGTTGCAGAATGATCAAACACACTTAAACTCGTGTAGAAAGTCCTCCTACGAAGAACCTGTGTTGTAACAATAACCTAGTGTTATTCGGATTGTTGTTTTGTGCTTGAAATCACATACGTGTCAACACACGTATGTTAGAGTGTTAGGAATATGCATACGTAAGTACGCGAGACATTAAAATAGTTTAATAAAATCACCTCATCGTTTATGATTTTATTTAAACAAACGTAATTATACGCGATTACGTTTTCGTGTTAAAATATAAATTTTATTACCCTAATATGTTCGGAATTGGATTCTGGTCCTAACGCAATTCGAACGAGTCGAATCGGATTTAAAATGAATAAGATACGATTAAAATACTAAAATTTGATTCTTAAATCAAAAACCAGCAGGAGCAAGGATCGAACCCTTGACCTCCTGGACCATACCCATACGCCCCACCACTGATCTACTTCAATTTTTGTTAACAGAACTCTCAGGCAATTTGTTTTAATAAAGAGTTGACTGGTTTCCCTTTTGCTTATAAAACCGAACGGACTAACATCCAATTGGGCTCCAATTCAAATCTAATTAAGCCTAAAACTATAGGGCTTTGCTTCTAGGGATGTAAATGAGTTCATAGGTAGTTTTAATTTGACATTTTGCTTACAAAACCCGATCCATATGGGTTTAGATAGATTCGAACTAGAACCTCATCAATTTCAATTCAATTGGATGAAATTCGTTAATGTGAGGTCCTTAATTCATGGGGTTATCCCTAAAACGACTTCTACGAATCTCACTGCATATGCTGATTAGATTATGATTCTTGTTTGAGTACGAAACCCCCATTTGTTTATGTTAAAGAATCCTAATCATCAATTTCTTGTGATCCGATATTAGAACTTCGAATTAATACACGTTTATCCTTAGACGGAACTATCTGAAACTATTGATAACAATTAATTTGATTTTAAGTTTCGATTTCATGGAAACCCCAAATCATACTCTCTCAAGAACCCTAATTGTTGAACTCTTACAATTCGATATTATATCATGAAATTCACATATGGGTTTCCTTAAACTAATGATTTCGAAACTCTCGGTGCCAATTGATTTCATTCTTAAACTCGATTTAACAGAAACCCCCAAATCGTTTTATCCTAAGAACCCTAGAATTAGATTTCATAAAATTTGATGTTGTTTGCTACAATTAACATAGAGGTTATGTTAATCGATCTATTCTGAAGCTGATAGTAAAGTTTAATTTGATTATAATCCCCAATTAAGCAGAAGCCCCCAAATCGGTTTCTCATATGAACCCTAGAAATAAAACTCCATCAATTCGATGTAGTTACCAGAAATTGTTATATGGTTTTGCTTAATCGGCCATATTAGGGTGTGTAGAAGTAAATACTTACCTGTTTGATAACCAATTGAAGAGGATCGACTTTTAGGTCAATTTCGGTCGAGTTCTTGAATCAAACTCCTTCCTGTGGCTTCTTGATTCGAATTCTTGTATGCAACAGAGCCTAATAATGCCGACCAAAGATTCTGGAGTTCCAATTTCTTGAATTATAGTCGATATATACGAATTTGATAGTATAAAGTTGCGGTTTCGACTCTTGATTAACCATCGAGTTAAATTCGAGGTTTAATGTCCTCAATAACTAATGATAACGGTTAATCATCATTATTGTGTACTGATTGAGTGATTAATTCGGCTATTAACATTGTATTAATACAAAATTTGAATTTCATTTGTTAATCCATACGAATTTTGACTTGTAAAAGTCAAAATTTGGTATTTTCATGTATTGCAAGCTTAACCATCATGGTTTAAGTGTTTCTAAACCTGTTTTGGTAAATACTAGTCCTTCTCATTTAGTTGCGTATGATTTCGTATGATTTCTGTTAGTTTCGGGTTAACGGAGTTAACCGAAAATGCGGAATTGTCACATCATCCCCTTGTTGAAGGAATTTTCGTCCCGAAAATTGTAAAATGTTAGAAGTAGTTAGGAAACTACTTACGAGTTTAAATTGTACGTGTTAGTGTGGTTTGATCATTCCGTGTGCTTGTGTGTACTCACACACAAAATCTATTGCTTGCAACATCACAACTAAGTGTGATCGTTCAATGTAACTGTTTTCGTGTACACTAGTTAGTTCACCTAACTGTGACTGTTTGTGTTTGATCATACTGTGCTGTGTAACCTCACACATAGTGAGTGTCTGTAACTGTTTGTACTATGCAACCCCGCGCATAGCAAAATGTGTGTAACTAATCATGCATGTACTACCATAACATGTAACATATGAAATGTAGCACATAAAATGTATAAAATGTAATGTAGCACAAATGTTTGTAACAAAACCAATTGAATAAAGTGTTTGTGCTTACAGTTTGAAATTTGCAATGTTGATGTGTGAAGCATCACGTCATCCCCTTGTTGAAGGAAATTTCGTCCCGAAATTTAACGTGCGCTCTCTGTGTTTCTAGTTGTTTTGAACAGATGAGGATATTTCTTCATCATTTGATCTTCTCGTTCCCATGTGAATTCAGGACCACGTCTTGAATTCCACCGAACTTTGACTATCAGAATCTTGCTTTGCTTAAGTTGTTTGACCTCTCGGTCCATGATTTCTGCTGGTTCTTCAATGAATCGTAACTGTTCATCTATTTGTATTTCTTCCAATGGTACAATCAATGTCTCATCAGAAAGAAATTTCTTTAAGTTTGAAACATGAAAGACATCATGAACTCCACTGAGTTCATCCGGTAGTTTGAGTTGATACGCAACCGGACCAATCCTTTTCAGGATCTCAAAAGGTCCTACGTACCATGGACTAAGCTTTCCGCGCTTGCCAAATCGTATCACACCTTTCCAAGGTGATACTTTTAGAAGAACTCGGTCTCCTACTTGAAATTCCAACGGTTTACGACGTTTGTCAGCATAACTCTTCTGTCGATCCCGGGCCGCTGCCATACGGTTCCGGATTTGAACTATCTTCTCTGTCGTCTCGTGCACTAGTTCAGGACCGGTAATCTGACTGTCACCAATTTCAGCCCAGCAAACTGGTGAACGACATTTGCGACCATACAAAGCTTCAAACGGTGCTGCCTGAATACTTGTATGATAACTATTGTTGTAAGAGAATTCCACTAACGGTAAATGATTTTCCCAGCTATCACCAAAGTCAATTACACAAGCTCGTAACATATCCTCGAGCGTTTGAATCGTACGTTCACTCTGACCGTCGGTCTGTGGATGATAGGCAGTACTCATATCCAAACGAGTTCCCAATGACTTATGGAGTGACTTCCAAAAATTTGAAGTGAATCGAGCATCTCTATCTGATATAATAGAAATTGGCACGCCATGTCGTGCTACCACTTCCTTGATGTAAATACGAGTCAGTTTCTCCATCTTGTCAGTTTCCTTGATTGCTAAGAAATGTGCAGATTTCGTTAATCGATCGACAATTACCCATATCGTATCACAACCACTCGGAGTACGGGGTAACTTAGTAATGAAGTCCATCGAAATCTGTTCCCATTTCCACATCGGTATCTCTGGTTGTTGCAGTAAAACAGATGGTTTCTGATATTCCACTTTGACTTTCGAACAAGTCAAACACTTGCTAACGTATCTAGCAATGTCAGCTTTCATGTGAGGCCACCAATACAGTGCCTTCAAGTCATGATACATCTTGTCTGATCCCGGATGGACTGAATACCTGGACTTGTGTGCTTCATCCATCACAAGTTCCCTCAACCCTCCATATAAAGGTATCCACAATCGATTAATGAAATAACGAATTCCATCAGGTTTAACATCCAATTGTTCTTCCATTCCTCGTAAGGATTCCTGTACCAAGTTTTCCTTTTTCAAGGCCTCGAGCTGAGCACTGCGTCCCTTGTCAGGTAAGTCAGTATGTATCGTCATCATAAGTGCGCGAACCCGTTTTGTTGAAGTATCTTTTCTGCTTAAAGCATCAGCTACCACGTTAGCTTTTCCCGGGTGATACTTAATCGCGCATTCGTAGTCGTTCAACAACTCAACCCATCGTCGCTGTCTCATATTAAGCTCCTTCTGATCAAAGATATGCTGCAAACTCTTATGATCAGTGTAAATAGTACACTTAGTTCCATACAAGTAATGCCTCCAAATCTTCAAAGCAAAAACCACTGCTCCTAACTCCAAGTCATGAGTAGTGTAATTCTTTTCGTGTGGTTGTAGTTGCCTTGAAGCATAAGCAATCACTTTATTACGTTGCATCAACACACATCCCAAACCCTGTGCAGATGCATCACAATACACCACAAAGTCTTCCGTCCCTTCCGGTAAGGACAGAATCGGTGCACTGCAGAGTTTCTGTTTCAACAATTGAAATGCAGCTTCCTGTTTATCCGTCCAGTTATACTTCGTTCCCTTGTGCGTAAGAGCTGTAAGTGGTTGAGCGATCTTTGAAAATCCCTCAATGAATCGTCGGTAGTAACCTGCCAAACCAAGGAATTGTCGTACCTCGGTAGGTGTCTTTGGTGCTTCCCAATTCTTAATCGCTTCAATCTTTGCTGGATCAACGTGTATGCCCTTTTCATTGACTATATGACCCAAGAATTGTACTTCTCGCATCCAGAAATCACATTTCGAGAACTTAGCGTACAATTGTTCCTGTTTCAGTAATTCCAACAGTAATCGAAGATGTTCAGCATGCTCCTCTTCGGTCTGAGAATAGATGAGAATGTCATCAATAAAAACAATGACAAACTTATCGAGATAAGGTTTACAAACACGATTCATGAGATCCATGAATACAGCTGGAGCGTTTGTCAACCCAAATGGCATGACCAAGAACTCATAATGGCCATAGCGCGTCCTGAATGCTGTCTTCGGAATATCTTCTTCTTGAACTCTGAGTTGATGATAACCCGATCTGAGGTCAATCTTCGAGTAGTAACTCGAACCTTGCAACTGATCGAACAGATCGTCAATTCTAGGTAACGGATACCGGTTTTTGATAGTAACCTTGTTAAGTTCCCTGTAATCGATGCACATACGGAAAGTCCCATCCTTCTTTTTAACAAATAAGACAGGAGCTCCCCACGGTGAAAAACTAGGTCGTATAAAACCCTTATCCAACAACTCTTGCAGTCATGTAGATAACTCTTGCATTTCTGACGGTGCAAGTCGATAAGGCGCCCTTGCTATCGGTGCTGCATCTGGTGTAAGGTCGATTCGAAATTCCACCTGTCTGATAGGCGGTAATCCCGGTAAGTCTTCTGGAAATACTTCCGGAAATTCACATACTACTGGAATGTCTTCAATCTTCTTCTCAGCTACCGGCTTTTCAGTTATCAGTGCTATAACTGCCGTATGACCTTTACGCAGACATTTATGTGCTTTCATACAAGATATGAGACGCAGTGGCGTACTGCTCTTCTCGCCTTGTACATACAATGTCTCTCCATGCGAAAGAGGTATACGAACGATCTTTTCATGGCATACTATTTCAGCCTGGTGTTTGGACAACCAGTCCATGCCAATGACTACATCAAAACTGCCTAAAGTGATAGGCATAAGATCAATTTACAATGTTTGACCCATCAAGTCAAGCATACATCCCTTAAGGATTTGTTCAACTACAATTAGCTTACCATCAGCTAGTTCTACAGTGTATGGATTTTCTAAGGCAGTGGGACTAACATTTAGCAACTTAGCAAGTGAACTAGATACAAAACTCCGATCTGCACCAGTGTCAAATAACATAGAGGCATTGTGATTATTTAAGAGGAACGTACCCGTGACAATGTTGGGATCCTCCCGTGCTTGACGTCCTCCAATCACAAACGCCCTGCCCCTAGCACCATTGTTGTTGTTGTTGTTATTGGTGCCATTGCCGTTACCGTTGCCATTGTCGTTGCCATTTGTATTGTTATCCCCACCCTTCTTGAGTTGTGGGCAATCCTTTTTAAAGTGCCCCATCTTACCACACTCAAAGCAGCCCTTCTGTGCATTATTCTGGTTGTTATTCTGGTTGTTGGAACTGTTTTGCAGCTCTCCACGGCAATCCTTAGCTGCATGCCCTGTTTTACCACACCTTTGATACCTAAACTTATCACACTGATTTCCAGCATGATGAAATCCACACTTATTGCACTTTGGGTGTTTACCAATATAACCCCTTGACGATGATGACTGCTGACCACTATTCGAATTGTTGTAAGACTTGTTTGAATCTTGCTTCCGGTTCTGCTGAAACGGCTGTTGGTTATAGTTCTTGGTGTTGCTGCTTTCCCACTTCCTCTTGTGGTCTCCCACCTTAGTAGCTGATGTCCGTTTAGGCAAAGGTCCTTGCAACACTGCCTGATCAGTTAATTGGTGCGCCAGTCGCACAGCTTGTTGGATTGTTGTGGGATTTGCAGATGTAACCAAGCCCTGGATCTGAGGCACCAATCCCCCGATGTACCTCTCTATCCACTTGCTGGCTGGAGTAGCCATGTGAGGTAGAAGTCTGGCCAGTTCATGTGACCGGGTCGTGTATTCCTCAATGTTTGACCCCTCCATCTTAAGATGCCAATACTCCTCCTCCAGTTTCTGCATCTCACTGCGAGGGCAGTACTCTTCCTGCAATAAAGTCTTGAAACCATTCCAAGTCAAGGCATTAGCCTCACCCAA
Source organism: Mikania micrantha (assembly GCA_009363875.1). Lineage (NCBI taxonomy): Eukaryota > Viridiplantae > Streptophyta > Magnoliopsida > Asterales > Asteraceae > Mikania > Mikania micrantha. Next base: position 14,827,447 of record CM018694.1, on the reverse strand, counting down.
TCCCAAAGTCTGGACATTCGAGTTCCACCAAGTCAATGCTGGACCCTCCAACGTTCCAGTGGCATACTTTACCTTATTCTCCTCAGGGCAGTTGCACATTTCAAACACTGATTCAGCCTTCTCAATCCATCGAAGGAGTCCAATGGCCCCCTCCGATCCTTTGAAGTTATGTGGTTTACAGTCCAAGAACATCTTGAACGTGCACACCGGTGGATTCACCAATCCCCCTGCTGGACCCTTTGGCCCTGTAGTGTGTGTCTGAACGTAGTTCGCGATTGCCTCCGCGACCCTGTTATTGATCAGCTCATTGAGCTCAGCAACTGTCATTTGTACGTTCTCTCCGGCCATTATCTTCCTAGTTAAAAGAAACATTAAAGTGTTATCAAAGTCCATTGTGACATGTGTAAACAATACAACAAACAACAACCATGTAATGTAGAAATCAACACAACTGTTGTCAGTAAATAATAGCTTTCAATAGATAATAATCTGATTTGAGTACAATACTTTCAAAATCAAGACATAAGTTTTCAAACTTCTAACGTAGGGACACAACCCGCCCCTAATAAGTTTAAACAAAATAAAGAAAATCAATCATCCTCAATAGTGGACTCAGGATCAGATTCAACAGCTGGTGCTGGTTCCTCCCCTTCCTCCTCTTCATCCTCTTCGTCCTCTTCTTCATTTTCCGAGACCACCAAGTCTTCCAAGGTTTCAAGTCTGCCTTCCAGAATCTCAGCTCGGTCCTCAGAAGCTTGAAGACGACCAGTCAAATGGATGATCTCATCTCGCATCTCATTAACCAGGTGGGCAAGGTTATCTTGCCTTTCATTTGCATCCCAGAGTTCCCGAACGTTGTACTCAATTCTATCATTAGCCCAGCACAAGTCCTCACGTAGTTTGGCAATCTCCTCAGAGTCAGTCCGTTGCCTCTTAGGCTCAGGAACATCCAATGCAGGTGGTGGATGAGTAGAAGGTCCCTCAGCAGGAATCTCCTGAGTACCCTCAGCTGGCTCCTCCTCCGGATCCTCATCCGGGTCCTCATCCGGATCCTCCTCCGGATCCTCCTCCGGGTCCTCATCCGGATCCTCCGCCGGATCCTCCTCAGGGTCTGAGTCATCTCTCTCAGGTGGTGGAGGAGATGGGATAGGTGGTGCTGGTGATGATGGTGGTACTGGAACTACTGGCTCCTCATCCTCCGAATCATCAATGTATATGTATGGTGCTGATGATGAAGATGCCATGCCTGTTACATAATATTATATGTAAGTGCAGTGTCGTGGAATGTGTAAACAAGTCTGTCACATAATGCCATATGTAATTTCTAAGTGATATGTGTAAGTATGCGTGTCTAATGTCTAACAGTTATAGTCTAAGTCTACAAATGCAAACCTAGTTTCCTATAACCAATGTCTCTGATACCAATCTGTCACACCCACAATTTTCAACTAACGGAATCATACCGTTTGGGAACGTGACAAACCAGGATCTCAGATCATTAGACATAATGAAGACCTCTATATGAATTTCAAAACATACTTTGGTCTAAAACTGTAACATCAAAGCTTTCAAAGTTTGCGGAAGCGTTTTAAAACAATAACAGTTGTAAAATGTAAATTACAATGCAAAGTTTTCAAATGTTCAAATCCAAATAACTATAATGTAAAGACATGCATGCGACTCAATCTCCTAGTCCATGCCTGCTTTCTTGTGCACCTTAGCGTCCTGAGAAAACATGTAAATCAAGTCAACACAAAGGTTGGTGCATTACATAGGTTTAAGCATTCACAAATGTTGAAATCACAGTTTGAATATAAAGTTTGCAGATAACATAATCACACATGCATAGTCATGATAGCTAGTCATTTATACTATTTACATAAGTGGTCGACACCGAAGCTGACTAGTGCATGCTATCGCATGTTTTGCCTTGCCACTATTGTCTAGCACAAACAATAGTAATGAGTGTTTGGTCAGTGAAACACCTGCGTAGATCCCATCTACCAAGTGAGGTTTGTCAAACCTAATAGATCTATTTCCAACTACCACGCTTTGCACTACGGCAAACTAAACGGTTCGAAATGTAAGGACTTGAAATGCTATGTTTGCACTCAATGTAAACAGCTAACTCATGCAAGTGATATGTATCTAAAAGTGTTTGTTGCACATGTTTTCTCTCCCAAAACAGTTAAAATAAGAAAGGGGCCGTGTACGCACCTTTGATTGTTGCAGAATGATCAAACACACTTAAACTCGTGTAGAAAGTCCTCCTACGAAGAACCTGTGTTGTAACAATAACCTAGTGTTATTCGGATTGTTGTTTTGTGCTTGAAATCACATACGTGTCAACACACGTATGTTAGAGTGTTAGGAATATGCATACGTAAGTACGCGAGACTTTAAAATAGTTTAATAAAATCACCTCATCGTTTATGATTTTATTTAAACAAACGTAATTATACGCGATTACGTTTTCGTTTTAAAATATAAATTTTATTACCCTAAAATGTTCGGAATTGGATTCTGGTCCTAACGCAATTCGAACGAGTCGAATCGGATTTAAAATGAATATGATACGATTAAAATACTAAAATTTGATTCTTAAATCAGAAACCAGCAGGAGCAAGGATCGAACCCTTGACCTCCTGGACCATACCCACACGCCCCACCACTGATCTGCTTCAATTTTTGTTAACAGAACTCTCAGGCAATTTGTTTTAATAAAGAGTTGACTGGTTTCCCTTTTGCTTATAAAACCGAACGGACTAACATCCAATTGGGCTCCAATTCAAATCTAATTAAGCCTAAAACGATAGGGCTTTGCTTCTAGGGATCTAAATGAGTTCATAGGTAGTTTTAATTTGACATTTTCCTTACAAAACCCGATCCATATGGGTTTAGATAGATTCGAACTAGAACCTCATCAATTTCAATTCAATTGGATGAAATTCGTTAATGTGAGGTCCTGAATTCATGGGGTTATCCCTAAAACGACTTCTACGAATCTCACTACATATGCTGATTAGATTATGATTCTTGTTTGAGTACGAAACCCTCATTCGTTTATGTTAAAGAATCCTAATCATCAATTTCTTGTGATCCGATATTAGAACTTCGAATTAATACACGTTTATCCTTAGTCGGAACTATCTGAAACTATTGATAACAATTAATTTGAATTTAAGTTTCGATTTCATGGAAACCCCCAAATCATACTCTCTCAAGAACCCTAATTGTTGAACTCTTACAATTCGATATTATATCATGAAATTCACATATGGGTTTCCTTAAACTAATGATTTCAAAACTCTCGGTGCCAATTGATTTCATTCTTAAACTCGATTTAACAGAAACCCCCAAATCGTTTTATCCTAAGAACCCTAGAATTAGATTTCATAAAATTTGATGTTGTTTGCTACAATTAACATAGAGGTTATGTTAATCGATCTATTCTGAAGCTGATAGTAAAGTTTAATTTGATTATAATCCCCGATTAAGCAGAAGCCCCCAAATCGGTTTCTCATATGAACCTTAGAAATCAAACTCCATCAATTCGATGTAGTTACCAGAAATTGTTATATGGTTTTGCTTAATCGGCCATATTAGGGTGTGTAGAAGTAAATACTTACCTGTTTGATAACCAATTGAAGAGGATCGACTTTTAGGTCAATTTCGGTCGAGTTCTTGAATCAAACTCCTTCCCGTGGCTTCTTGATTCGAATTCTTGTATGCAACAGAGCCTAATAATGCCGACCAAAGATTCTGGAGTTCCAATTTCTTGAATTATAGTCGATATATACGAATTTGGTAGTATAAAGTTGCGGTTTCGACTCTTGATTAACCATCGAGTTAAATTCGAGGTTTAATGTCCTCAATAACTAATGATAACGGTTAATCATCATTATTGTGTACTGATTGAGTGATTAATTCGGCTATTAACACTGTATTAATACGAAATTTGAATTTCATTTGTTAATCCATACGAATTTTGACTTGTAAAAGTCAAAATTTGGTATTTTCATGTATTGCAAGCTTAACCATCATGGTTTAAGTGTTTCTAAACCTGTTTTGGTAAATACTAGTCCTTCTCATTTAGTTGCGTATGATTTCGTATGATTTCTGTTAGTTTCGGGTTAACGGAGTTAACCGAAAATGCCGAATTGTCACAGTTAGGTTCGTGGGGTTTAACCCTAGGTTCGGCCACAAATGTCTCTCACAAAGTTCGGCTGAATAATCCAAGGTTCGTTTTACCCATGGTTCGGCCATGCAACCCTAAGTTTCGGCGAACTGATCAACGAACCATGCAAGGTTCGGCTACATCCCAAGGGTTCGGCAAGCTCATGATGGTTCGTGTGATGCTCAGAGGTTCGCCTAGCAAGATTAGGTTCGTTCCTAGTAAAATGGTTCGCGAGTTCATGGGTTCGTGGATCTGCGAGAAGGTTCGTCTGGTCCAGAAGGTTCGCAGCCTGTACAGAGGTTCGTTGGTGGCTCAGAAAGGTTCGTGACATACATGGTGGTTCGGCACAGGTTCGTGAAGCCCCCTTAGGGTTCGGCTAGTGATCAGCGAACCATACAGGTTCGTGAGACCCACTTAGGGTTCGGCTCCATAACCATTGCCGAACCTGTCGCACCTGCATCTTCATCATCGAACCTCCCCGACATCGAGGGCCTGTGTTGTGTTGCTGCTGTTCCTGAACCTCTTTTCGAAGGCATAGGATCAACATTACTTTGGTTCTAAGTCGATTGTAGTGTTGGTTGACAAGAACACACCAAAAACCCTAAATTTTCGAACTATTTAAGCATCAATACCTCGAGATCCCGTGGATAAAACTTCAGATCTGTGGTACTCCTTAGCAGAGGATGTTAAGAGCTACGCGTGGGCACCAAGAACACCCAAATCCGTTGAGAAACGAGCGAGATACGTGCGTTTGAAGCTTGGTTTTTCTAGTGAGAAGGTGGTGGACGAAAATCTAGAGAGAGAGAGAGAGGTGTGGTTGAATTAAATGAGAGGAAAGCCTTCTTCAAGGCTTTTATACTACGTGTGGTATCCGGGTTCGTTTCGGTTGCTCGGTTCGCGTTTTCGGAACTTAATGCGTATTTTACGCGTTTTTAATAAAATAGTTATTATTCTCATCATTTTGATGAGTTTCAAAATTGTAAAATGTAAAATAAATTATTTTACTTATTTTTACTCTTCGTTCGTTGTCAGATCGTTAAACAAATACAATTACGTGTATGCCCGCAATCGCGTACGTTTTTCGATCGTATTATTTAGTTATTGTCGTTTAATCATAATTATAAGTTCAACATTCGTATCGTTATGGATCGTCACCCATAATCATACTCAGTCTCGCTTACATATTACGATTTTTGTTTAATTAACTCGTTTGTCATACTATTCGTCTAAACACTACGCACTAACACTATCCCATTGTTGCTCGGTTTGCGTTTTCGTCGCGTTTCCGGAACTTTACGCGTAATTTATTTGTTTTAAATAAAGGATAGTTGTTTTTAATTATTTTGATGAGTTTCAAAATTGTAAAATGTTATTTATTTAATTTTTTTATTAAATTAAGGTTGTTCGTGTCGTGTTTCGTTTTCGTTTCATCAAATCGTGTCACCATCGCGCGTATTCGTTCGAATCGTCATTCGAACGAACACGACGATGGTTTTGCTTTCTGACTTTGGTTTTCTACTTTCCAGTTATCATTTCAGAACGTTAAACTCACAGATATGTTTGTGTGAATCGTCACCCACGCAAACACACAGTCAGTTCGTTATTCTGAAACGACACTGCAATATTGTTTAAATTGTGTTTCCTCACTGTCGGACTCAACGAAACATCCTGTTTTCACATTGTTTTCACACTGATTTATCGGCCATCCGATTCCTGTCATGTATGGATATCGGATCGCAACCGATTTGTTCTTGTTATCTGTTTGAACACTCTTGTTTCTCATGATCTGTTGTGTTAATTGTACTTACGTTTTCACTTAAATACACACAACTAATATTTCAAATGCGTGTTGTACTTACAGTATTTAAGTTTACACGAAAATACGTACAACTGATTCTTGTATTTAGATTTCTGTTAATACAAGTACTGTTTATACACATGTATGTACACATAGTTACTGTTGAAAGTACACGCACCGTACGGACTTGCCGGCCGGTCATGTACTAGTTGTCACAGTCTCCCCTTGTTAAAGAAATTTCGTCTCGAAATTTAAGCATAAAGGTCGGGCTTTACTTCTCAAACAGGTGGGGATGCTTTGTCTTCATGTTATCCTCGCGCTCGCAGGTAAATTCTGGTCCACGCTTGGAGTTCCATCGAACCTTTACAATAGGGATATGGCTTCGTTTTAGTTTCTTCACTTCACGTTCCATAATCTCTACAGGTTCTTCAATGAAGTGTAGTTGTTCATCGATTTGTATCCCTTCCAATGGTATGATCAACGTTTCATCTGCTAAGCACCTTTTTAGATTTGATACATGAAACACATCGTGTACTCCGCTGAGCTCATCAGGGAGTTTGAGTCTGTATACTATAGGACCTATGCGTTGAGTAATCTCAAACGGTCCGACATACCTAGGTGCTAGCTTGCCTTTAGCCCTAAAGCGAACTACGCCTTTCCATGGGGGACACTTTCAACATGACCCGGTCACCCACATCGAATTCTAAAGACTTGCGCCGTTTGTCGGCGTAACTCTTTTGGCGGCTACGTGTTGCTTGTAATCTCCGTTGTATCTGGGCAATCTTTTCAGTAGTTTCCTCAATAAGTTCAGGCCTAGTAATTCTGTTGTCTCCCACTTTGGTCCAACAAATTGGAGACCGACATTTTCTACCATAAAGTGCTTCAAAAGGAGCACATCTGATGCTGCTGTGGTAGCTATTGTTGTAGGAGAACTCAATGAGTGGTAGATGAGTATCCCAACTTCCACCGAATCTAGGATGCATGTTCTCAACATATCCTCCAGGGTTTGAATGGTGCGCTCGCTTTGTTCATCCGTTTGTGGATGATAAGCGGTGCTCAAGTTAACACTTGTCCCTAAGGATTGTTGCAATGTTTGCCAGAACCGTGAAGTAAATTGACTGTCCCGGTCTGAAATAATAGACAGTGGCACCCCGTGCCTTACTACTATTTCATCAATGTATAGTCTTGCCAGTTTCTCCATCTTGTATGTCTCTCTGATTGGCAAGAAGTGTGCGGACTTGGTCAATCTATCAATGATGACCCAAACAGAATCGTATCCGCTGGAAGTGCGGGGTAGCTTGGTAATGAAATCCATAGCTATTTGTTCCCACTTCCATTGTGGTATCTCTAGTTGTTCCAGCAAACCCGAAGGTTTCTGGTGTTCAGCTTTGACTTTGGCACATGTGATGCATTTGCCAACATAAGTGGCAACATCTTTCTTCATTCCCGGCCACCAATAAAATGACCTAAGATCTTGGTACATCTTATCGGCACCAGGGTGAACTGAATAACGTGTTTTGAGTGCCTCGTCAAGTATGAGTGTTCGAAGTTCATCTACTGCTGGAATCCAAACACGATCTAGATAATAGATAACTCCTTCTTGTTTAGTCTTGAAATGTTTCTCGACTTCATAATTGAGCTCGCGTTTCAGATTGTCTCTTGCCACTGTCTCTTGTTGTGCTTGTAGAATGTGATCTCTCAAACTTGTTTGCACGGTCATTCCAATTGCGCGAACACATAAGGGTTTGACTCTTTCCTTCCGGCTCAAAGCATCTGCAACAACATTTGCTTTGCCCGGATGGTATTTGATCACACAATCGTAATCGTTTAGGAGCTCAACCGAACGTCTCTGTCTCATGTTAAGATCCTTCTGATCGAATATGTGTTGTAAACTCTTGTGATCTGCGAAGATAGAGCACTTGGTACCATACAGGTAGTGTCTCCAAATCTTTAGAGCAAAGACAACAGCTCCCAGTTCGAGATCGTGTGTCGTGTAATTCTTCTCATGTATCTTCAACTGTCTTGAGGCATAAGCAATGACTTTGTCTCGTTGCATCAAAACACATCCGAGTCCCTGATGGGAAGCATCACAATAAACTACAAAGTCATCATTGCCTTCTAGGAGTGTTAAGATTGCAGCATCGCACAATCTTTGTTTCAGTGTCTGGAATGCCTCTTCTTGTTTATGTGTCCACACAAAAGGTTCAGACTTCTGTGTGAGCTTGGTGAGTGGCAAGGCTATCTTAGAGAAATTCGAAATGAATCTTGTTGGACCAAAAGAACCAATGAGTCTGATCAGAAAATCCTCTAAGTCCCACAGGCACACAACAACTGAAGAAGAGCACAACAGCTGAAGACAAACGACTGTTGAAGAGAAGATCTGAAGAGTTACAAGCTCTGAAGAACAAGTCTTCAGATGTTGTTCACAACAGCTGAAGTGTTAGTTTTCAGATGTTGTAGTTAGTCTTCAGTAGTTTTAGTTTAATTTCAGTAGTTTTAGTTCTTCAGTAGTTGTAAGAGGATGTCTTCAGTAGTTGTAAACATCCTCAGTAGTTTTGGTTATTTCAGTTGTTATCTTTTGTCTGTTAGGTGTCAACATCATGTGACATCATCAGACGTCACTGCTTCTATATAAGGGCAGTTGACATATTGTATCTTTAACGAAGTTAGTGTGAATTGAATGAGATTATTCCTTTTGCAGAATTCTCTTTCTATAACAACTTGTGCTTTACTGTTCTATTAGATTAACTTTGTTCTTGCTAATTTTGAGCTAATTCATCGTTGAATTCCGCTGCTATAACCTAATATTGATCAAATGAGAACATCTGATCCTACAATTGGTATCAGAGCTGGTTAATCATTGATCGATTAAACAATTGATCTCTGAAACTGCTCAATTCAGTTCTCTGGTTGATCGAATTAGCCGATTAGTAAAAATTTGTTATAGATTGAAGTTTTCTGATAACTTCTGTTGATTTGTTTTTCAATATCAATTTGTTTTGAATCAATTGGTTGAAGTTTGTGTTAATTCATTTGAATTTTGTTGATATTGATTGAATCTGAGATCATGACAACTCCAAACAATGATCCGCACAACACAGGCTCCGCAACCAAGCCTCTGATGCTGGTTCGGAGTGAGTACAACATTGGGCAACGTAGAATGCTACATCACCTGTCAATTAACAGTGCAGGATGTTAGAAATCTGTAGTGCATGGTCCGTATAAACCCATGATCACTGATCCTGAAACTAAAATCATGATTCCGAAACCATCGGATATGTATTCAGAGGAGGATATCAAATTGTTTGAAATTGATGCGAAAGCTCATGGTATTCTAGCCATGGCTTTGCCAAATGAGATTTATTCAGGCTTGATGCATCATGATACTGCTCATGATCTCTGGGTTGCACTGAAAGAACAATTCGGTAGAACCGATGAGGTTTTAGCAAATACTAGAGAAATCCTTGCTCAACAGTATGAGACTTTCTCTCATAGAAAGAGTGAGTCATTGACCCAACAATTTGAGCGGTTTTCATGTTTGATTTCTGAATTGAAAATGGTTAAGCAGGAGTATACAAATAGTCGGATGAACAACAGATTTCTCAGATCACTGCCTGAGAGATGGGACACTTATACTATTGTCTTACGCTCTAATGCTGTAACATCAGTGCCGGAACCGCCACCGGAACAGTGATCTCTACAGTACAGGAACAGTAAAACAGGTATGAATCATACACATTTCAGTAATTTTCATATTCATAGCATTTATCATTATCATGGTGAGTTGTCATAGAACAGATTCAGACACATTTAACAGAAACACAGTTCAGAAAAATGGTTCTTGAGTCGGATAATTATCTGGCAATACAGAACCATCATGTGATTATTTGTTTAGGATTTATTATGTATAAACGTATGTGAGGTCTTACAGAACAAAACACACGAATATTGTTATGTGAATGCTAAATTTACGGGTTATTCGTATAGGTGACGATCTGTACGAATATATCTGAAAGTTTAACGTTCTGAATGATATTCTAAAATTAGAAAACAAGATTGAAAGGTATAGTTATCGTCGTGTTCGCGCGAGTGACGATCCGAACGAATACGCGCGACGACCGTACATTTCGATTTAAACAGTTAATTAATATTTTAAATTTGTTTATAAATAAGAAGATATTAGTTAATTTATTAGGAATCACAACCTAGAATAATTAAAAGATCTCTAATTTTATAATCTTGTCGTTCCGTCGCGAAAACTACACCATCCGACCTTTTACGCGAAACCGATCGAGACCGAACGAGTGGGTATTATAACTCACATTAAATGAAACATTTATGTTCCAACCACCTACACCAACCTCCCTCCTCATTCTCAAACTCGTCACTCTCTCTCTAGCTCTCTCTCTCTTTAGAAATTTCAACTTCTCTCTAAGATTGGAAGCTTGTTTCAAGTGGGATTCGATCAAACTTGGCGTCATCTTGATCCTCTCATCTCGTAGATCACGGGAGTACAACTTATCTGAGCTTTCATCCACGAAATTCGAGGTAATGTTTAAGTTTAAACTCGATTTTGTAGGGTTTCACGAACTCATGTAAGTTTTGCTATGTTAATCGATTTTAAACACTAGAAACACTTAGGTGTAGGTGCACACACGTTTATGTATTGTTAGAAATGGGTTGTGACAGGTTAAGATCTCAAGAAGGAGGATGGAAGCCATGGAAAGTTTCAGGTTCGTTGGCCGAACCTTTTCCTCAACAAACGGCCGAACTCTTCATCTGAGAGCCGAACCCTGCGAGCCCTGCCCCGAACCTACAAGGGCCTGCAACGAACCCTGCAGTCCTTGAACCACACACCTGCACCGACCAATTTTCTGCAACGAACCCTACAGCCCACGTGCAACGAACCCTGCATCAACCTGCCAACGAACCCTGCAACTCCACATGGGCGAACCTTGACTCATAGGCTTCAGCGAGCCTTGTGATGGCCGAACCCAAGATAATCCACGAACCCATGTGATGTGGCGAACCTGGAACCAAACGACTACACAAGGGCCGAACCCTGAGGGTTCGTAGGAATTGGGAGGATTAGCCGAACCCTTGGTCCATAACTCAACAAGGTTCGCTGCTATGTAAGGGTATTCGGGCCAAATTTTATAAAACCTAGATTATCATGATGCATGGAGATCTAAGAACAATAGAACAAGTGTAAACGATCTAGGAATGTTAGTTGGTCTTAAAAACCTAAGTATCATGAGAAATCAAGCCCATAATGGACATGCATGCATGGAATACACTATGTGAATGCATGGGAATTCACGTAGGCTATGCATGAAATAAACAACTTGGAATTTTGCATGGGATTAATACAAGGGATGATTACAGATGATGAGGAATAATGAAGCCATAGGTGGAGTAGAATTTCTATAACTGATGTCATTAACACTTATTAACAACTTAAAATGAGTTGATAACATAAATAACTTGGACATCTATGTCACATGGTTCAAACCTTTACAATTATGATCAAGGAGGAACCAAGAGTTTGTTATTGGGTCTAAGTGGGCCCAATGGGATTACATTAAGCCTATCATATATTCAAAGCTTATTCAAAGTTTAGTAATGATATTTTGATAAAATAAATGGCATTGTGAATTTAGTTAAAAGATGATTTAGTAAATTTCTAAAATCTTGTTTAATTTGAAATGTAAATTGTAAATGACACCGGTTTCTTTTAAGTCTATTAAGTTAATTGTAATGGTTTGATTTAAATATTTACTTTGATTCAATTGTTTGAGGACTTGTTGAAAAAGAGACGATTTAATTGTCTGGAATTGTTTTAAAAACAAAGGAAACTCTGCCGAAATTTTCTAAAATTTAAAGGTAAGTTGTAACTAATCATGGGAATTGGGATCATAAGAAGGGTAATTAAGATAGAGTAGATCTTAGATACACTTAGTATTAAGACACTTAGTTGCACACACAACAAGACTCAAGGTCTTAGGCACAACGACTACTACGCGTACTTATTATATTCGAATTCTTATAAAATAACTCAGGAACCGAAGAAACTTAGCTTACATACAGGAGCGCGCATTTTGTGTTAGATCAAATTACATAGCAGCACAGGTGAGTTCATTGCCCCTTTTCTAACATTTTTGTTTTAAAACGCGGGGCTGAGAAGCATGCGTAAACTGTTTATTTAAATTGTTTACTTGAATGCTTTTAAATTATATATTTTACATATATATAAATGTTATCCTAGATCATGTCTAGGAAGATTTTATGCAGGTTATTAACTGATTCACTTATATATTAAGTGAATAATCAAGTTAAACTAAACTTTTCAATAAGTCAAAACATTTCAAACAAATCAAACTAGACATTTTGACAAATCAAGTGGGTGAATTCAAGGGATCAAAACAAACATTTTGACAAAACAAGTGGGTGAATTCAAGGGATCAAATCAAGCATTTTGACAAAACAAGTGTGGGACATCAAGACATCAATAAAACAATCTTTGCAAAGACAACATTCAATGTTCTATAAACCAAGTGTTTGTTGAACAATGAATCAAGTGTACTACCGATCAATGAATCTTGTATTCTATGATCAACACATCAAGTACATCTTGTGACAAAAATCAGACGATCATTAAATCATTTTAAGGGATAGTATGGGAAATATCAGAGATAACATTTGCCAACACATTGAATCCAGAAATCCTATATTTCAAGAAGTCCTAGCTAGACTGATTGACTTGTAGGTCTTATGTTTGATGATATTTACAGAATTCCCTAACTACTAAGTACCTAGATTGACAGACTAGTCTACTCGAGTATGACCATAGGCCCCAATCATAAGGACTTAGATTTTATTAAATGTTTATTTACTTGTTTAATTAAGCATTTATAACTGTTTATACAATTGTGTGGTTGATCATATTGTATGATGAACTTAAGGAATCAACAGGGATTTCAAATGATTGTAATGACAGGAACAATAAACAGAGGTACATATGGGATTGTGTTAAGGGTAAAAATGCTTAATTATCATTAACAACAATGTCATATGTGAATTAGTATGTGGTGGGATGTTGGCTGGGCGGGCGGTAAGTTCGACCCTACATATGCCCTATATATAAGCATACCGATTTGGATATTACATGTGAAGTTAATGAGGTTAGGGTCTTTACCAAAGGAGGTTTTCAAATCATTTTCAAATCATTTTCAAATACTAAACTATATGAACTCACCAACCATGTGTTGACCTTTATTTTTGCATGACTTCTCAGGTGACGAACAGGTCAATTAGGAAGTCATTTCTTTTGGACTAGGACTTCAGATAGAAGACTAGTATATTGGACCTGCATATTTTTGAAGACATCATGATATAAATTATTTTGTATATCTTGTGTAAATACAAGATAGTCATATATTGATGTTTTACAATAGATTTACATTGTTAAATTATAAACGTTACTGCTGTAATTTAACTTTGTAATTCTATTATATTTAGCATTTCTCATTTACATCATGTGCAATGTAGACAATCTGATCACTTCGATTATCACTCACGATATCGCGCCCCGGGAACCTTCCGCCCGTCGTGGGAAACTCGATCCTACCCCGCCGGCTCGGGGTGTGACAGATTGGTATCAGAGCCATGGTTATAGAGAAATATAGGTCACTTATTTAAATGGTTTGGCCTAGACTATAACCTAGGGACCCTGCATGTAGAGAAAGTAGGACTTAAGACTTATTTGCATATTGTCTTCTGTATTCGATCATTGCACTAACCGATGACTTTATTGGTTGTGATCAGAATGCCTCCACGAAGACAACCTCCTTTGATACAGCTACCACCACAAGACTTGGCTCCACACTCCTCCACACCGTCTCCGAATGATTCTCCACCACCACCTCCTCCACCTCCTCCTCCCCCTCCTCCATTGATTACTCAAGCATCTGGTTCAGGCACAACACCGACTATGGACCCTGCTACTATCGCTCTGGTGACGTTACTGAGTAGCCAGATGACGAATCAGATGAAAGAGGCAATACCGGAGATGTTCCTTCGTCTTCGTAATGAGATCCTCAACACTGGCAACACATCAGGAGAAGCCAGTGGGAATACTGGAGATTCATCTCATTACTCCTACAAGTCCTTCGTAGGATGTAAACCACCCAGTTTTAGTGGGTCTGAAGGTGCCGTTGGACTAATCCAATGGATTGAGAAGATTGAGGCAACGTTGGATCTTTGCAGCTGCCCCGAACACCACAAGGTCCGTTACTCAGCGGGAACATTCAACAAACGGGCTCTGACCTGGTGGAACGGTCAGATTAATGCCCGAGGAAGAGAAGAAGCCATGGCCATGCCATGGGAAGATTTCAAGACACTGCTGCGAACAGAGTTCTGTCCCAAGAACGAGCTGCAGAAATTGGAGGTTGAACTATCCAACCATGTGATGAAGGGAGCTGATCACATGGGGTATACAACTCGTTACCACGAGTTGGTTGCTTTGGTACCTGACATGGTACCAACTTTGGAGAAAAGGATAGACCGTTATGTAGGTGGACTTCCCGCCTGCATTCAGGGCATGGTTGTTTCAGCCAACCCTACTACTGTTGAATCTGCAGTGAGACTGTCTGGGAAACTCACTGATCTCATGTTAGCCTCTGGAGTTCTAAAGAAGGAGGCTGAACCCAGCAAGAACAAAGCAGAATCTTCAAAGAAACCCTCCCATCATCAAAAGAAGAAACAAAAGACCATCAAGAACTATGCAGTGGCCACACCTCTGCAACAAATAGCAGCAGCACCACAAAACCCCAACCGCAAACCCTACACTGGCACATATCCTCTGTGTGCCAAGTGTCAGTATCACCACACTGCTGACACTCCCTGCAAGCATTGCACGGGATGCGGACGGAAGGGCCATTGGGTCCAGTACTGCAGGATAACTCCTAATCAAGCAGTCAACAATGCTGCTTTGGCTCTCCCTCCACCAGCTAATCAGAACCATGGTGGATGCTATAACTGTGGCGAACAAGGCCACTTTGCGAAGAACTGCCCAAAGAAGGCTCAACCAGCAGTTCAAGCACCCCGTGGACGAGCCTTTGCTATCGGAGCACCAGCTGCACGCCAGGACCCAAATGTGGTCACTGGTACGTTTCTCTTACATGACTTTTATGCATCTGTCTTATTTGATACTGGTGCGGATCAGAGTTTTATCTCTACCGACTTTGCATGCCAACTAGATTCCATAGAGGAACAGTTAGACTCCCCTTACATTATAGAAGTAGCTAACGGGAAGCAGATCACAGTTAGTACAGTTTATAGGAACTGCCCATTGACACTAAATGATTATACATTTACCATCGATTTAATACCGATGGAGCTGGGTAGTTTCGATATTATTGTTGGAATGGATTGGCTTTCGTCTCATCGAGTGGAGGTCATCTGCTCTGAAAAGCTGCTTCGAATTCCATTGCCGAGTGATCGTGTATTGGAAGTGAAAGGGGATCAAGCAAAACGAAGTGTCAAAATCATCTCTTGCATAAAGGCGCGTAAGTGTCTACAGAAGCAGTGCATGGCGTTCCTGGCACATGTGGTGGAAAAGGAGAAAGATAAGAGGAAGATTCAAGATGTACCGGTAGTAAAAGAATACCCTGAAGTGTTTCCTGAAGACCTACCAGGTTTGCCACCTGTGCGACCAGTAGAGTTTCGTATTGACTTAATTCCTGGAGCAACTCCTGTTGCTAAATCTCCTTACAGGTTAGCACCTTCAGAGATGCAGGAATTGTCTAATCAGTTACAGGAGCTACTTGACAAGGGTTTCATCAGACCGAGCTACTCACCTTGGGGAGCTCCGGTCTTGTTCGTGAAAAAGAAAGACGGATCGTTCAGAATGTGCATAGATTACAGAGAGCTGAACAAACTGACCATCAAGAATCGTTATCCATTGCCGAGGATTGATGATCTGTTTGACCAACTGCAAGGAGCTCAATACTTCTCAAAGATTGACTTGCGGTCTGGATACCATCAGCTGAGAGTTCAGGATGAAGACATACCGAAAACGGCCTTCCGAACAAGATACGGGCATTACGAATTCATGGTGATGCCTTTCGGATTGACAAATGCACCAGCGGTTTTCATGGACCTCATGAACCGAGTGTGCAAGCCGTACTTGGATCAGTTTGTCATTGTTTTCATTGATGACATATTGATTTATTCCAAGACCAAAACAGAACATGAGCAACACCTTAGAAAGATCTTGGAGCTGTTGAAAGAAGAGAAACTCTATGCCAAATTCTCTAAATGTGAGTTTTGGCTAAGAGAAGTTCAATTTCTGGGTCATGTGGTCAACAGTGAGGGAATTCATGTAGACCCTGCCAAGATCGAAGCGATAAAGAATTGGGACACTCCGAAGACACCGACGGAGATACGGTCTTTTCTGGGATTGGCGGGTTATTACAGAAGGTTTATCTCAAACTTTTCTAAGATAGCTTTGCCTCTCACTAAACTAACTCAGAAAAGTGAACCGTTTGTCTGGGAGCAGAAACAAGAGGATGCTTTTCAGACCTTGAAACAGAAATTATGTGATGCTCCAATCCTATCTCTCCCAGAAGGCTGTGATGATTTTGTTGTATACTGTGATGCTTCCCATCAGGGACTCGGTTGTGTATTAATGCAACGGGATAAAGTCATAGCCTATGCATCAAGACAGTTAAAGATTCATGAGAAGAATTACACTACTCATGATCTTGAACTGGGAGCAGTAATCTTCGACTTGAAGATTTGGAGACATTACTTATATGGCACCAAGTGTACCATATTCACTGATCACAAAAGTCTACAGCACATCTTTGATCAGAAGGAGCTCAACATGCGACAGCGCCGTTGGGTTGAACTTCTGAATGATTATGATTGTGTGATCAAATACCATCCGGGAAAGGCGAACGTTGTAGCCGATGCCTTGAGCCGGAAGGAACGGGTCAAACCCCTACGTGTTAGAGCAATGGGGATAACCGTGCAAACCAGTTTAAGTGACAAGATTGTTCAAGCACAGCAAGAAACACTTGACCGAAGTAATCTGAAGAGGGAACTTGATTGCGGAGCAGAGAAACAGTTTGACACGAAGCCTGACGGTATGATCTACTACAAGGAACGTATATGGATCCCTGCGGTAGATGAATTGAGAAAACTGATCTTCGATGAAGCACACAAGACTAAATACTCTGTTCATCCAGGCGCTGATAAGATGTACCAAGACTTGCGTGGATTTTATTGGTGGCCGGGAATGAAGAAAGACATAGCCGAGTATGTCGGACAGTGTCTTACGTGTGCAAAAGTAAAGGCGGAACACCAGAGACCTTCTGGTTTACTGGAACAGCCTGAAATTCCTCTCTGGAAGTGGGAACAAATAGCCATGGATTTCATTACCAAGCTACCCCGCACTTCCAGTGGTCACGATACAATTTGGGTGATCGTTGATCGTTTGACAAAATCTGCTCATTTCTTGCCCATGCGTGAGAACTTCACCATGGATAAACTGGCAAGATTATACATCAACGAGATAGTGGTACGCCACGGTGTGCCATTGTCTATTATTTCTGATCGAGATAGCAGATTCACATCAAGGTTCTGGCAATCATTGCAGAAATCTCTAGGGACACAGTTAAATCTGAGTACAGCTTACCATCCACAAACGGACGGTCAAAGCGAACGTACTATCCAAACCCTAGAGGACATGTTGAGAACCTGTGTTCTAGACTTCGGTGGGAATTGGGATTCCCATTTGCCACTGATTGAGTTCTCCTACAATAACAGTTACCACAGCAGTATCGGATGTGCACCGTTCGAGGCTCTTTATGGACGGAAATGTCGATCACCGATCTGTTGGACTGAAATTGGAGACAACCGAATAACGGGGCCAGAACTAATACAAGAAACCACTGACAAGATAGCTCAGATTCAAAGAAGACTACAAGCAACAAGGAGCAGACAAAAGAGCTACGCCGACAAACGGCGCAAGCCGTTGGAATTCCAAGTGGGGGATCGTGTAATGTTGAAAGTATCCCCGTGGAAAGGTGTGGTACGCTTCGGAAAGAAAGGCAAATTAGCACCACGATACGTGGGACCGTTCGAGATTATCGAACGTATAGGTCCTGTAGCTTATCGATTGAGGTTGCCAGATGAACTCAGTGGTGTGCATGACGTATTTCACGTCTCAAACTTGAAGAAATGCCTTGCTGACGAGTCTCTCGTCATTCCAATCGAAGAGATTCAAGTCGATGAACAGTTGCATTTCATTGAAGAACCTATAGAGATTATGGATCGCAAGGTTAAACAACTGAGGCGAAGCCGTATTCCTATTGTAAAGGTCCGATGGAATTCAAGACGCGGGCCCGAATTCACTTGGGAACGTGAAGATCACATGAAGTTGAAGTATCCCCAACTGTTTGAAGAGGAAGCCGTACCGGATAACAACTCTTAAATTTCGGGACGAAATTTCTCTAACAAGAGGAGACTGTAACATCAGTGCCGGAACCGCCACCGGAACAGTGATCTCTACAGTACAGGAACAGTAAAACAGGTATGAATCATACACATTTCAGTAATTTTCATATTCATAGCATTTATCATTATCATGGTGAGTTGTCATAGAACAGATTCAGACACATTTAACAGAAACACAGTTCAGAAAAATGGTTCTTGAGTCGGATAATTATCTGGCAATACAGAACCATCATGTGATTATTTGTTTAGGATTTATTATGTATAAACGTATGTGAGGTCTTACAGAACAAAACACACGAATATTGTTATGTGAATGCTAAATTTACGGGTTATTCGTATAGGTGACGATCTGTACGAATATATCTGAAAGTTTAACGTTCTGAATGATATTCTAAAATTAGAAAACAAGATTGAAAGGTATAGTTATCGTCGTGTTCGCGCGAGTGACGATCCGAACGAATACGCGCGACGACCGTACATTTCGATTTAAACAGTTAATTAATATTTTAAATTTGTTTATAAATAAGAAGATATTAGTTAATTTATTAGGAATCACAACCTAGAATAATTAAAAGATCTCTAATTTTATAATCTTGTCGTTCCGTCGCGAAAACTACACCATCCGACCTTTTACGCGAAACCGATCGAGACCGAACGAGTGGGTATTATAACTCACATTAAATGAAACATTTATGTTCCAACCACCTACACCAACCTCCCTCCTCATTCTCAAACTCGTCACTCTCTCTCTAGCTCTCTCTCTCTTTAGAAATTTCAACTTCTCTCTAAGATTGGAAGCTTGTTTCAAGTGGGATTCGATCAAACTTGGCGTCATCTTGATCCTCTCATCTCGTAGATCACGGGAGTACAACTTATCTGAGCTTTCATCCACGAAATTCGAGGTAATGTTTAAGTTTAAACTCGATTTGTAGGGTTTCACGAACTCATGTAAGTTTTGCTATGTTAATCGATTTTAAACACTAGAAACACTTAGGTGTAGGTGCACACACGTTTATGTATTGTTAGAAATGGGTTGTGACAGGTTAAGATCTCAAGAAGGAGGATGGAAGCCATGGAAAGTTTCAGGTTCGTTGGCCGAACCTTTTCCTCAACAAACGGCCGAACTCTTCATCTGAGAGCCGAACCCTGCGAGCCCTGCCCCGAACCTACAAGGGCCTGCAACGAACCCTGCAGTCCTTGAACCACACACCTGCACCGAACCAATTTTCTGCAACGAACCCTACAGCCCACGTGCAACGAACCCTGCATCAACCTGCCAACGAACCCTGCAACTCCACATGGGCGAACCTTGACTCATAGGCTTCAGCGAGCCTTGTGATGGCCGAACCCAAGATAATCCACGAACCCATGTGATGTGGCGAACCTGGAACCAAACGACTACACAAGGGCTGAACCCTGAGGGTTCGTAGGAATTGGGAGGATTAGCCGAACCCTTGGTCCATAACTCAACAAGGTTCGCTGCTATGCAAGGGTATTCGGGCCAAATTTTATAAAACCTAGATTATCATGATGCATGGAGATCTAAGAACAATAGAACAAGTGTAAACGATCTAGGGAATGTTAGTTGGTCTTAAAAACCTAAGTATCATGAGAAATCAAGCCCATAATGGACATGCATGCATGGAATACACTATGTGAATGCATGGGAATTCACGTAGGCTATGCATGAAATAAACAACTTGGAATTTTGCATGGGATTAATACAAGGGATGATTACAGATGATGAGGAATAATGAAGCCATAGGTGGAGTAGAATTTCTATAACTAATGTCATTAACACTTATTAACAACTTAAAATGAGTTGATAACATAAATAACTTGGACATCTATGTCACATGGTTCAAACCTTTACAATTATGATCAAGGAGGAACCAAGAGTTTGTTATTGGGTCTAAGTGGGCCCAATGGGATTACATTAAGCCTATCATATATTCAAAGCTTATTCAAAGTTTAGTAATGATATTTTGATAAAATAAATGGCATTGTGAATTTAGTTAAAAGATGATTTAGTAAATTTCTAAAATCTTGTTTAATTTGAAATGTAAATTGTAAATGACACCGGTTTCTTTTAAGTCTATTAAGTTAATTGTAATGGTTTGATTTAAATATTTACTTTGATTCAATTGTTTGAGGACTTGTTGAAAAAGAGACGATTTAATTGTCTGGAATTGTTTTAAAAACAAAGGAAACTCTGCCGAAATTTTCTAAAATTTAAAGGTAAGTTGTAACTAATCATGGGAATTGGGATCATAAGAAGGGTAATTAAGATAGAGTAGATCTTAGATACACTTAGTATTAAGACACTTAGTTGCACACACAACAAGACTCAAGGTCTTAGGCACAACGACTACTACGCGTACTTATTATATTCGAATTCTTATAAAATAACTCAGGAACCGAAGAAACTTAGCTTACATACAGGAGCGCGCATTTTGTGTTAGATCAAATTACATAGCAGCACAGGTGAGTTCATTGCCCCTTTTCTAACATTTTTGTTTTAAAACGCGGGGCTGAGAAGCATGCGTAAACTGTTTATTTAAATTGTTTACTTGAATGCTTTTAAATTATATATTTTACATATATATAAATGTTATCCTAGATCATGTCTAGGAAGATTTTATGCAGGTTATTAACTGATTCACTTATATATTAAGTGAATAATCAAGTTAAACTAAACTTTTCAATAAGTCAAAACATTTCAAACAAA
The DNA here is from genome assembly GCA_009363875.1 of Mikania micrantha. Classification (NCBI taxonomy): domain Eukaryota; kingdom Viridiplantae; phylum Streptophyta; class Magnoliopsida; order Asterales; family Asteraceae; genus Mikania; species Mikania micrantha. The sequence goes on along the minus strand of CM018694.1, from coordinate 14,806,225 downwards.
TCAAACTAGACATTTTGACAAATCAAGTGGGTGAATTCAAGGGATCAAAACAAACATTTTGACAAAACAAGTGGGTGAATTCAAGGGATCAAATCAAGCATTTTGACAAAACAAGTGTGGGACATCAAGACATCAATAAAACAATCTTTGCAAAGACAACATTCAATGTTCTATAAACCAAGTGTTTGTTGAACAATGAATCAAGTGTACTACCGATCAATGAATCTTGTATTCTATGATCAACACATCAAGTACATCTTGTGACAAAAAATCAGACGATCATTAAATCATTTTTAAGGGATAGTATGGGAAATATCAGAGATAACATTTGCCAACACATTGAATCCAGAAATCCTATATTTCAAGAAGTCCTAGCTAGACTGATTGACTTGTAGGTCTTATGTTTGATGATATTTACAGAATTCCCTAACTACTAAGTACCTAGATTGACAGACTAGTTTACTCGAGTATGACCATAGGCCCCAATCATAAGGACTTAGATTTTATTAAATGTTTATTTACTTGTTTAATTAAGCATTTATAATTGTTTATACAATTGTGTGGTTGATCATATTGTATGATGAACTTAAGGAATCAACAGGGATTTCAAATGATTGTAATGACAGGAACAATAAACAGAGGTACATATGGGATTGTGTTAAGGGTAAAAATGCTTAATTATCATTAACAACAGTGTCATATGTGAATTAGTATGTGGTGGGATGTTGGCTGGGCGGGCGGTAAGTTCGACCCTACATATGCCCTATATATAAGCATACCGATTTGGATATTACATGTGAAGTTAATGAGGTTAGGGTCTTTACCAAAGGAGGTTTTCAAATCATTTTCAAATCATTTTCAAATACTAAACTATATGAACTCACCAACCATGTGTTGACCTTTATTTTTGCATGACTTCTCAGGTGACGAACAGGTCAATTAGGAAGTCATTTCTTTTGGACTAGGACTTCAGATAGAAGACTAGTATATTGGACCTGCATATTTTTGAAGACATCATGATATAAATTATTTTGTATATCTTGTGTAAATACAAGATAGTCATATATTGATGTTTTACAATAGATTTACATTGTTAAATTATAAACGTTACTGCTGTAATTTAACTTTGTAATTCTATTATATTTAGCATTTCTCATTTACATCATGTGCAATGTAGACAATCTGATCACTTCGATTATCACTCACGATATCGCGCCCCGGGAACCTTCCGCCCGTCGGGGGAAACTCGATCCTACCCCGCCGGCTCGGGGTGTGACAAATGCAAATCTAGAGAATCTATCTCTCACCCAACTGCATGGGAAACTCTTAACTTTTGAGAGAGAGGTAGAACAGAAGAGAAAACTGTCTTCATCTGGAAAACTCACTGATGATTTTGTTCCTGGCAATACTGCTTTGATAGGTCAAGAATCAGAGTTTAATGGGTCTGAATGTTCTTATGATGAACATATTGATTTCTCTACTAATAATACTGAACATGCTTTTGTGGGAGTTGATGGTAATGCAGGAAATTATGGTGATAATCTGTGTTTTGTGATGGATGATTTGAAAGGAATTCTAGATGATGATCTGGAGGAGATGGATATATTAAGTCAGATGGCATTAATCAACATTAGATCTCAAAAATTCTACAAAAGAACTGGAAGAAAATTTCCCGGATTATCTGGCAAAACCAAAGTTGGGTTTGACAAAGGGAAGTTGAGATGCCACAAGTGTCACAGGCTTGGTCATTTTGCTAGAGAGTGCAAATCCACTGGACCTAGTTCCTTTGCACCCTTTGTGACCTTTCCTAGCAATAACCCACAAAACAAAGGACAACAATCTTCTGGATCTGGTCAACAACAATTTTATCCAGCTCATTTTGTACCACAAAGTCCTATACCTTATCCATATCCTTGCTTCTATATGCCACAATCCACTCACACTCCAGCACTAATACCTTCTCAATCACCTGCTCTTCCTGACCCCAGCAAATCTCAAACAAATCAACAGCCTCAACAACAACAACATCAGAGCTTCTTCACCCCTGGAGTAGCTGATTGGAGTAGTTTACCTGATGACTTATCTGATTTCAATATGCAGCTGTACTCTGAAGCTGGTCCACATGGTGGAGACAATCCATTTGGGAATCTTGCTTTGATGGCTATAGATTCAACTGACACCTCAGGTCCAACTTCTTCAACATCACAGGTATCATCTGAATCGAAAGCTAAGTTGTGTTCAGAATCATGTATTTCAGCATTTGCTTCCATTAGAGAAATAAATGTTGAATTAATCAATGAGAAGTTGGATTTAGAAAAGGCTGTGACTAAGAATAAAACTGAATTTGAGAAAGTTTTGAATGAAAAAGAGTCTGAAATTTATAAACTCAAGTGTCAATTGTCTGATGAAAAGGCTAGGGTGGAAGTCATGCTTGTAAAACACAATGATCTGAAACAAACACTTGCAACAACCCAAATAGAGTGTGAAAAATGGGTTGAGTCTTGCAAGGGGTTTGAGATGTTATTAAACAAACAAACAACATCAAATGTGAAGTTTGGTATTGGATACAATCACACTGCCCCTCCAGCTGATTATACACCAAAAAATCTTGACTGTGAGTCTGAAGGGGACAGTGTATACCAATCCACCAAATCTTCAGAAAAGTCTGATGCTGAAGAATCCTCAGAAAGTGAGTTAAGTGCATGCAAATCTGAGTCTGAAACTGTGGATATTGAGACATATTCTTACTCTATTGGATGTATAAATGTCATTCAGGGTGACACATGTCAAGATAGTGTTTTAATTGAAATTAATCCTGATGAAAAAGTTTCCAATGAATTAAATTTAAAACTGATTGAGTCAGATGGGCATGGCACTGGAGAGAAAGATGCACGGCTTCTGATAAGCCAGAGTGTCTCATCAGCAGTTATAGAAAAAGCTGGTAATGTTACAACTGCTGATGAAAATTGTGTTGATAGACAAGTGCTGAAGAATAACTCTTCAGAGGTTGTCAACACATCAGTTGTTGGCAAAATGTCTACAAATACTGAAGCTCCAAATGTTCTGAAGAACAAAAATTCAGTATCTAAGTCTTCAGTACTTGTAGATACTCACAAGGAGAAGCACAAGAGGGTGCCTTGTGAAATTTGTAGGTTGTTTAATCATTCTTCTGATGAATGCTGGTACAGAAAATGATCTAAATTCAATAAAATTAAGCACAAAAACAAGAACATAATCAAAATGAAAAATGAATTTAGTTCCAAGTTTGTACCAGAATCATCAGTAGTTTCAAAATCTGGAAAAACCTCACAAGGAAATGAATCAAATAAATCCAAGAAAGGTAAAGGGGTTGTTCCAGATTCAAAGAAACAGTACTTGAAACCTTCTTTATTACCCAAAGATGTTAAGGAAATGAAACACAAAAATTTGAAGTCAAGTATTGATGTTTCTAAGGAAATCAAAACTTTGACTCAAAACCAACATCAATTGGTTATGATGATGCAGCATCTGCTAGGAAGAGCTAACTTAGTAGATGCCTCTGTTGCTTCATTTCATAAGAAGAAACCAAGGTAAAAAACCAAGGTTAAATCTTTTGAAAAGAATGATTCAAGTGTTGCTTCAAATGAAAATGTTACTTTTGTTTCTTCATGTGTTAACAGACCCAAAACCAAACTGGTTTGGGTCCAAAAGTCAAACTAAGTGTGTTCATGTATGCAGGGTCCTTCAGCATGCCAAAATAGCATCCGGTATGTTGATAGTGGAGGATCCATGCATATGACTGCAAGCAGATCTCTTCTTAATGATTATTTTATAGGAAGGAAGGGATTTGTGTCTTTTGGAAATGATGCTAAGGGTTATATTATAGGGAAAGGTTATGTGACAAATGGTGAGATAAGGTTTGATGATGTGAATCATGTAGAGAATCTTAAGTATAATCTTCTGAGTGTCAGTCAGATGTGTGATAAGGGGCACATTTCTCTTTTCACCAAGCAAGACTGCAGAATACTGTCTTCTGAAGTGTTGCCTCTGATTGGCAAAGTCTTAGATGAGTATACTCTCCTTAAGGCTAACAGAGTGGGAAAGGTTTATGCCTTTGATTTGTCAAAGAAAATCTATGTTAAAGGTCATCCTTGTTTATTCTCTAAGGCTTCTTTCAAGGAATCAAATCTGTGGCATAGAAGATTAGGTCATGCGAATCTCAAAAACATGAATCAACTGGTGAAACATGGGTTGGTTAGAGGTCTTCCAATGAAGGATTCTAGTTGTGATGAGAATTGCACTGCTTGCTTGAAAGGGAAGCAACACAAAGTTTCTTTTCCTCCAATTGGTGATCCCAAATCCACTGGTTGTTTGCAAATGTTGCACATGGATTTGTTTGGACCAGTGAAGGTCATGAGTATGGCAAAGAAGAAGTATTGCTTAGTAATTGTTGATGATTACTCAAGGTTTATCTGGACCTTCTTCTTGCACTCAAAAGATGAGGTTGCCAAGTCCATTATAAACTTTGTGTTGTATGTTGAGAAGTAATATTCTCTTCCTGTCAAGTGTGTAAGGAGTGACAATGGAACAGAGTTCAGAAATCATATTCTGGATGAGTTTTATCTGTCAAAGGGAATCAAGAGGCAGTACAGCATCCCTAGAACTCCTGAACAGAATGGAGTAGTTGAAAGGAAAAATAGAACTTTGATTGAAGCTGCCAGAACAATGCTTGCTGACTCTGGTTTGCCATTGACCTTCTGGGCAGAAGCTGTCAATACAGCTTGCTATGTGCATAACAGAGTTTTGGTTAATCAAAGATGGTTGAAAACACCTTATGAAGTGCTTCATACTTTGACCCCTTTGATTTCCTTCTTCAGAGCTTTTGGTTGTCCTTGCTATATCCTCAATACCAAAGATCCACTTAAAAAGTTTGACTCCAAAGTGGATGCAGGATATTTTGTGGGATATTCTTCAACTTGCAAAGCTTACAGAGTGTTTAATTGCAGAACCAAGATTGTTGAAGAAACTCTCCATGTAAAATTCAATGAATCACCAAAAGATCCCATCCCACAAAACCCTGTAGAGATGTTTGATTTGGATATATTGCAATATGTTCCATATCAACCTTCAACTGAGTCTGTTATTCTGGCAGATAATTCATCAACAGCTGCTATGGGAAACTCACAAGGTAGTACTGATGATGATGATGATGTTAGTACTCACCTGTTCAGGTTTAGTGATTCTCTGCCAAGGTCTGCTAAACCTGATGCTCCACCTGCTCCAGTGGTTCCTCTGTTGGACCGATTGGGAGCTCGGAAACAATCCGAATCCAATGTAAAACTACTCGACAGCCTCTGGAATAGTGCGGAATCCTATTCCAGGGTTTTCCAATCGAAACCAACAGGAACCGTGGTGATCCGAGGTTGTAAGAACAAAGTGGAAGCAACAATCGAACACCACGGGTTGAGAATCGAACTTGGATGATCAAGAACCGCTCAAATCTTCTAGGGTTTTGACACTTGAGTCTCAGGGAAGAAGGAGGGCTCTCTAGAAAGTTAGAGTTGAAATGATTTGAACTTATATATATAAGCTGTAGTCATTCGGCCGAATGAGTGGCCGAAGCAGCTCATTCAGCGAATGACTAAGCTCGAATGAGCTATCAATCGAATGAGTCATTCGGCGAATGACTCATTCTATCGCCAGACATTCGCTATGATGTTCATTCGGCGAATGACTTCATTCTAGAGTCATTCGGCCGAATGAGCAATCTTCATACTCAACATTAATTTAATCAAATTAACTAAACATATAATTAATAATAAACATTAAGAATGATATATAAAGAAAACTTCCATTAATAACTTTGAACTTTACATGATTAGAGTTACAAAACTGAACTAGGGACATTACATGTGTCAACAAACTCCCCCTTGGACCTAGTTCAACTCTTGGAAGTGTCTTTCTTGAAATACTTTTCTGAGATAGCTTTCCAATCTGCTCCAGCGTGTGTCTTGAAAATGCTGCAGAGACGGATCACTCTCATAAACTGCAAGGCTTGAACCATGTCTGGAACATCAAAGAAGATCTGATTCCTGAATAGAGCTTGGACATCTTTATGAGACAGGTTCGTCAGCCACATGGGATCAAAAATTCTGACAGTCTCCCACTTCTTGTCTTTGCAAAGGACTATCACCGCTTCACCAGTGCGCCCGTCATAGTACCACCATCGGAAGCCATCCATAAAGTCTTGACGCATCTTCCGCAGGGGAATCCTCTTCAAAACTCTAGGGGGAAGCCACTTCAGGATCACTTTATGCTTACGGGTATCACCATCAATCTCTGGCAAATAATATCTTTCTAGCTGCTGCGGTTGAAAGTTCACCCATCTCTTCCGGTATTCATACTTGATTTGACGAGAAAACCAAGCAGACATCCCGGAGTCTTCACTGTATAGCATATTCAGACGTGCTAACTGATTGACTTCGAATCCAGGCAACGTCTTGAAATCATGTGGGTGTTTGAAGTAGTCAATCCCTTTCTCTCTCTTCACAGCATAGCACCCAAGATCATGGAAGTATGCCCAGCTAAGAATCTGACCTCCAGCTTTGTAGCCTTTGGTCCTGTAAACTTTCTTGTGTGTGGCTGGCATCTTCTCTGTGCTTTGCTTCTTCAACACTTCCCAATAAGCAGCCCATTCTTCTTTTCTTCTCTTTTGGTCATCGGCTTCAGCCTTGCTTGCCTCAACTTGTTCCTCCAGATATCTGACTAAGAGATCCTCTGTTTCTTGATCAAATGGTTCAGTGAATATAGGCAGCTCGTCTTCAGCCGATGTATACTTTGGGTATTCTTCATCTATGATGTCTTCCAAAATAACCTCATCAACATCATCAAATGGCTCTGGTTCAGGCTCTTCAAAAATGGGAACTGAGGTGTCATCAGTAACAACCTCATCAGGATTCAACCTGAATAGCTCAGCTATTTGCTCTTTGGAGAGGCAGTGTATAATCTCTCCCTCCTCCTTGTCATAGCTCACTGAGTGCTGTATAATGCCTTGAGCGTCCAAGATCATAGTCAGTGTCTGATCAAGCTGACGTCTCAAAGGCACAGCTTGTACTTCCTCAGTAGCTTCTGGTTCGGCTGTCTTCGAGGGAGACAAAGGAGGAGGAGCCTGAGCCTTCTTGTCATTTGATTTCTTGGACCGGATCTCAGAAGAGGGAGGGGCTTGATCATCATTGTCATCATCATCATCGTCATCAGTACCGGATGATTCAGAAGACCCACTCCCAGATCCGTCCTTGTCATCACCAGCATCATCATCAGATTCTTCATCCTTCTCAGAATCTTCATAATCAACCTGTTCCTCCTCAGACTCTTCTTCTTCTTCTTCTTTGTCTGAATCATCGGAATGGACTTCCACACCTTCGAGCCTGGGAGTGCCTTCCTTGGAACTCTCGACAAGTTCAGCAAGGCGAGCATTCTCAGCTTCCAGAAGAAGGATCCTCTCGTTGAAACCGGTGGCAGTCAAGGCCAACTGATTGTGCTCATCGATATACTTAAGCAGTTGCTCTTCTTGTTGAGCAGACCGAGCTCTAAGATCAGCTCGTTGATCAGCTGCCTGCAGCAACAAGGCATCCTGATCATGGATCCTTTGAGTGAGCTGAGCAATCTTAGACTCTTGCTCCATGTTCTTCTCCATCAATCTGAGAACCATACTGTTCAGTGTGCTAAGCTGATCCACAACTGACACAGTAGGTATAAACGTATCAGCTCGTGATGTAGATGGGCCAGAAGAAGCAGCAACATAAACCGGCTCACGAATAAAAGGAGTGGTCAGAGGGGCAGTAGTAGTCTGAGCAGGAATGGCCCTTGACCTTGTCAGTGAAGAAACTGACACAGCTGTAGTCAGTTCTGACCTCCTTTGGAAAGAGAACCTAGATCTCTTTCCCCTTCCAGCTCTAGAGGATGTAGGCGGAGAAGTGATAGCAGTCACAGCCACGGTAACCGGTGCGGAAGACCGAGGTGGAGGAGAGAAACCAAACTCAGGAATAAAAGAAGGATCGGTAATCTCTTCAATCTCTGCTTCACTCCTTTTTCTCTTTGTATGACATAACTCTATTAAGAGTAGTGTCATTCATGTACTCTAACCGAATGACATCCGCATTGATCTTCGGAAGATCTGGAACTTGGGCATCAATGATTTGCTGTGGAAACCTCGGGTACATGAGGAACTTCTTGTCACCCTTGAGAACCACGTTCTCCTTCATGTGAATGAAGATCATCTCTGAGAAGTTGAAGGGTTTGTTGAGCACTAAAGCAGCAAATGCGCACTGGATGGTCTCACGCATATCATCAAAACCACCTCGCCTCGATCCAAGACAGTGAACCAAGACATGTGCTAAATACTTGAATTGAGGAGACGTAAACGCCTTGTTGAGAATGCCAGCTCCAATATCACCCTCATACTTGCACCGTAGAAAGCATCCACGAACCAGAAATCGATCAAGTAATGCAGGCTGATCAGGAGAGTCTTGAAATCCACAAATTCTCCGGATATGTTCAGCTGAGACCACAATATCATACCCTTGCACTTTGCCCCTTATGACTGTAGGCTCGGCCTCGCAATCAATATCAGCCGATCACCAAAAATCCTGCTGATGCGAGAGATAGGGCACATATACAGTAGATATGGCTGTGAATATCCTCGAACGCCTCAGAAATGTAATGATGTCTGAGTAGTGCTTCGCGTTCGGAGTGGTCAAATCTAGATGAGCACAGATGTTGTGCTTAGGAACTGACTTGTATCCTGCCATACTGCACAACAAAAGAAATAAACATGTCAATACGAGATACTCAATCAATAAGCTGAAATTAACAAGAAATCAGATTAACAGTTAATCTGATGTGCCGAATGACAGTTGTTGGCCGAATGACAGTTATTCGCAGAATGAATCATAGGATCGAATGAGTCATTCGTCGAATGAGGTTCATTCGTCGAATGGCCCTCATTCGCCGAATGAGATATAGACAAGGCTGGTCATTCGTCGAATGAGCCGTTCGCCGAATGAGGTTTATTCGCCGAATGAGTCATTCGCCGAATGACGACATTCGGCGCCTATTTTGAATTCAAAATCCCTTTTTCCAAAAATCAACAATCAGTTCATAAAAATTGTACACACACACTCAGAATCAACCGACTAAGACATTTAAAACAGATCATAGGTAGTTTCAAGTCCATTATGATGGTCTATTTACACGGCGAAAAACAAAACCCTAAAACCCTAAAATCACAACTGTTTTTGATGATTTCACGGTTGAAAGTGCTTGATAATCGATCTCCAAATACCTGAGATGAAATGGAATGTGATTGTCAGAAGCAGGGTTAACAAAGATCTCAGAAAATCAAATAAACTGGATGTGTGTGAAAATCATCGAATGACGTAGCTCTGATTTGGCGAAAGTGAAAATGGTCGAATGACCCTCATTCGGCCGAAGGACCGTTATATAGTCCCTTCTCATTCGCCGAATGAGCTAGGCGAAAGGTCACCTGACATTCAGTCTCATTCGCCGAATGAGTGTAGCGAATAGGTCGTTCGACAATACTCATTCGCCGAATGAGAATGTCGAATGAGACATTCGACACCCTTCATTCGTCGAATGAAAAACACATTGTATGATTGATTCGGTCGAATGACTCATTCGCAGAATGAGTTCATTCGGCCGATAGAGTTCATTCTACCTCTCATTCGGACGAATGAGAGATGAAAATCTCCAAACCTCAACTATTTCAACATTTGACATTTTGAGCAATAAACCTTTAACAATTTATGAAGATATGTCTGGTTGGTTCAGTATTCGGATATGACATACATCCGAATCTACAAATGATCATCTAAAACAAAATTGAAAATATAAAATCTTTTTGTATTTTTCTGAAACAACCACTACAACTGTACAAACAATAACTAAGAATAAATAAACACATGTTTTTGTGAGAGGTCCATTAATAAAATAACACACATATCTAATCACATCATATTGTCTTCAATGAACGCTTCACTTTCAACACAATTTCATTATGATACGATTACTGATATATTTGTCCAAACTTAAACCGAACAATACATAACTACTAAACAAACTATATGATTACTCATATTTTCTGATTGAGTTCCCCAATTCATTTCATCAATAAAGATCAAAAACAGTTCAAAACTCATTTCAGCATATCTTAAAACCAGTCATCATGAATTTAATAAGATTCAAACATTTATTATCTTTTTGTATTTCTCTTGTTCTATCCAAATGGATGGCTTTAGCTAGGTCCGTCCCAGCAATATGGCACATGTATGGAATCGAACTTTTTTGTTTTAGTATTTCTCAAGCTTAATACCAGCTTGCATTAGGTTTTCTTCAAGCTTAATACCAGCTTGTTTTTAGTTTTTCATCAAGCTTAATACCAGCTTGTTTTTGATTTTCCTCAAGCTTAATACCAGCTTGTTTTTATTTTTCTTTGAATGAAACCTCATTTGATTCCATGATGACAGGTGTATGCTTGATTTGAGTCAAAAACCGTTTCTCACTCAAATGATTTAATAAAATGGATCCCACAGATCAAACTTTCTAAGTTATCACAAGTTGTTTATTCATTTTGTATAGTCAGCCTATCAATACATCCCATCACAATTCTCTTGTGATATTAGTTCATATATTCACTTCTGCTTCTATGACATGATAAGGTTAATGCACTACTTTATTAAGCAAGACCATCTCAATTTTTAATTTTTTTATTGTTTTTGGTTTTTCAAATTTTCTATTGTTTTTGGTTTTTCAAATTTTCTATTGTTTTTGGTTTTTCAAATATCATAATTTCTCCCCCTAAAAACATAAAAATAGAAAATCTTTTTGAGTTTTTGATGATGAAAAAGAACTATACAATAAAAAATCAAAATACTGAAGTAAAATGAATAGAGTAAAGACTATCTAAGTAAAAATGATGATCATTTCTTAGACTCAGATGAAGATTGAACTTCATCCTTTTGAAAAACACCATTAGCCGATAACAGATATAAAAATCTGGGTTTATCAAATGCTTTTGTAAAAAGATCGGCTTTCTGGTGATCGGTGTGAATTTTCACAACATCGATTAATTTCTTTTCAAAACAATCACGTATGAAGTGATATTTTATGTCGATGTGTTTGGTTTTGGAGTGCTGAACTGGATTTTTAGTGACAGCAATGGCGGCAGTATTATCAACATAAATAGGAGTGTTAGAAAAATGTAACCCATAGTCCCTGAGTTGCTGTTGAATCCAGATGATTTGTGAACAGCAACTAGCAGCAGCAATATATTCAGCTTCACAGGTTGAAGTAGACACCGACGTCTGCTTCTTACACTGCCAGGTGACCAATCGGTTTCCAAAGAACTGACATCCTGCAGATGTTGACTTGAAATCTCTCTTGCATCCGCCATAATCTGAATCACTATATGCAGTAAGCTCAAAATTATCATCATTAGGGTACCATAAGCCAAGTTCCGGTGTACCCTTCAGATAACGCATAATCCTTTTGACAGCAATGAGGTGAGATACTCTTGGTTTGGATTGATAGCGTGCACACAAGCAAGTGGCGAACATGATATCTGGCCGAGAAGCAGTAAGATACATGAGAGATCCGATCATTCCTCGGTACAGAGTGGCATCAATTAACTCCCCCTTTTCATCTGGAGTAATCCCGTGATTAACAGCCAGTGGGGTACCAGCAGGCTTAGCATCAGACATACTGAACCGGCTCAGAATGTCACCAACGTATTTGGTTTGATGAATAAAAATCCCTGCCTCAGACTGATCCACCTGCAAACCCAAGAAAAATTTCATCTCTCCCATCGAACTCATTTCAAATTTTTCTTTCATAACCTTCTCGAATTCCTTGCACAGACTATCATTTGTGGAACCAAAAATTATGTCGTCCACATATACTTGCACCAAGAGTAAGTCACTGTCCTTCTCACGGATGAATAATGTGCAGTCAATGACACCTCTTCTGAACCCGTTGTTCAGAAGGTGAGTAGAAAGTGTCTCATACCACGCTCGCGGAGCTTGATGCAATCCATATAAGGCCTTGTCTAGCTTGTAGACTTGGTCACGATGCAATGGATCCTCAAACCCGGGAGGTTGACTGACATATACGGTTTCACTGATCACACCGTGAAGGAACGCACTCTTGACATCCATTTGATAAACTTTAAACTTCTTAAAGGATGCATAAGCCAAGAAGATACGAATGGCTTCGAGTCGAGCAACCGGAGCAAACACCTCATTGTAGTCCAACCCTTCTATCTGTCTGAATCCTTGAACCACCAGACGTGCTTTATTTCACACTATGATCCCGTGATCATCTTTCTTGCAACGAAGAACCCATCGAGTACCAATGACTTTTGCACCTTTTGGTCTGTCAACCAATTGCCAGACACCTAACTTTTTGAACTGTAATAGTTCTTCTTGCATTGCATCAACCCATGATTCTTCCTTGAGGGCTTCAGTGACAGTACGCGGTTCAACTTGAGAGATAAAGCAGGAATGAGCACAAAATCTTACATCTGCAAAATCAAGAATGTCTGCAAGACCACCTGAAGAAATCTGACTTCTAGTTTTCACTCCATCTAAAGGACTCCCAATAATGTTGTCTTGAGGATGAATACGATTGATTCTTCCAACAGGATGAGCGGGAACCTCAACCTAAGGATCTAAGTTATTCAAATTCAAATCCTCAAGACCAGGTACAAGGTTATCAACAACTGGTTCAGGAGCAGCTGGAGGATTGTCATCTGTGTCTGAGCTGTCATCATTTATCTGTGTAGAGGGACCAGATGCAGATGTAGGTTGAGAAGTTTCATCAGGTGCATTATGTACATCATACAGCATCTGAACAGCAACATCTTCATCTGAATACATGGGGGGCATATTGAATGAATCAAAAAGACTGGAATAATCAAACATCCAATCTGGCCCTTTTCCAGGTGGGGGCATTGTATATTTCTGAACATCTACATGGTACCACTCCTCCACATTATGAGTTGCAATGTTGTAAACTCGTTTGTTTGGAGTGATATACCCAAGAAAGTACCCTTCTTCCACCTTTTCATTGAACTTGCCTTGCTCATGTTTCTTAAGCATAGTGCATGGAGCACCAAAAGGTTCTAGATACTTAAGATTTGGCTTTCTGTTATGGAGCAGTTCAAAGCAAGTCTTCCCATGTCTCTTCACAATAAGTACCCGGTTCAAGGTATAACAAGCATTAGCTACAGCTTCGTTCCAGAATTGAACCGGTAGAGAAGAATCAGCAAGCATGGTTCTAGCAGCCTCAATCAATGTCCTATTTTTGCGTTCAGCAACACCATTCATTTGAGGAACATATGGAGCACTAAATTGTTGCACAATGTCTCTTGCATTACAAAAATTCTCCATGTTGTGATTTTTGAACTCCGTTCCATTATCAGTTCGAAACTGACGAATCTTGAGCTTATAAAGTGATTCAAGTTTGGTAACCAAAACTTGAATGCAATCAAACGTCTCAGATTTCTCCTTTAAAAAGAAAACCCAAGAGTATCTGGAATACTCATCAGTGATGACAAGACAGTATTGATCTCCAGCTATACTCTTTCGATTCACAGGACCAAATAAGTCCATGTGGAGAAGCTCAAGAGGAACATTGATTGAATGAAGCTTTTTCAGCTTATGAGACTGCTTGGCTTGCTTCCCTTTCTTGCAGGATACACAGATATCAGACAGCTTAAAATTCTTCAAGCTAACTCCCTCAACCAGACTATTGTGTACCAAATGATTCATCTTACGTAAACTCAAATGGCCCATCCTCTTATGCCAAAGGATTGAATCTTTCTCAGTTGCCTTTGTCATAAAACATGAAGCTGTGGAGGATGTAGTTGAAGCTGTGGCCATATTGAGAACGTACAAATCTTGCTTCCTCGGAGCAGACATCAAGATCCAATCTTCAGGTATTTTAACACCTTGCTTGAGAATGTAACATTTTGAATCATCAAATAAGACCTTGTACTCTTTGTCACAAATCTGAGAGACTGACAGGAGGTTGTTTTCCAGCTGTTTAACATATCTGACATTATCAAATGAAACTTGTCCATTTGTCAGAATTCCCTCTCCTGTAATAAACCCGCCTTTGTCACCGGCAAAAGCAACATATCCACCTCGAACTGCATTCACATTGGTGAGCAGAGAAATATCACCAGTCATGTGTCTGGAAGCCCCACTATCAACGATCCAATTGCTGTTAACTCCAGCTTTTGGGGCAAGCTGCACAATAAAGAGACAATCAGTTCACTTTGGGAACCCAAGCCTTTACAGTCTTGGGTTGACCCATAGAGTCTCGGATCCAAACATCAATCCATTTTCCATCAGGAAAAGATTTATCTGAAATAGGTGAAACAGAATCCTCAGATGATTTAACTTTCCAAATTGCATGTTTATCAAAAGAGGTTTTCAGATAAATGGATGATGATTTTGCTTGGTTAACTTTAGGCACACGTGGAACATGCAAAGTTTCCTGTTTTCCTTTACCCTTGTCTGAAGTGATAATCTGAACCGGTTGTTTGGCCTTTGTTTGAACAGGCTTAGGTACAGATTTAACCGGTTTTGGTAAAGCAGAATTTAATTTTCTGAAAGAAACAACCTTTGGCCTGATCAAATGAGGGCAAAATCTCACAATGTGCCCAGACTCACCACATTCAAAACAGACTTTGTCACCTTTTTTATGAAAATGTTTTAAATCAGAAAATGGTTTTCTATTTGATTTAAAAACATTTGTTTTCTGACAATCTGGCTTAAAACCCAAACCTTTTGTCCCTTTGTTACCAACAAAAGCTGATTTGGTAACATGCTTAGCTTCAGACTCTTGTGAAGCTTTAACAAAGCACAATTCTTTGTAAATTTTTGAGTTGCAGATTGGGTCACCTTTCATAACAACAGAGGTTTGATTCCGAGGAGTACTATATTCTGATTCATCCTCGGAATCTGAGACCCAATCTTCAACAACTCCATCCACCCGAGATCCAGCAGTCTTTGAAGAACTCTGATTTGTACTCAGACCGACTGGATCAATTACTAACGGAGTAGTAACTTGAAAATCCTTTACATCTTTGTCATTTGGTGTATTGACAAATGCATTGAGGATGGGTGGAGGACAATTTTGATAGTTCACCTGTTCCTTCCCCTGATCAGTACCCCTACTGAGCATGTGCTCAATGATATAAGATGAGCTTTCATAGCTCTTGAGCTTTTGTCTTAAGGTCTCATAGTCACACTCGACTATTGCTAACTTCTTCTTGATCTCATTGATGGTATTGAGATAAGAAGTGATAGCATCTTGCTTATTCAGCACTGCGATTTCTGCCTCATGCAATTGTCTATTTAAAAGATCAATTTTAGCTTGAAAATCATTTTCATTAGATTTTAAAACTTTGTTAGCCTCAATGCACAAGTCGAGATCGTTCATCAAAACACTGTTATGTGTCTGATAAGCAAGGACCTTACTTCTAAGATCAACACAATTAAAACACTCTGAATGTGAAGATAAACAGTCAATGTATACCTGCTCTGACTCTGTAGAAGCAGAAGAGTTTACCATCAAGGCAAATTGAGTAGAGGAGTCATCAGCTTCAGCATCAGAATCTTGAGTGTCTGAATCTGTCAGATTGTCTGATTCTGAACTTGAGATCTTGTCATCATTCCTCAATGAATCTACCCGAATGCTTTCTTCATTTTGACCTTCAGACTGCTGAATCTCTGCCACACAAGCTTTATCTTGATCTTCTTTATCAGCATTAAACCTGAAGTCCCAGTTCACCCCTTCATCCTGTTGAACCATTAAAGCTTTACTAGCAGAGGATGAAGATCCAACTTGAGAAGGAGAATCAATGGGAACTAATCTCCTTTCTGGATTGGCAGTAGAGGATTTCTGATGCTGAAATGGATTCTTGTTGCCAGCTTTCTTCGGCTGCTTGCATTGTCTGGCAAAATGACGCTTCTCACCACAGTTGTAGCATGTGACAGATGCCATATCAAATCCAAACTTGGACTCCTTGTTTAGATTGATATCCTTCCCAGTCCTTTTTACAAACTCCTTTGCTCTTCTAACTGCACTAGCCAATGCCCACATAATGTCAATTCTCTCCATGTCATCAGGATCAATCTGAGAGTAATCATCATTGGTCAAATATGGATTGCCGATCTGACCAGCAACTAATCCATCATATGAGCTAACCAATGTTGACAGAAGACACATATGCTCTTTTGCAATCTCTACTGTGACCTTGTCAAAGTTCTCTGTTTTTAGACTTGCGGTAGGCTGATGATGCTCTTGTTGTGAACTTGATGAAGAAGATTGACTGAAATTCATCTAAGCTGCAGATGAAGCTTCAGATGTTTTAGAAACAAAAGCAGTCTTCAGAGGAGCATGAGTTGCGGATTTATCAACTGTGGGAGTGGAGTAGTATAGAGAAGGATCTTGAACTTGCACAACTCTCTTGGCCTTCCATTTGTTCTCTATCTCCTGCTCTTTTAGCTTCTGAATGAAATCATTGATGTCCATATGAGCCATCATCTGATTTTGCTTGAGTACCATCAAGAAGGATTCCCACTTTGGAGGTAAAGCATCTGCTAAACACTGAATCTTTTCTTGAGTTGTAGTTTTGACCTCATGATTGAACAACTCACTCAACAGATGATAAAACCTGGCAATAAGCTCATCCAGTGACTCATTTCCCACATACATGAAACTATTGAATTCCTTTCTCAGTGCCTTTGACTTGATACTCTTCAAAGCATCATTACCCTCATATCTTTGTTGCAGTGCATCCCACAGTAGCTTAGCCGAAGTAAACTGTCTAAACTGATGGAAGATATCAGTGGCAATGGACTGTGACAAAATAGCATAGGCTTTCTTCTCATAATCATACAGCTTCCTCTGAGGCTCAGTCATCTGTGTGACTAGCATAGGAGTTCCATCTTCATTCAGAGGCCTCAGATAACCTCCTTCAATCATCATCCACAGATTTGTATCCACCCCATTGATGTGAATCTCAAACCGATACTTCCAGTGAGGATAATCGTCTAAGGTTAGTAACTTGGGAGCTTTATTAGAGTTCCCCGTCTCATTCTCTGTCAATAATAATGTCTGAATACGATGATTCTGGTTCGCCATCAGTGCTAAGTCTTCCATTTAATTAGAAATGACAAACTTCAACACTTAGAAAAATCTCAGAAAAGTTGCCGAATGAACTGGTTTTGGCGAATGTCGGGGGCCGAATGAACAGAAACTGGCGAATGAAGGCTGAGTATGACAACTGGCGAATGAGAAGATCGAATGACCTATTCGGCGAATGACATATGTCGAATGAGCTCTTTCGCCGAATGAGAGTAGAGTATAAGACTTATTCGGCGAATGACAATGGCGAAGGAGCTATTCGCCGAATGAGACCTATTCGGCGAATGAGGGGCTATTCGGCTGAACTTATTCGGCCGCCAGAGTCATTCGGCGATCTGGGGTTTTCAGCAACGAAAATCGTGATAACTTACGATTTTGACCAGATTTAAGCACCAAATTTGGTACACAAGTTCAAGACATGATAACAAGCCAATTGGGAAAGAATTAGGGCAATCAAACCGCAAAAACCCTTGGTTTTTCAATGAAATAGTAACTTGGAAAGCAAGAAAAATAGGGTTTTTGGAAGTTACGAAAATCAGGGTTTTGGGAGACTCAGATCTGATGATTTTGAGTGGAAATCGAGTAGAATCAAGAGCCAAAGCTCTGATACCACTTTGTTGGACCGATTGGGAGCTCGGAAACAATCCGAATCCAATGTAAAACTACTCGACAGCCTCTGGAATAGTGCGGAATCCTATTCCAGGGTTTTCCAATCGAAACCAACAGAAACCGTGGTGATCTGAGGTTGTAAGAACAACGTGGAAGCAACAATCGAACACCACGGGTTGAGAATCGAACTTGGATGATCAAGAACCGCTCAAATCTTCTAGGGTTTTGACACTTGAGTCTCAGGGAAGAAGGAGGACTCTCTAGAAAGTTAGAGTTGAAATGATTTGAACTTATATATATAAGCTGTAGTCATTCGGCCGAATGAGTGGCCGAAGCAGCTCATTCGGCGAATGACTAAGCTCGAATGAGCTATCAATCGAATGAGTCATTCGGCGAATGACTCATTCTATCGCCAGACATTCGCTATGATGTTCATTCGGCGAATGACTTCATTCTAGAGTCATTCGGCCGAATGAGCAATCTTCATACTCAACATTAATTTAATCAAATCAACTAAACATATAATTAATAATAAACATTAAGAATGATATATAAAGACAACTTCCATTAATAACTTTGAACTTTACATGATTAGAGTTACAAAACTGAACTAGGGACATTACATGTATCAACATCCTCCTAATACAAATGCTGATGAAATTCTGGAATCTTCCACATCATTTGAAATTCCTGCTGAACTGTTCCCTGGATCTTCATCAACTTCTGCAGCAACTGGACCTCCAGCAAACACTTGCACTGATCTTATTCCATATCAAGAACTGAAGGATCATCCATTATCTCAAGTTCTGGGTGACATTTCTGCTGGTGTTTCAACAAGAAGTCAATTGTCACATTTTTGTCTCTATGCCTTATTTGTCAGTCAGCAAGAGCCAAAGAACTATCACACAGCCCTCAGAGACAATGGCTGGGTGGAGGCTATGCAATTGGAGCTGTTGCAGTTCAAGAAACAACAAGTCTGGGAGCTGGTTCCTTTACCCCAAGGTAAGTGTGCAATAGGCACTAAATGGGTGTTTAGGAATAAAACTGATGAAAATGGTCAAATAATTAAGAACAAGGCCAGACTGGTTGTACAGGGGTTCTCTCAGGAAGAAGGTATTGATTATGATGAAACTTTTGCCCCTGTAGCCAGACTGGAAGCAATTAGGTTGTTTTTAGCATATGCTGCCTTACACAAACTAAAAGTTTTTCAAATGGATGTCAAAAGTGCTTTTTTATATGGTAAAATAAAAGAGGAAGTGTATGTGTGTCAACCACCAGGTTTTGAGGACAATAAACATCCTGATTGGGTGTATAAGCTTGATAAAGCTCTTTATGGGCTGAAACAAGAACCTAGAGCCTGGTATGACACTCTATCCACTTTTCTTCTTCAAAATAATTTCACTAGAGGCTCCATAGATAAAACTTTGTTCATAAAGAAAGTAGGACAGCATAAGCTCCTTGTTCAAATTTATGTTGATGACATAATTTTTGCTTCATCTGATCCAAAGTTGTGTGCTGATTTTACTGAGTTAATGACCAAGAATTTTGAAATGGGTGCCATGGGGGAATTACAGTTTTTCTTGGGTCTTCAAATCAAACAAAGTCCGGATGGCATTTTCATTCATCAATCCAAATATACAAAAGAGTTGTTAAAGAAATTTGATTTGCAAAACTGTAAACAGTGTTCTAACCCCATGAGCAGCACCACACAACTTGATGCAGATTTGAAAGGTAAATCAGTTGATGAAACACTTTATAGATGTATGATTGGGTCCTTGATGTATCTCACAACATCTAGACCAGACATTATGTTTGCTACATGTGTTTGTGCTAGATTTCAGGCTGCACCTAAAGAATCTCACTTAATTGCTGTAAAAAGAATTTTTAGATACTTGCAGGGCACTCAATCACTGGGAATTTGGTATTCCACTGGGCATTCCTGCAAGCTTGTTGCTTTCTCTGATAGTGACGATGCAGGATGCAAACTCACCAGAAAATCAACTTCTGGTGGTTGTCAGTTTCTAGGAAATTGTTTGGTTTCTTGGCAGAGTAAGAAACAAACATCTGTGGCCACTTCAACAGCTGAAGCCGAGTACATTGCTGCTGCAAGCTGTACTTAACAAATTCTCTGGCTTCAGACTCAACTTTTGGATTATGGCATCAAAGAGTCTAAGACACCATTGTTAATGGATAGTGCCTCAGCTCTTTGTATTGTCAAGAATCCAGTTCAGCACTCTAGGACCAAACACATTGAAATCAGACATCATTTTATAAGGGATTGTTTTGAAAAGGGTCTGATTGATCCAAAGTTTGTTCCTAGTGCTGATGAGCTTGCAGATATCTTTACTAAGCCTTTAGACACTTCAACTTTTCAAAATTTAGTTCTAAGGCTGGGTATGCTGCAACTTGAATAAATTGGTTTTCACACTAATAAAATTCCATCCACCAGATAAAATTTTCAAAAATACAAAAATAGTCACCTTTATCAAAACTCAAATTTTTGTATCACCTTGCAACTCCTGATATTTTCAGTAAATACTGATAAGTATCAGAAGTACTGATTCAAGGAAACATCTGACCTTTACCAATATTATCAGTTAAAAGTACTGATGGGTTTTGGTTGAAAAGTACTGAAGGTCAAAAATATTTCACAAAGTCTGATGAACAACTTTTGTTCACAAGTTCTGATGACAAATTTTTCACAAAATCTGATTAGAAAATCTGATGATTCACAACATCTGATGAGCAATTGATGAAAACAGCTGATGAACAAAAACTGTCAACAACACCTGATGAGTAATTTTACTCTTCAGCTGTTTCAACCACTGCTGTTTTCTCTTTATAACATCTGAAGAACAACTTCCAATACTCTATTTATCCCAAACCATCTTCAGTTGTTTCATTACCACTTCATCAGAACTTTCAATCTTTTTCAAAAGCCTATCTTCCCTCTCAAGTCTCTGCTTCCATGGCGACAATGAACCTTAAACCTCGTCATAACTCAGTCGCATATCTCACTAAATCATCTTTCTGGTCCAAATTTGATGAAGTTGTTGATCTCATGAATGCATATCAGTTTCAAACCACGTTTCTTATCAATCCAACAATTCATGCTGAATCTATTCATCAATTCTGGATGAATGTCGAGCTCATCAATGTCGGCACTGGTGTCATCTCACTTCGCTCAACAGTAAATGGACACAATGTGCATATCAGTCCAGCCGAACTGTGGGAGGTTCTTCAACTAGATGATGCTAACCTAGTCACTCAATTTCCAAAGAATCTCACTGACCTCTGTTTCACAAGTCACGAATACCAGGGTGACTTGAGTGACTCAACTCTGTACAAGAAGAACTTCAATGATCCTGAGCGTCTTATCTTTCACATGATCAACATCTGCTTGGCTCCAAAATCATCTTCTTGGGACCAGATGTCATCAAGGTGGCAGCAGGTACTTTACTCAATTCTGGAATCACAAAAACTTAATTTTTCACAAATCTTATTTTCAGAATTAACTGAACATGCTGCTAAACCTGTTTCTTCTAGATGGCTTATTTACCCACGTTTTATCATGGCCATCATAGAAAAAGAGTTAAAGCAAAATGGCCTTGTTGGTCAGGGGATCTCTGCTCCAGCAGTTCTACTGGAGGTATATTCCCGACACAACACTAACCTCACTCTCAAAGAGGCTGCCCGAAAGCTAAAACCCAAGCATAGGGAACCCACAGTCTCCACTCCAAAATCAAAATCCAAAGTCCCCACCAAACCACATACCAAAAAGCTCAAAAAGGCTGCTCAGGGAAATGAGTCCCCTGAGTCTGCCCATGCCTCACCAAGGCATGATATGGCCATTGGAAGTAGTCAACCAGTGGTACATCAGACTCCACCAGCTGAAACCGCCCAAGAATCCTCTCAACAGGAACTTGGTGCAACCATTGAAGGCGTAGACACACATATAGAGCCTCTTTCATTTGAAAAGGTTTCTATTGAACAGCACCAATCTCCCCGGGTGCATTCTGCTTCACAGCCTATTACTATTGAAACCACCCAACAAAGCCCAACATTTGTGATTGACCAAATCCTGGATCAGCTAAACACTCCTATCCCTACCCAGACACATATTACAACTGGGATTAGCTCCAACATTGAGGGGGAGGATCAAAGTGTTTCTGATATCCCACAGGATTTTGACTACCATATCAGATCTCCTAGTGTGGACAGAGAGATTCTGACATCTGACAGGGCTGCTACTTCATCACATCCATCATTTGGAGTGATTGATAGTAGTAACATCTCTAAGACCCTGCCAGAGGCAACAACTGATGAAGGGTTTATCTCTGAGGTTGGAAGTCCCCAGTACCAAGAAAAAGGGGCACCTGAAAATGTTGAGCCACACTCAACTCAGGTACATCCTGATACTATCAGGAGGTCAGATGATTTAGCTAAGGCTAATGATGACCAAAGGACTCTATCTGATGTTCTATCAGGGAACAAATTCCTTGAGGCTAAGGTCTGCAGACTCAATGAGCTGCTCACCAAAATGTCCAAGGATAAAAGTCCATCTGCCCTTTCTAACCCATAGATGGCACCTTCAACTTCTGGAGGTCCCCAAAACACTTCATCCTCCACCCAAAACAACAACAGCCACCTGCCTCTGCTTCAGGCACAAATCCTCTGGGTTCAAACCCCCCAGAAGCATTTGTTGCTGCTTTCATTGCTGCTCTTCCTCTCATCACTCCCATCCTCCAAACCCTTATTTCCCAATCTCTTGACAAGCTACTTCCCTCACAAACACAAATCCAAACAATGATAGATGGTGCAGTTCAAACAATTCTTTCTAGCCTTAAACCTCCTACACCAACTGCAGCCAAAAAGGGGGAGTCTAGTTCTGTCATAGAGACAAAAAGGAAAGATTCTGGTGATGTACAGGAAGTGGGTATACAAGTTGAAGCTATAGACATTGAAAAGCCTGCCTCTCCTCTGAAATTTACCTACAAAAGCCAGAAAAAATCTTCCAAGGCTGATGTGATTGAAAAAGTTGTAGAGAAAGAGATTGCAAGTGAAAAAGCTGAAAAGATTATAGTTGAAAAGGCTGCTGATGTGATAGAGCCTGAAATGTCTGAGCTTCAGAAGCTAGTACAACAGGTTGATCAAGTCCATTTTCAAGCCATGGATGAAATCATAAGCCAACTTTTCAAGGAGGATGCTGAACCTGAAGATCTGAATAAGAAGATCAGGGAATTGGAAATAAATCACATAGACAACATTTGGAAGCAATATGACAAGGAAGAAAGTGAGAGACTTCATGTCATGGCTAGGTTTGTAGCCAAATTCTTAGGGAGATCAGTTGCTGAGATCAGGGCTTGGGATAGGAATAATCTTATCAAAGTTACCACAAAGATCTGCAGCTCTGAGACTCCTAACAAAGAACTGATAGTTGAAGCAATGGATGTGGTGGGCCTGAAGAAAAAGATGGAGCTGCTTAAAAAGTCTCAACAGGAACTCACTTCCAGCATGCTTAATTTTCATAAACCTGCTCCAAAATCAGCCACATCCATCCCAAAATCAAAACCTGTCAAAACAATTGATGCACCTCTCAAGAAGAGGAGAAAGCTGATGATTCAGGAGGAAGATGATGAAGATAGGCAACCACTGTCAACTGTTCTAAAACTGAAAAAGCCTGAGTCTTCCATTGTCCCTGTAATGACTCCTGAATCTCAGATGCAAGCTGTAAAAGTGAAGATAGAAGAAGAGGAAAGTCAGAGACTATATGATGACAAAATTCTGAGATTGGTAGACAAAGACTACCCTCACACTTCCTCGCTAACATCTATGAGGAAGGAAGCACAAATGTTATTTGCACTAAGGCATACCTTCCAGTACAGGAAAGAAGTAATCCGGGTATGGCCTGACCCAAAGGTACAGCACAGGATACACAAAAGAAACATTCCACAAGCCTACAGAGGAAGAATCAAAAAGGTGATAAGTGCTGACATTATGGCTGGGTTTGTGATGGACCCTTGGGAAATCATTGAAGATTTTAAGAAGGTTTACAATGCTAAACTGCCAGTTCCCAAGCTATTGGAAAACAAAATGATCAAGAAGGGGCTGGTATACAAGAGAATGGAAGGGTTAAAGAAGAATGAGCTACAATTGTTCCAGGAAGGAAAACATCCAGATGAATTTGTATACAGAGAAATCGCAAGGATTGAATTGCACAATGGGTCTACAAGCAGGTACCTATCTGAATACTATGGACCTGAGTTCTTCTTTGAAGGTGAGCCAGAGCTACTAACCATTGAAGATCAAGTAGTCCTTCTGGAAGCCTATGTCAGAGAATCTTTTAGACTCGTGCATGGGCAGTAGCTTCAATAAGAGAGGCAACAACTCTTAGTCCATTCCTCAATTGGAGTTCTCTCTCATCCTTAAACTGTTAGATCTTCTGAAGCTGCTGTCATCCAGGCCTACACTTAATTGGTCATCTTAGAAGCTGATCTCTAAGGAAAAAGACACATCTTTCTGCCTGGAAAATCAACAATAAGTGGGACAACTAATAATTAGAGGTTTTGGCTGCATTGGTTCAGGGGGAGTTTGTTGGACCAAAAGAACCAATGAGCCTGATCAGAAAATCCTCTAAGTCCCACAGGCACACAACAACTGAAGAAGAGCACAACAGCTGAAGATAAACGACTGTTGAAGAGAAGATCTGAAGAGTTACAAGCTCTGAAGAACAAGTCTTCAGATGTTGTTCACAACAGCTGAAGTGTTAGTTTTCAGATGTTGTAGTTAGTCTTCAGTAGTTTTAGTTTAATTTCAGTAGTTTTAGTTCTTCAGTAGTTGTAAGAGGATGTCTTCAGTAGTTGTAAACATCCTCAGTAGTTTTGGTTATTTCAGTTGTTATCTTTTGTCTGTTAGGTGTCAACATCATGTGACATCATCAGACGTCACTGCTTCTATATAAGGGCAGTCGACATATTGTATCTTTAACGAAGTTAGTGTGAATTGAATGAGATTATTCCTTTTGCAGAATTCTCTTTCTATAACAACTTGTGCTTTACTGTTCTATTAGATTAACTTTGTTCTTGCTAATTTTGAGCTAATTCATCGTTGAATTCCGCTGCTATAACCTAATATTGATCAAATGAGAACATCTGATCCTACAAATCTCCTGTAATAACCTGCCAATCCCAAGAATGATCGGATCTCTGTAGGTCTTGTAGGCACATCCTAGTTCTTGATTGCCTCAATCTTGGCAGGATCCACGTGAATACCATCACTGTTAATCACGTGACCCAAGAACTGAACTTCTCTTAACCAAAATTCACACTTGGAGAATTTGGCATAAAGTCATTCTTCTTTCAAAAGTTCCAAGATTGTCTTGAGGTGTTGCTCATGTTCCTTCTCGTTCTTTGAATAAATCAGTATATCATCAATGAAGACAATAACAAACTGATCTAAATACAGCTTGCACACCCGGTTCATCAAATCCATGAACACATCCGGTGCGTTCGTCAATCCGAATGGCATCACCATGAAATCGTAGTGACCATATCGGGTACGAAAGGCCGTCTTTGGTATGTCCTCCTCTTGAATCCGGAGCTGATGATAGCCTGATCTCAGGTCTATCTTTGAAAAGTACTGTGTTCCCTGTAACTGATCAAACAAATCATCAATCCTCGGTAACGGGTACCGATTCTTGATGGTGAGTTTGTTGAGTTCTCTGTAATCGATAAAAATCCTGAAAGTTCCATCCTTCTTTTTAACCAAAAGAACCGGAGCTCCCCACGGGGAAAAGCTCGGTCGGATGAATCCTTTATCGAGTAGCTCTTGTAATTGATTGGACAACTCCTCCATCTCAGATGGTGCAAGCCTGTAAGGAGACTTAGCTACAGGAGTCGCTCCCGGAATCAAATCGATTCTAAACTGCACTGATCTCTCGGGTGGCAGTCCCGGTAAATCATCCGAAAACACGTCCGCATAGTCTTTCACAGTCGGCACGTCTTGAATCTTGATTGCTTTCTTGTCTTTCTCGATCACATGAGCTATAAATGCGAGACATCGCTTTCGTAAGTACTTGCGAGCCTTCATACACGATATTATCTTGACACTGCGTTTTGCTTGGTCTCCACGAATCTCCAAGATCTCATTGTTCTCCACTGGAATGCATAGTAACTTA
The DNA here is from genome assembly GCA_009363875.1 of Mikania micrantha. Taxonomy (NCBI): domain Eukaryota; kingdom Viridiplantae; phylum Streptophyta; class Magnoliopsida; order Asterales; family Asteraceae; genus Mikania; species Mikania micrantha. The sequence continues at coordinate 14,780,229 of CM018694.1, read as the reverse complement.
TCGGAACACATGAACTCAACTCGGTTAAGAGATAGCCAATCCATTCCGATGATGATGTCGAAACTGCCCCGCTCCATCGGTATCAAATCGATGGAAAATGTGTGATCGCCAAGTGTTAGTGGGCAATTCCTAAGTATTGTGTCCACTGTAATCTGTTTGCCGTTTGCTATCTCAATAGTGTAAGGGGAGTCTAACAATTCCTTAACATAATCAAGATGGCATGCAAGGTTGGATGAGATAAAACTCTGATCCGCACCAGTGTCAAATAATATGGATGCATAGAAGTCAGATAAGAGAAATGTATCCGTGATCACGTTCGGGTCCTGTCGAGCAGCAGCTGCTCCGATCTGAAAGGCTCATCCTCTTGGTGCTTGAGCCCTTTGTTGATTTCTTTTGGGACAATCCCAAGAAAAGTGTCCAGGCTCGCCACAGTTGTAGCAAGACCTGTGATCAGCAGCAGCAGTAGGAGCTGCATTGTTGTTTCTGTTCGGAGCTCCCGTCTTCCTGCAGCGGTTGGCCTAGTGACCAAACTTTCCACAGTTCGTGCATTGCTTGCACTGAGTGTTTGGTTCATGATGATATTGGCAACCATCATATCCGTCAGAGATGCTGGGTGGTCGCAACAAAGTTTCTAACCACCTTTTGTTTCTTCGTCGGTCTTTTATTCGACTTTCTTGAAGTTCCAGCTTTGGCTGCATCAGCCTCTTTCTTGAAATAACTAGAAGCAACCATCATATCCGTCAGAGATGCTGACAGAGTAACAGCCAATTCCATGGTGGTAGGGTGGGCAGAAATCACATGGCCCTGAATGCAAGACGGTAGTGCACCGACACACCGTTCAATCCTCTTCTCAAGTGTTGGCACCACATCCGGTGCCAATGTAGTCAGCTCGTGAAAACGGGTGGTATAGGACAGATGCCCAGAGCCAACCATGACTAGGTTGAGCAGTTCAGTCTCAACCTTCTTCAGTTCATTCCTTGGGCAAAACTCTGCCCGCAGCATATCTTTGAAGTCATCCCAAGGCGTAGCCTGGGCTTCATCTCGGCCTCTAATTTGAACTTGAGCGTTCCACAAAGTTAAGGCTCTCTTGTGAAATGAACCAGCAGCATATTTAACCTTGTTCTGCTCAGGACAGCCACTGATGTCGAGGGTGGTTTCCATCTTCTCAATCCATTGGATTAATCCAATAGCACCCTCACTGCCACTGAAGCTTGGTGGCTTGCAACCCACAAAGTTTTTGCAGGCATAGTCCTGTTGCTGGCGGTTGTTACTGCTGCCCTCTCCAGATGAGTTGGCAATGTTATTGCTGTTGTTAGTGTTAATCGGGTTCATCTTCTCCGGGATCACATCCCTCAGTTGACCGGTCAGCAGTGTGGCCAGTGCTATAGTAGCTGGATCCAACTGATGAAGTGGTGGTGGTGGAGGAGGAGGTGGTTGTGTAGGAGAGTCAGGCGGTGTCGGTATAGAGGAATGAGGAGCAGAGTCCTATGGTGGTGGTGGCAGTATAGCAGGTGGTGGTCTTCTCAGCGGCATTATGATCATAACCGAAAAGATATCGGTTAGTGCAGTGATCAGATGCAGAAGACACATGCAAATAGAATCCTATGTCATATGATCTTTGCATGAGGGTCCCTAGGTTATAGTCTAGGCCAAACCGTTTAAGTAATATGACCTATATTTCTCTATAACCATGGCTCTGATAGAAATCTGTCACACCCCGAGCCGGCGGGAACAGATCGGGTTTTCTCGTCGGGCGGAAGATTCCCGGGGCGCGATATCATGAGTGATAATCAAATGATCAGATTGTTTACATAGCACATGATAAATAAATGAGAAATGCTAACACATCCATGATATAGAATTACAAGATTAAATTACAATGTAGCTTTCATAATTTAACCAAGTAAATCCATCCAAAAGAATCAATGAACTATATCTTGTGTGTGTACAAGATATACAAAAGATGATTCATTGTTTTTGTCATCAAAATCATGCAACACAAAATGAAGCTAGGTCTTCTAAAAGTCCACTAGCTTAATCCTTGCATGTAAGTAGCTACATCTGTTCATCCCCTGAGAAAACATGCATTTAAACAAAGTCAACACTAGGTTGGTGAGTTCATAAGTATGTTAATTGAAAACCTTGATTCATTCACATGCACAGTCACAAAATTGTTTATATTACTTGTATGATATTTGTTTCACCTGTTAACCCAATGGCTTCTCCCTAGTTGTACGTACAAGTGATGTGACACCCAATCAAGCATGCTTATATATAGGGCATACGAAAGGGTCAAGCCCAGACGCCATCCCACCACATGCTCAAACAAGTTTCACACTACATGCAATACAACTATGGATTTCCATTCCCAAATCCACATGTTCATCTCATTCTTGATCACCTGTGATATCATGTATAGAATAATATGATGATGTAATTGTAGTTATCGAACCGAAGTTTAGATAACCATTATATATGTTAAGGATATTAGATTTATCAAATATGTTCCTTGTATTATTCTATAATTGTGGGTTAATTGTTGTTTCACTTTTAAATATTAAGAGTGTTAGTTAACCAATTGTAATTTGTTCTCAACTTATAGTGCATAGAGCCTAAAAGGAATCCATTGAAATCCTCACGTAATCAGATTTCAATGCATCCGATTTACCTCTACCACTTTATGTACCCAAAACCTCATCGAAAGAGTTACTAGTAATATGACACGAGAATATAAATTACTCAGTCTACTAGACAACAAGAAACGATGGATTAATTACTTTTCACTACAGATTAATATCACCATGTGTCGCTTTCCAGAACCTGATTTGATGTCGCCCTGTCACCGGTCATACGTTACCGGCCAATGAATCAATACGATCAACATACTAGCCCTACAAGCTAGAGGTTTGTCAAACCTATGGTACCATTATGCTATCGTCGGTTTAGTCACGTCAAACTAACTGGTCAGCGAATTAAAGGGTCTTACATGATCAACTTGTATAAATGGCACATGATTGAAGTGATATAATACAACAGGTCAATAGTAACTAATTGTAAATGTGTTCATCCGTGTTATTGTTCTCAATGTCATATGTTCTCCGTGTTATTAACAAGGTTAAATAAGAACTTGTCTCATTACATTATGTTAATTATTGTGTGAATGATGTGGTTATCATGAAGTTACATTATCATGACTATCATTCCTTGTTCAATGTTCTCCTGTAATATGTGTTGAGTTGTAAAGCTAAGTATTAAAAGGACTTGTCCTATTATACTTACTTAACTCCTGTGTCGAATGTTATTACAAAGATATTTAATATCTTTATAACATTCATATGTTTGCCTGTGATTGTTCCAATGTTTGTTTATGTAAGAATAACTAAGTGTTATAAGATAAAATCTTACAACTATGTTATTCTAATGTGTTGATGAACTAATAAGATATATTATCTTGTTCATCTGATTATTCCTATCATATCATGATCATACAAGCATGCATACAAAGATAAGAGATAATAAGCAATTTGTATTATCTAAAATCAATGTAATAGCAATATGTTAAGCAAAACTTTTAAATAGATAAAAGTAAGCATGTTTCTCAGCCCCGAGAGTTTAAAATCAGTAAGATTAAAGTAAAAAGGGGCATATGAACTCACCTTGTTGTTGTAGGGTTGACTTAGCTTAAACGAAGAAATGCGCGTGCTCTTGATTGTACTTGCGTTTGTTTTCACGTTCCTTTATTGATTTCATGTTGTTGGATCTTATAAGTCTAAATTAATAAGATCTGTGCATGTATGTGTTAGCCCTATTGTAGGCTAACACTTGTGAGTCACGGTCTTGATTCGGCCCTTATTTCACATGTCATAGGTTGTTATTATAATGTAACTTTATGTTGTATGTTTAGACTTACTTCACCCTTGTATAAGCTTCATGTTCGGAGATTGTTAATAACATGAATTCAAAATCATGACCATCTTTGTAGTAATTTACTCAATTGTTAACATACTCAAACATACGATGTTCTTGTCTTTAATAAACCACCTTTGTGATAGAAAAGTATCGTGTATATATATAATCTCATTCACGTTATTCTTAGCGTTATAAGTTATATAATAAACCATGTGGGCCGAATGATGGTTGGGCCTTGGGCCGGTTTATTGATGTTGAGCCATTCATGGAATTGGGCCTGATGATGATATGGGACAAACTAATGATGGGCCCAAATCGATGACTCTGGGCCATAACCGTGAAGGTGGGCTGCATAATTGGGCCGGCCAAGGCTATTGGACTAAAAAGGTTATGTTGGGCCGTAAATAGTTGTCGATTGGCTTGGGCTGCTCTAATGGTGTGACCCAGATTGTCTATGCTGGGCCAAAACCCATAAACTGTTAGGCCGACCGTTGGACTCTACCAAAGTGGGCCGAATCTATAAGGCGTGGGCCCATACAACCAATGTGGGCCGTAGCAAAGGAAACAGATCGCATGGGAACAACCGGTTGGCCGTGAATAGCAGCGAACCTATTATCCCATTAGATATAGGTTCGGCTAGTAATTCAGGCACCAAGGTTTGTTGAACAGGATGGGGTTCGGCTGGTTATTGTGAGCTTAGGTTCGGCCATAGCTTTGTGTAGGGTTCGGCTTCATTGTTGGCCGACCAAAGGTTCGTGCATGATTGTTTATAGATTCGGTAGTGATGCAGCTAGGGTTTGCCAATTACGTTGCCATGTTTCGCCGGACAACAAGTATACATGCAGGTTCAGCTGGCAACAAGGTTCGCCGGAGTTCGCCATGCATATGCCAGGTTCGTGACTCTCCATGGTTCGTAGCCGCATAGGGTTCGCCAGTTTGCTAAGAGTTCGGCTAGGATTCGTCGCATAGCATAAGGTTCGTGTCTTCTGTAAGGTTCGCCAGACCCCTTGCTTCGCTGATGATGGTTCGGCAACTGTAGATTCGCAGCAGAAATGAGGTTCGGCCAATGAAGGAAGGTTCGGCCGACCACTCTACTCTACGAACCTATATGTGCTTCACCATCATGTTCGAATTTTTCGGTTATTGTTGGGCTGTTTTCAGGTTGTTGGGGTACCAGAACAAGTTCCCGATGGTTTAATGGCTGGTTTACAAGGGTTCTAGACCGATTGCTAGTGTTGATCGAACATGGTACAACAAACCCTAATTCTCGTATCTTTCTTTGGATCATACCTAGAATTTCAACGGCTAACTTTCCAGATCTGTTGTACTTTCTTGAAGGAGAGATCGAGAGCTTCACGTAGGTTCAAGAATCATCGAGTTTCGTTGAGGAAAGAAGAAGTTATGGACCTTGGAAGCTTGTTAATGGTGGTTTTGATTTTAGAGAGAGAAATGGACGGGAGAGGTGTTTTAGAGAGAGAGTAATTAATGTAAAATGAAATGGAAGGCCTCATTTAGCCTTTAAATACCCCGGGGGTGTTCGGGTTTGTTTCGGTTGCTCGGTTTGCGTTTTCGTCGCGTTTCCGGAACTTTACGCGTAATTTATTTGTTTTAAATATAGGATAGTTGTTTTTAATTATTTTGATGAGTTTCAAAATTGTAAAATGTTATTTCTTTAATTTTTTATTAAATTAAGGTCGTTCGTGTCGTGTTTCGTTTTCGTTTCATCAAATCGTGTCACCATCGCGCGTATTCGTTCAAATCGTCATTCGAACGAACACGACGATGGTTTTGCTTTCTGACTTTTGTTTTCTACTTTCCAGTTATCATTTCAGAACGTTAAACTCACAGATATGTTTGTGTGAATCGTCACCCACGCAAACACAATGTCAGTTCGTTTTCTGAAACGACATTGCAATATTGTTTAAATTGTGTTTCCTCACTGTCGGACTCAACGAAACGACACTGCAATATTGTTTAAGTGTGCGGACTTGGTCAATCTATCAATGATGACCCAAATAGAATCGTATCCGCTGGAAGTGCGGGGTAGCTTGGTAATGAAATCCATGGCTATTTGTTCCCACTTCCATTGTGGTATCTCTGGTTTTTCCAGCAAACCCGAGGGTTTCTGGTGTTCAGCTTTGACTTTGGCACATGTGATGCATTTGCCAACATAAGTGGCAACATCTTTCTTTATTCCCGGCCACCAATAAAATGACCTAAGATCTTGGTACATCTTATCGGCACCAGGGTGAACTGAATAACGTGTTTTGTGTGCCTCGTCAAGTATGAGTGTTCGAAGTTTATCTACTGTTGGAATCCAAACACGATCCAGATAATAGATAACTCCATCTTGTTTAGTCTTGAAATGTTTCTCGGCTCCATAATCGAGCTCGCGTTTCAGATTGTCTCTTTCCACTGTCTCTTGTTGTGCTTGTAGAATCTGATCTCTCAAACTTGTTTGCACGGTCATTCCCATTGCGCGAACGCGTAAGGGCTTGACTCTTTCCTTCCGGCTCAAAGCATCTACAACAATATTTGCTTTGCCCGGATGGTATTTGATCACACAATCGTAATCGTTTAGGAGCTCAAGCCAACGTCTCTGTCTCATGTTAAGCTCCTTCTGATCGAATATGTGTTGTAAACTCTTGTGATATGTGAAGATAGTGCACTTGGTACCATACAGGTAGTGTCTCCAAATCTTTAAAGCAAAGACAACAGCTCCCAGTTCGAGATCGTGTGTCATGTAATTCTTCTCATGTATCTTCAACTGTCTTGAGGCATAAGCAATGACTTTGTCTCGTTGCATCAAAACACATCCGAGTCCCTGATGGGAAGCATCACAATAAACTACAAGGTCATCATTGCCTTCTTGGAGTGTTAAGATTGCAGCATTGCACAATCTTTGTTTCAGTGTCTGGAATGCCTCTTCCTGTTTATGTGTCCACACAAAAGGTTCAGACTTCTGTGTGAGCTTGGTGAGAGGCAAGGCTATCTTAGAGAAATTCGAAATGAATCTCATGTAATAACCTGTCAATCCCAAGAATGATCGGATCTCTGTAGGTGTTGTAGGCACATCCCAGTTCTTGATTGCCTCAATCTTGGCAGGATCCATGTGAATACCATCACTGTTAATCACGTGACCCTAGAACTGAACTTCTCTTAACCAAAATTCACACTTGGAGAATTTGGCATAGAGTCGTTCTTCTTTCAGAAGTTCCAAGACTGTCTTGAGGTGTTGCTCATGTTCCTTCACATTCTTTGAATAAATCAGTATATCATCAATGAAGACAATAACAAACTGATCTAAATACGGCTTGCACACTCGGTTCATCAAATCCATGAACACATCCGGTGCGTTCGTCAATCCGAATGGCATCTCCATGAAATCGTAGTGACCATATCGGGTACGATGTATGTCCTCCTCTTGAATCCGGAGCTGATGATAGCCTGATCTCAGGTCTATCTTTGAAAAGTACTGTGCTCCCTATAACTGATCAAACAAATTATCAATCCTCAGTAACGGGTACCGATTCTTGATGGTGAGTTTGTTGAGTTCTCTGTAATCGATACACATCCTGAAAGTTCCATCCTTCTTTTTAACAAAAAGAACCGGAGCTCCCCACGGGGAAAAGCTCGTTCGGATGAATCCTTTATCGAGTAGCTCTTGTAATTGATTAGACAACTCCTGCATCTCAGATGGTGCAAGCCTGTAAGGAGACTTAGCTACAGGAGTCGCTCCCGGAATCAAATCGATTCGAAACTATACTGATCTCTCGGGTGGCAGTCCCGGTAAATCATCCGGAAACACGTCCGCATAATCTTTCACAATCGGCACGTCTTGAATCTTGATTTCTTTCTTGTCTTTCTCGATCACGTGAGCTAGAAATGCGACACATCTCTTTCGTAAGTACTTGCGAGCTTCATACACGATATTATCTTGACACTGCGTTTTGCTTGGTCTCTACGAATCTCCAAGATCTGATTGTTCTCCACTGGAATGCATAGTAACTTATCGGAACATATGAACTCAACACGGTTAAGAGATAGCCAATCCATTCCGATGATGATGTCGAAACTGCCCAGCTCCATCGGTATCAAATCGATGGAAAATGTGTGATCGCCAAGTGTTAGTGGGCAATTCCTAAGTATTGTGTCTACTGTGATCTGTTTGCCGTTTGCTATCTCAATAGTGTAAGGGGAGTCTAAGAATTTTTTAACATAATCAAGATGGCATGCAAGGTCGGATGAGATAAAACTCTGATCCGCACCAGTGTCAAATAATATGGATGCATAGAAGTCAGATAAGAGAAATGTACCCGTGATCACGTTCGGTCCTGTCGAGCAGCAGCTGCTCCGATCTGAAAGAGTCGTCCTCTTGGTGCTCTAGCCCTTTGTTGATTTCTCTTGGGACAATCCCAAGAAAAGTGTCCAGGCTCGCCACAGTTATAGCAACACCTGTGATCAGCAGCAGCAGTAGTAGCTGCATTGTTGTTTCTGTTCGGAGCTCCCGTGCTCCTACAGCGGTTGGCCTAGTGACCAAACTTTCCACAGTTCGTGCATTGCTTGCACTGAGTGTTTGGTTCATGATGATACTGGCAAGTGTTGCACAAAGGTGCAGTACCAGTGTAGGGCTTTCTAATCTGTAGTGGTGGTGGTTGGTTGACCATCGGTGTCTGGGTGGTCGCAGCAAAGTTTCTAAGCACCTTTTGTTTCTTCGTCGGTCTTTTATCCGACTTTCTTGAAGTTCCAGCTTTGGCTGCGTCAGCCTCTTTCTTGAAATAACCAGAAGCAACCATCATATCCATCAGAGATGCTGACTGAGTAACAGCCAATTCCATGGTGGTAGGGTGGGCAGAAATCACATGGCCCTGAATGCAAGACGGTAGTCCACCGACATACCGTTCAATCCTCTTCTCAAGTGTTGGCACCACATCCGGTGCCAATGTAGTCAGCTCGTGAAAATGGGTGGTATAGGCCAGATGCCCAGAGCCAACCATGACTAGGTTGAGCAGTTCAGTCTCAACCTTCTTCAGTTCATTCCTTGGGCAAAACTCTGCCCGCAGCATAGCTTTGAAGTCATCCCAAGGCATAGCCTGGGCCTCATCTCGGCCTCTAATTTGAACTTGAGCGTTCCACCAAGTTAACGCTCTCTTGTGAAATGAACCAGCAGCATATTTAACCTTGTTCTGCTCAGGACAGCCAATGATGTCGAGGGTGGTTTCCATCTTCTCAATCCATTGGATTAATCCAATGGCACCCTCACTGCCACTGAAGCTCGGTGGCTTGCAACCCACAGAGTTTTTGTAGGCATAGTCCTGTTGCTGGCGGTTGTTACCGCTGCCCTCTCCAGATGAGTTGGCAACGTTATTGCTGTTGTTAGTGTTAATCCGGTTCATCATCTCCAGGATCACATCCCTCAGTTGACTGGTCAGCAGTGTGGCCAGTGCTATAGTAGCTGGATCCAACTGATGAAGTGGTGGTGGTGGAGGAGGAGGTGGTTGTCACACCCCAAGTCGGCGGGGTTGGATCGAAGTCCCCGTCGGGCGGAAGGTTCTCGGGGCGCGATATCGTGAGTGATAATCATGTTGATCAGATTGTTTACATAGCATCAATGTTAAGAATAGCTAACGCACAATTAGCATTAATCTAGGATTACAAAGTTAAATTACAAAATTTGTTAATTTAACTAAGTAAACCTATCCAAAGAATCAAATGTTTTCTATCTTGTAACGGTACAAGACATCCAGAAGTGATTCGCATGAATACAAAATATGCGCTTCCAAAAGTCTACTAGGTCCTCTATCTGAGCATCCTAGTATGCTTTCCTGAAGTATGAGCCTATTCCTGTGCATCACCTGAGAAAGCATGTAAGAAAACAAAGTCAACACAATGGTTGGTGAGTTCATGCAGTTTTAGTATTTGTAAAATAGCTTTTGCAAAACCCCTAGGTAAAACCTTGACCTCGTTAACAACACATGTATCATCCAACTCGGCATGCTTATATATAGGGCATACCCCTGAGTCGTGCCTACAACCCGCCCAGACGCCGTCCCACCACATACTAAGTCGCATAAGACATTGTTGTTAATGATAGTTAAGCATTTTACCTACCATTCGATTTATTCTTCATCATAGCTTTAGTTTACTGATTCCAAGTTTACTAGCCTATAGCATTCGTATGTAATAGCTTCAGTAAATTTAACAAGCATCGTGTTTTTAAGTTTATGATATTGACCCAAAAGCATTCATGCGTCTCCTCGGTAACAACCTTAATCTCATTAACACCACCTGTATCATCCAACTCAGTATGCTTATATATAGGGCATACCCCTGAGTCTAGCCTACAACCCGCCCAGACGCCGTCCCACCACATACTAAGTCGCACAGGACATTGCTGTTAATGATAATTAAGCGTCTTACCTACCCTCCCTTTCGTTTATAGCTTTAGCATTTCGTTAAGTTTACAACATGTGTGGAAAATGAGGAATCGCTGTATGGCAAGCACTGAGAGGCCATCAGTCTACTCCTCAGAATCCCGACTATGTAGAACATCCTTTTGGCAAGCACTGAGAGGCCAAACGGTCTGAGCTACAAGAGTCATAGCTACAAGAACACCCCATGGCAAGCACTGAGAGGCCAGTTTGTCCATTCTAAATAGCCAATAGCTTTAGCATTATGTTTAAGTTTACAGCATGAATGAACATTGAGGAATCACTGTATGGCAAGCACTGAGAGGCCATCAGTCTACTCCTCAAGTCATGTCTATGAAGGTCACCCTATGGTAAGAACTGAGAGGCCAACGGTCTATTCCTTCAAGTCCCGACTAGGAAGAACACCTGAAGGCAAGCACTGAGAGACCAACTATTGTTCTTCCATAGCCAATAGTTTTAGCATTCAAGTTTATAGCATTCAAATAGTTTCACAAACGGTAAGGCAAGCACTTAGAGACAAAACCGTTGTTTTAGCATGGCAAGCATATAAGCATACAAAGTTCATAGCATGAGTGAACATGGAGGAATCACTGTATGGCAAGCACTGAGAGGCCATCAGTCTACTCCTCAAGTCCCGACTAGGAAGAACACCTGAAGGCAAGCACTCAGAGACCAACTATTGTTCTTCCATAGCTAATAGTTTTAGCATTCAAGCTTATAGCATTCAAATAGTTTCACAACCGGTAAGGCAAGCACTGTAAGAATATAGTATTAGCATGTAGCGTTAGCACTTAGCTTTTGCATGTAGCATTAGTGTTTAGCATTAGCATGTAGTATTAGTGTTTAGCATTAACATGTAGCATTAGTGTTTAGCATTAGCATGTAGCATTGTAGCATTAGTGTTTAGCATTAGCATGTAGCATTGTATCATTAGTGTTTAGCATTAGCATGTAGCATTAGTGTTTAGCGTTAGCATGTAGCAATGTAGCATTAGTGTTTACCATTAGCATGTAGCATTGTAGCATTAGTGTTTAGCATTAGCATGTAGCATTAGTGTTTAGCATTAGCATGTAGCATTAGTATTTAGCGTTAGCATGTAGCATTGTAGCATTAGTGTTTAGCATTAGCGTGTAGCATTGTAGCATTAATGTTTAGCATTAGCATGTAGCATTAGTGTTTAGCATTAGCATGTAGCATTAGTGTTTAGCATTAGCATGTAGCATTGTAGCATTAGTGTTTAGCATTAGCATGTAGCATTGTAGCATTAGTGTTTAGCATGTAGCATTGTAGCATTAGTGTTTAGCATTAGCATTTAGGATAAAACCTTAGCTTTTAGCATTTAGAATAAGTGTAATAAGCATTAGTATTAGCAATATGAATAAGTATTAATAGCATTTACGAATCTTTTAAACATTTGTTTAACATGTATAACATGCTTCTCAGTCCCGAAGTAAAAACAAAATAGTTTGAAAAGGGACAAATGAACTCACCTTGTGTTGCTAAGTATAGTTTACCACAGATAATGCGCGCTCTTTGATTGTAGCTTAAGTATCTTCAACACCTGAGTTGTTTTAAGAGGTTCGAATACGGTAAGTCGTTATAATAGACGAAAACTAGGGTTTTGGTCTCGGTGCGCAACGAAGTGTCCTCTGTTACTAATGTGTTTTCTAGGAATTCTTCTAGTTAACCCAAGGCATTACCCATCATTAAGAACCCATGATCCCATAAGATTTTGATTAAATAGTTGCAAAGTAGTTTATTTTAATTAAATCTTAAGTTATAAATTATTTATTTGATTAAATAGAGTTTATTATCAATTTCATTTAATAAAAATCATCAAGTATTTTAAGAAAAAAATCATAGATTGGTTTATTAGGCTTAAGTTAATCCAACTCGATTAACACTAATCCTGAGCTTTAGCTTTTAGCTTTCTTTGTTCTTAATTCGCTTGTGTATACCACTTAAATTAGAAGTTCCTTAGAACTATCTAACTTGTTTGTCAGTAATCGAATCATTAACTAAGCGTTGGGTGTTAATAACTACCATTACTCTTAGTTAGATTCTTTGATCTTGAAATTGATGCTTCGTGTTATAGCTCATATCCTTAATGTTGTTGTATGTTTCATTGTTTACCCTCAATCCAAAGTAATGACCAAGATATATGTTCAACATTGGTTTAGCAAAATGTTGGGGTTTTGATATCTAATATGAAAGGCTTTCAAGTTTACCACCTTTGTATAAAACCAGTTTTGATTCTTGTTAGGAAAACCCTCCTAATCTCTCATGCACACACACACACACACCATGCATGCAAAAAGGGTGTGTGGGTGTTTATGTTTCTTGCAAAGTATTCTTGCTTATCAATCCCTTCCTATTAACCACCCTCCTTCCTTGGTTAGACTTGTCCGAATGAGTGAGGGTTATCACCGAATGATTTTTAGCCGATGGAGGTAGCCGCATGAGACCTTGGTCTGATTGGGCTTGTGCGACCGAACCAGCCGCACCGAATGGGTGCTGGCTGAAAGGGTTGGCTCATGAGTGAAAGCCCGTTCGAATGAGATTGGGCTACTAGACCTCAGCCGAATGCAGTTGGGCCGAAGAGGCATCAGGCCGCATGAAGGCCGACCGAATGAAGGTCCCAGCCGAAGGAGATGGCCCTAGGCCATTCGGCCGAATGAGGCTGAGTTGCTTCGGTCGAGCTATTCGGCCACCTGTTTATGAGCCATTAGGCCACTACGGTTGGGTGGTTGCAGTCCTCATCACCTCATAGTTTCGTGTTAGCCTCATGTGTAAATAGTATCATCATAGTTTCACGTAATGTGTACCTGAGTTACTGTGCACTTTACTGTGCAAATTACTGTTCTGGTGACGGTTCTGGCACAGATGTTACAGTGGTTGTGTAGGAGAGTCAGGCGGTGTCGGTATAGAGGAATGAGGAGCAGAGTCCTGTGGTGGTGGTAGCAGTATAGCAGGTGGTGGTCTTCTCGGCGGCATTCTGATCATAACCGAAAAGATATCGGTTAGTGCAGTGATCAGAGGCAGAAGACACAAGCAAATAGAATCCTATGTCATATGATCTCTACATGAGGGTCCCTACGTTATAGTCTAGGCCAAACCGTTTAAGTAATATGACCTATATTTCTCTATAACCATGGCTCTGATACAAATTTGTCACACCCCGAGCCGGCGGGAACGGATCGTGTATTCCCATAGGGCGGAAGGTTCCCGGGGCGCGATATCATGAGTGATAATCAAATGATCAGATTGTTTACATAGCACATGATAAATAAATGAGAAATGCTAACACATCCATGATATAGAATTACAAGATTAAATTACAATGTAGCGTTCATAATTTAACCAAGTAAATCCATCCAAAAGAATCAATGAACTATATCTTGTGTCTGTACAAGATATACAAAAGATGATTCATTGTTTTTGTCATCAAAAGCATGCAACACAAAATGAAGCTAGGTCTTCTAAAAGTCCACTAGGTTAATCCTTGCATGTAAGTAGCTACATCTGTTCATCACCTGAGAAAACATGCATTTAAACAAAGTCAACACTAGGTTGGTGAGTTCATAAGTATGTTAATTGAAAACCTTGATTCATTCACATGAACAGTCACAAAATTTTTTATATTACTAGTATGATATTTGTTTCACCTGTTAACCCAATGGCTTCTCCCTAGTTGTATGTACAAGTGATGTGACACTTAATCAAGCATGCTTATATATAGGGCATACGAATGGGTCAAGCCCAGACGCCATCACACTACATGCTCAAACAAGTTTCACACTACATGCAATACAACTATGGATTTCCATTCCCAAATCCACATGTTCATCTCATTCTTGATCACCTGTGATATCATGTATAGAATAATATGATGATGTAATTCTAGTTATCGAACCGAAGTTTAGATAACCATTATATATGTTAAGGATATTAGATTTATCAGATCTGTTCCTTGTATTATTCTATAATTGTGGGGTTAACTGTTGTTTCACTTTTAAATATTAAGAGTGCTAGTTAACCAATTGTAATTTGTTCTCAACTTATAGTGCATAGAGCCTAAAAGGAATCCATTGAAATCCTCACGTAATCAGATTTCAATGCATCCGATTTACCTCTACCACTTTGTGTACCCAAAGACCTCATCGAAACAGTTACTAGTAATATGACACGAGAATATAAATTACTCAGTCTACTAGACAACAAGAAACGATGGATTAATTACTTTTCACTGTAGATTAATATCACCATGTGTCGCTTTCCAGAACCTGACTTGAAGTCGCCCTGTCACCGGTCATACGTTACCGGCCAATGAATCAATACGATCAACATACTAGCCCTACAAGCTAGAGGTTTGTCAAACCTATGGTACTACTATGCTATCGTCAGTTTAGTCACGTCAAACTATCTGGTCAGCGAATTAAAGTATCTTACATGATCAACTTGTATAAATGGCACATGATTGAAGTGATATAATACAACAGGTCAATAGTAACTAATTGTAATTGTGTTCATCCGTGTTATTGTTCTCAATGTCATATGTTCTCCGTGTTATTAACACGGTTAAATAAGAACTTGTCTCATTACATTATGTTAATTATTGTGTGAATGATGTGGTTATCATGAAGTTACATTATCATGACTATCATTCCTTGTTCAATGTTCTCCTGTAATATGTGTTGAGTTGTAAAGCTAAGTATTAAAAGGACTTGTCCTATTATACTTACTTAACTCATGGGTTGAATGTTATTACAAAGATATTTAATATCTTTATAACATTCATATGTTTGCCTGTGATTGTTCCAATGTTTGTTTATGTAAGAATAACTAAGTGTTATAAGATAAAATCTTACAACTATGTTATTCTAATGTGCTGATGAACTAATAAGATATATTATCTTGTTCATCTGATTATTCCTGTCATATCATGATCATACAAGCTCGCACACAAAGATAAGCGATAATAAGCAATTTGTATTATCTAAAATCAATGTAATAGCAATATGTTAAGCAAAACTTTTAAATAGATAAAAGTAAGCATGTTTCTCAGCCCCGAGAGTTTAAAATCAGTAAGATTAAAGTAAAAGGCATATGAACTCACCTTGTTGTTGTAGGGTTGACTTAGCTTAAACGAAGAAATGCGCGCGCTCTTGATTGTACTTGCGTTTGTTTTCACGTTCCTGTATTGATTTCATGTTGTTGGATCTTATAAGTCTAAGTTAATAAGATATGTGTGCGTGTATGTGTTAGCCCTATTGTTGGCTAACACTTGTGAGTCACGGTCTTGATTCGGCCCTTATTTCACATGTCATAGGTTGTTATTATAATGTAACTTTATGTTGTATGTTTAGACTTACTTCACCCTTGTATAAGCTTCATGTTTGGAGATTGTTAAATTCATGAATTCAAAATCATGACCATCTTTGTAGTAATTTCTTAATTGTTAACATACTCAAACATATGATGTTCTTGTCTTTAATAAACCACCTTTGTGTTAGAAAAGTATCGTGTATATATATAATCTCATTCACGTTATTCTTAGCGTTTTAAGTTATATAATAAACCATGTGGGCCGAATAATGGTTGGGCCTTGGGCCGGTTTATTGATGTTGAGCCAATCAAGGAATTGGGCCGGATGATGATATGGGCCAAACTAATGATGGGCCCAAATCGATGACTCTGGGCCATAACCGTGAAGGTGGGCTGCATAATTGGGCCGGCCAAGGCTATTGGACTGAAAAGGTTATGTTGGGCCGTAAATAGTTGTCGATTGGCTTGGGCTGCTCTAATGGTGTGAACCAGATTGTCTATGCTGGGCCAAAACCCATAAACTGTTAGGCCGACCGTTGGACTCTACCAAAGTGGGCCGAATCTATAAGGCGTGGGCCCATACAACCAATGTGGGCCGTAGCAAAGGAAACGGATTGCATGGGAACAACCGGTTGGCCGTGAATAGCAGCGAACCTATTATCCCATTAGATATAGGTTCGGCTAGTAATTCAGGCACCAAGGTTTGTTGAACAGGAGGGGGTTCGGCTGGTTATTGTGAGCTTAGGTTCGGCCATAGCTTTGTGTAGGGTTCGGCTTCATTGTTGACCGACTAAAGGTTCGTGCATGATTGTTTATAGATTCGGTGGCGATGCAGCTAGGGTTCGCCAATTACGTTTCCATGGTTCGCCGGACAACAAGTATGCATGCAGGTTCGGCTGGCAACAAGGTTCGCCGGAGTTCGCCATGCATATGCTAGGTTCGTGACTCTCTATGGTTCTTGGCCGCATAGGGTTCGCCAGTTGGCTAAGAGTTCGGCTAGGATTCGTCGCATAGCATAAGGTTCGTGTCTTCTGTAAGGTTCGCCAGACCCATTGCTTCGCTGATGATGGTTCGGCAACTGTAGATTCGCAGCAGAAATGAGGTTCGGCCAATGGAGGAAGGTTCGGCCGACCACTCTACTCCACGAACCTGTATGTGCTTCACCCTCATCTTCGAATTTTTCAGTTATTGCTGGGCTGTTTTCAGGTTGTTGGGGTACCAAAACAAGTTCCCGATGGTTTAATGGCTGGTTTACAAGGGTTCTAGACCGATTGCTAGTGTTGGTCGAACATGGTACAACAAACCCTAATTCTCGTATCTTTCTTTGGATCATACCTAGAATTTCAGCGGCTAACTTTCCAGATCTGTTGTACTTTCTTGAAGGAGAGATCGAGAGCTTCACGTAGGTTCAAGAATCATCGAGTTTCGTTGAGGAATGAAGAAGTTATGGACCTTGGAAACTTGTTAATGGTGGTTTTGATTTTAGAGAGAGAAATGGACGGGAGATGTGTTTTAGAGAGAGAGAGTAATTAATGTAAAATGAAATGGAAGGCCTCATTTAGCCTTTAAATACCCCGGGGGTGTTCGGGTTTGTTTCGGTTGCTCCGTTTGCGTTTTCGTCGCGTTTCCGGAACTTTACGCGTAATTTATTTGTTTTAAATAAAGGATAGTTGTTTTTAATTATTTTGATGAGTTTTAAAATTGTAAAATGTTATTTATTTATTTTTTTGATTAAATTAAGGTTGTTCGTGTCGTGTTTCGTTTTCGTCTCGTCAAATCGTGTCACCATCGCGCGTATTCGTTCGAATCGTCATTCGAACGAACACGACGATGGTTTTGCTTTCTGACTTTTGTTTTCTACTTTCCAGTTATCATTTCAGCACGTTAAACTCACAGATATGTTTGTGTGAATCGTCACCCACGCAAACACACTGTCAGTTCGTTATTCTGAAACGACATTGCAATATTGTTTAAATTGTGTTTCCTCACTGTCGGACTCAACGAAACATCCTGTTTTCACATTGTTTTCACACTGATTTATCGGCCATCCGATTCCTGTCATCCATGGATATCGGATCGCAACCGATTTGTTCTTGGTATCTGTTTGAACACTGTTGTTTCTCATGATCTGTTGTGTTAATTGTACTTAGGTTTTCACATAAATACACACAACTAATATTTCAAATGCGTGTTGTACTTACAGTATTTAAGTTTACACGAAAATACGTACAACTGATTCTTGTATTTAGATTTCTGTTAATACAAGTACTGTTTATACACATGTATGTACACATAGTTACTGTTGAATGTACACGCACCGTACGGACTTGTCGGCCGATCATGTACTAGTTGTCACAGTCTCCCCTTGTTAAAGAAATTTCGTCCCGAAATTTATGCATAAAGGTCGGGCTTTACTTCTCAAACAGGTGGGGATGCTTTGTCTTCATGTTATCCTCGCTCTCCCAGGTAAATTCTGGTCCACGCTTGGAGTTCCATCGAACCTTTACAATAGGGATACGGCTTCGTTTCAGTTTCTTCACTTCACGTTCCATAATCTCTACTAGTTCTTCAATGAAGTGTAGTTGTTCATCGATTTGTATCTCTTCCAATGGTATGATCAATGTTTCATCTGCTAAGCACCTTTTTAGATTTGATACATGAAACACATCGTGTACTCCGCTGAGCTCATTAGGGAGTTTGAGTCTGTATGCTATAGGACCTATGCGTTGAGTAATCTCAAACGGTCCGACATACCTAGGTGCTAGCTTGCCTTTAGCCCCAAAGCGAACTACACCTTTCCATGGGGACACTTTCAACATGACCCGGTCACCCACATCGAATTCCAAAGGCTTGCGCCGTTTGTCAGCGTAACTCTTTTGGCAGCTACGTGTTGCTTGTAATCTCCGTTGTATCTGGGCAATCTTTTCAGTAGTTTCCTAAATAAATTCAGGCCTAGTAATTCTGTTGTCTCCCACTTCGGTCCAACAAACTAGAGACCGACATTTTCTACCATAAAGTGCTTCAAAAGGAGCACATCTGATGCTGCTGTGGTAGCTATTGTTGTAGGAGAACTCAATGAGTGGTAGATGAGTATCCCAACTTCCACCGAATCTAGGATGCATGTTCTCAACATATCCTCCAGGGTTTGAATGGTGTGCTCGCTTTGTCCATCCGTTTGTGGATGATAAGCGATGCTCAAGTTAACACTTGTCCCTAAGGATTGTTGCAATGTTTGCCAGAACCGCGAAGTAAATTGACTGTCCCGGTCTGAAATAATAGACAGTGGCACCCCATGCCTTACTACTATTTCATCAATGTATAGTCTCGCCAGTTTCTCCATCTTGAATGTCTCTCTGATTGGCAAGAAGTGTGTGGACTTGGTCAATATATCAATGATGACCCAAATAGAATCGTATCCGCCGGAAGTGCGGGGTAGCTTGGTAATGAAATCCATAGCTATTTGTTCCCACTTCCATTGTGGTATCTCTGGTTGTTCCAGCAAACCCGAGGGTTTCTGGTGTTCAGCTTTGACTTTGGCACATGTGATGCATTTTCCAACTTAAGTGGCAACATCTTTCTTCATTCCCGACCACCAATAAAATGACCTAAGATCTTGGTACATCTTATCGGCACCAGGGTGAACTGAATAACGTGTTTTGTGTGCCTCATCAAGTATGAGTGTTCGAAGTTCATCTACTGTTAGAATCCAAACACGATCCAGATAATAGATAACTCCATCTTGTTTAGTCTTGAAATGTTTCTCGGCTCCATAATCGAGCTCGCGTTTCAGATTGTCTCTTTCCACTGTCTCTTGTTGTGCTTGTAGAATGTGATGTTAATGAGGTTAGGGTCTTTACCAAAAGAGGTGTACAAACATTTTCAATCACTAAACAATATGAACTCACCAACCATGTGTTGACTTTATTTTTGCATGACTTCTCAGGTGACGAACAGGTCAATTAAGAAGCTCATGCTTTTGGACTAGCACTTCAGATAGAAGACTTAGTATTTTTGGACCTGCATACTTTTGGAACATCATTATACAATTATTTTGTATATCTTGTGCAGTTACAAGATAGATATATTATGATGTTTATGGTAGATTTACATTGTTAAATTATGAACGATATGGATGTAATTTAACTTTGAAATTCTATTCTATTTAGCATTTCTCATTTATATCATGTGCAATGTAAACAATCTGATCATTCCGATTATCACTCACGATATCGCGCCCCGGGAATTTTCCGCCTGACGGAGACTCCGATCCAACCCCGCCGGCTCGGGGTGTGACAGATTGGTATCAGAGCCATGGTTATAGAGAAATATAGGTCAATTATTTAAACGGTTTGGCCTAGACTATAACCTAGGGACCCTACATGTAGAGAACAAGACTTAGGAATTATTTGCATATTGTCTTCTGTATTCGATCATTGCACTAACCGATAACTTTATTGGTTATGATCAGAATGCCGCCGAGAAGACAGACTCCTTCGTTACCTCCACCACCAGAAGACTTGGCACCACATTCATCTACACCATCACCGTCTGACTCACCTCCTACACTGCCTCCACCTCCTCCTCCTCCACTTGACTTACCACCCAGTTCGAGCACAACACCAATGCTGGATCCTGCCACTATCGCCTTGGTGACTTTACTAAGCACTCAGATGACCAATCAGATGAAGGAGGCGATACCGGAGATGTTCCTCCGTCTCCAAAATGAGATCAACAACACTGGTAACTCGTCAGGAGAAGCCAGTGGGAATACTGGTGGTTCATCACAGTACTCCTACAAGTCATTTGTAGGATGTAAACCACCCAGTTTTAGTGGGTCTGAAGGAGCCTTTGGATTAATCCAATGGATAGAGAAGATCGAGACAACACTTGACCTCTGCAGCTGTCCAGAGCATCACAAGGTTCGCTACTCTTCTGGTACATTCAACAAGCGAGCCTTGACCTGGTGGAACTAACAGATAAATGCCAAGGGAAGAGAAGAAGCTATGGCCATGCCATGGGAAGATTTCAAGACATTGCTGAGAACGGAATTTTGCCCCAAGAACGAGTTGCAGAAACTGGAGGTTGAGCTATCCAACCATGTGATGAGGGGGGCTGATCACATGGGATATACGACTCGTTACCACGAGTTGGTTGCTGTGGAGTAGAGAAACACCTTGAGACTAAGCCTGATGGAATGATCTACTACCAGGATCGTATATGGATTCCTGTAGTAGATGAATTAAGAAGACTTATCTTTTATGAAGCACACAAGACAAAATACTCTGTTCATTTAGGTGCTGATAAAATGTACCAAGACTTGCGTGGATTTTATTGGTGGCCGGGAATGAAGAAGGACATAGCCGAGTACGTCGGTCAGTGTCTTACATGTGCGAAGGTAAAGGCGGAACACCAGAAGCCTTCCGGTTTACTGGAACAGCCTGAGATTCCGCTCTGAACAAATAGCTATGGATTTCATTACCAAGCTACCCCGCACTTCCAGTGGTCATGATACGATTTGGGTGATCATTGACCGTTTGACAAAATCTGCTCATTTCTTGCCAATGCGTGAGACCTTCACGATGGATAAACTGGCGAGATTGTACATCAATGAGATAGTGGTACGCCAGGGTTCTGGCAATCATTACAGAAATCTCTAGGGA
This sequence comes from Mikania micrantha, assembly GCA_009363875.1. NCBI lineage: Eukaryota > Viridiplantae > Streptophyta > Magnoliopsida > Asterales > Asteraceae > Mikania > Mikania micrantha. The sequence continues at coordinate 14,758,904 of CM018694.1, read as the reverse complement.
CACAGTTAAATCTGAGTACAGCTTACCATCCACAAACGGACAGTCAAAGCGAACGTACAATTCAAACCCTGGAGGACATGTTAAGAACCTGTGTGTTCGATTTCGGTGGGAACTGGGATTCCCATTTGCCACTAATCGAGTTCTCCTACAATAACAGTTACCACAACAGTATTAGGTGTGCACCGTTCGAGGCTCTTTATGGCCGGAAATGTCGATCACCGATCTGTTGGACTGAAGTAGGAGATAACCGCATAACTGGGCCCGAACTAGTACAAGAGACTACCGACAAGATTGCTCATATTCAAAGAAGACTACAAGCAACAAGGAGCAGACAAAAGAACTACGCTGACAAACGGCGCAAGCCGTTGGAATTCCAAGTGGGAGACCGTGTAATGTTGAAGGTATCCCCATGGAAAGGCGTTGTACGTTTTGGAAAGAAAGGCAAATTGGCACAACGATATGTGGGACCGTTCGAAATCATTGAACGAATTGGTCCTGTCGCGTATCGACTGAGATTAACAGATGAGCTCAGTGGTGTTCATGACGTGTTTAATGTCTCAAACTTAAAGAAATGCCTTGCTGACGAGTCGCTCGTCATTCCAATTGAAGAAATTCAGGTGGATGAAGAGTTACACTTCATTGAGGAACCTTTGGAGATTATGGATCGCAAGGTTAAACAACTGAGGCGAAGTCGTATTTCGATTGTAAAGGTTCGATGGAATTCAAGGCGTGGACCCGAGTTTACTTGGGAACATGATGATCACATGAAGTCAAAGTATCCTCAACTGTTTGAAGAGGAAGCTGTACCCGATAACAACTCTTAAATTTCGGGACGAAATTTCTCTAACAAGGGGAGACTGTAACATCAGTGCTGGAACCGTCACTGGAACAGTGATCGTAAACAGTAAATGAACAGTAAACAGGTACGAACTATATACATTTTAGTGCATTTCCTATTCATATCATTTGTCATTATCATCTTGTGTTATCAAACAACAAGTTCAGAAACATTTAACAGAAACAAAGTTCAGATTTATGGTTCTTGAGTCAGATAATTATCTGGCAACACAGAACCATCATGTGATTACTTGTTAGGATTTATTATGTATAAACGTATGTGAGGCTTTACAGAACAAAACAACACGGATATCGTTATGTGAATGCTAAATCAACGGATTATTCGTATAGGTGACGATCTGTACGAATATATCTGATATCTGAAGGTTTAATGTTCTGAATAGTATCCGATAATTAGAAAACAATATTGAAAATTATAGTTATCGTCTTGTTTGTACGAGTGACGATTCGAACGAATACGCGAGGCGACCGTACGATTCGATTTTAAATTGAATATTTTTGAAAAAAATTAAAATAAATAAAAGATATTAGCTAATTTATTAGGAATCACAACTTAAATTCACTTTATAAATTCTATTTTATAAACCGTGTTGTTTCGTGACAAAAACCCCGAGGAACGACATTTTACGCGAAACCGAACTACTAGGTATTTTCTACAACTTTAATGAGTTCATTATGGCACCAACAACCACCACCAAACCCAGTTTACTTCATTAATGAGTTCAGGGACGAACCTTTGTTGAGCGAACCCTAAAGGTTCGCCGAACCCAAAAGGTTCGCCGAACCTACCCTAAGAGTCAATAGGTTCGCTGCCCAAGAATGATCAAAACCCAAAGTGTTGGCTAATTAGAGAAATTATGGACCTAGAGCTGTTTGAATTGAGTTATAAGAACAAGAAAAGGAATACACGAGTACTCAAAGCTTAGAACGAATTAAGGAGCATGCATTAGTGGATGTTATTATTTAAGGTTTTAATTTCAAAATTTACATCTAACACTTAGAAAATTTCATATGATTGTATAACTAAATTGGATTGTTCAAATTGAACACTCTAAGCTAAGTTATACACACAGACGAACAATGAACTATTGAAAACAAAGATCTAGTAACGAGTACAAGGTTAATTGAATATGATTAACCTAAACCTAACTTGTTGATCAAAATTTCTTAAATTAAATTATAAGTTTTATTAAGATATTCCTTAAATTAAATTAAATGATTTTCTAAATTATGTTTAATTTGAAATGAACTTAGTTAAAAACAAATTAATCAAGACTTGTTGTAAATTATTTATGGGATTGGGTTATAACGTGGTATCTAACATAGATTAGATCATAGAAACACTTAGTAAATTAGGACACTTAGTTACACACACCGAGACCAAACCTTAGATTCGACGACTAATACGTATACTTATCGTACTCGAATTCTTTTAAAACAACTCAGGAACTGAAGAAACCTAAGCTACAACAAGAGTGCGCATTTTGTGGTAGTATATTACACAACAACACAGGTGAGTTCATTGCCCCTTTTCTAAACGTTTTTGTTTCAAACGCGGGGCTGAGAAGCATGCGTAAACTGTTTATTTAAATTGTTTACTTAAATGCTTTTAAATTCTATATATTTTGTGTATATGTATGAATGTTATCCTAGACCACGTCTAGGTAAATTTTATGCAGGTTTTTACTAAGGTTATCTACTTATACTTTAAGTGGATAATTGGGTTAAATTAAACATTTCAACGAATCAAACGAAAACATTTTAACGAATCAAATGTGTGAGTTCAACGAATCAAACGAAACTATTTTGACGAATCAAGTGGGCGATTTCAACGAATCAAACGAAACTATTTTGACGAAACAAGTTCGTGAGTTCAACGAATCAAACGAATCAATAAATCATTTTCAAGGGAAATTCTGGGAAATATTAAAGATAACATATGCCAACGAAACAAGGGAGGAAACAAGATGAATCAAGTTCGAAACAAAAATCCTACATTTCAAGAAGTCCTAGCTAGACCATTTGATTTGTAGGTCATATGTTTGATGATATTTACAGAATCCCCTAACTACTAAGAACCTTGATTGACAGACTAGTCTACTCGAGTTGACCAAGGCCAATCATTAGGACTTAGATTTTATTAAATGTTTTTTTATTTATTTAATTAAGCATTTATAACTGTTCCTACAATTACTGTGGTTGATCATAAATGTGATGAACTTAAGGAATCAACATAGATTCCAAATTGTTGTATTTACAGGAACAAAGAACTGAAGAATCATTGGGTTAATGGTAGAGGTAAAATGCTTAATTTTCATTAACGCCAATGTCTCATGTGGATTAGTTTGTGGTTGGACGGCGTCTGGGCGGGTTGTAGGCTCGACTCAGGGGTATGCCCTATATATAATAAGCATACCATTCTGGATGATACATGTGATGTTAATGAGATTAAGGTTGTTAACCGAAGGTTTAACAAAGGTTCTGAGTGTACATTTGAACTATTGTGAATGGAAGTGTGTGTTAGGTAAAAATGCTTAATTATCATGAACAACAGTGTCATATGCATATTAGTATGTGGTGGGACGGCGTCTGGGCGGGTTGTAGGCTCGACTCAGGGGTATGCCATATATATAAGCGTACCGATGTGGATATTACATGTGTTGTTAATGAGGTTAGGGTCTTTACCAAAAGAGGTGTACAAACATTTTCAATTACTAAACAATATGAACTCACCAACCATGTGTTGACTTTATTTTTGCATGACTTCTCAGGTGAAGAACAGGTCAATTAAGAAGCTTATGCTTTTGGACTAGGACTTCAGATAGAAGACTTACTATTTTTGGACCTGCATACTTTTGGAACATCATTATACAATTATTTTGTATATCTTGTGCAGTTACAAGATAAATATATTATGATGTTTATGGTAGATTTACATTGTTAAATTATGAACGATATGGATGTAATTTAACTTTGTAATTCTATTCTATTTAGCATTTCTCATTTATATCATGTGCAATGTAAACAATCTGATCATTCCGATTATCACTCACGATATCGCGCCCCGGGAACCTTACGCCTGACGGGGACTCCGATCTAACCCCACCGGCTCAGGGTGTGACAGTTTGTGTGAATCTTCACCCACGCAAACACACTGTCAGTTCGTTATTCTGAAACAACACTGCAATATTGTTTAAATTGTGTTTCCTCACTGTCGGACTCAACGAAACATCCTGTTTTCACATTGTTTCCACACTGATTTATCGGCCATCCGATTCCTGTCATCTATGGATATCGGATCGCAACCGATTTGTTCTTGTTATCTGTTTGAACACTGTTGTTTCTCATGATCTGTTGTTGTAACATCACTGTACTTTCAGTTGTCCGTACGTCCGTACATCCGTACGATTGTACTGTTACGACTGGAGATTTATTTATTATGAATGATTATGAAATTATTGATTGACATTACTGATATTATCACTGTTACTGGTATACATGATTATAATTTATTATACGCGTAAACCACGGGAAGTCTAGTTGTAATTCAACTAAACAGACCCGTAGTGTTTATCGCGGTTACTTATCACTGATAATGATGGATTATTGGTCTGAGAATGGATTGAGATGGAATTGGGAGTTTGTTTGAGTCTGGTTACTAAACGTAGTCAAGGACCCATGGTCATGGTTTATCGAAATAGCGGTGGGACGGTGGCTAGGGCAGTTGCGACTGACCCTTACATATGCCCTATATATATGCATATTTCGGTTTATCATGGATGTGTCAGTGACTAGGGTTAGTGGGTTTTGGTTTGGGAAAATGATAATATTAAAGATGATTAATAATGAGAATTGATTACGCGATGGTGAGGTTACGGATATCATTTAAACGAGAATATTAATTCAGAAATATTAACTTAATAATGTATTCGCGTGGGTGACGATTCACACGAATATAATTATTAAGAATAATATACTGAAACGATATTCCATAAATAATAAATCAAATCGAAATACGGTACGAGCATCGGATTCGCAAAGGTGACGATCTTTACGAATACGTACGCGAGTAACGCGTTTCGACGAGATAATTAAATAATATCTCACGATATAAAATTAATAAATAAAACTTAAAACGTTTATTAGGAATCACAACCTAAAATGTTTTCGAATAAATTAAATTATTTAGATAATTATTTAACGAAAATGAAACGGTATTTATTTTACGAAACAATTTGTTTAAACTTATTTTAATTAAGCAAAACTAATTTATTTAAAACGGGTTATTGTTTTAAATATGTTACGATTACAACCGAACATTTAATTATATTATCGTGATAAAAACGAGACCGGGTACGCGGGAACGAGATAGTTACAAATGGTGGAAGACTCCACCATTTTCTTCATTTTTACCAACACCCTTCTCTCTCTAAAACACACACACTTTCTCTCTATCTTCTCTCTAACTTTTCTTGATCATCACTCCACGATATCGAGAGATCTTGGTGGCCACGCGTTCGGGTGAGCGAGAGCTACAAGAGGATACGAAGAAAACGAGCTTTGGATCGACGAGTTGAGGTAAAACTTAGATATTAGTTTCGGTTTTGGTGTAAAAACCCTATTTTGAACATAGTGATCGGTTTCTTTCATTTTATATGGGTCTTATATGTGCTAATCGAGTAGTATACACTATGGGGAGGCCATAAACGAACCCAAAACAGTTAGGACTAGAGGATGATGATGATGATGAACAGTTGATAGTTGCAGGGTTCGCAAGGTTTAGGGGCTGAATTGTTGAGGCAGACGAACTACCTGTGGCTACCAGCGAACCCTGACTCGGCGAACCTTAGGCCATCTACTCACGAACTATGCAGTCTTTTTGCCGAACCCTATGCGCCCTCTTTGATCGGCGAACCATGGGAAGCCGAACCCTGGCTACCCTGCAACGAACCCTGCCCATTCGCAGGTGTCCTAGCCGAACCATGCATGCTAACATTAGCCGAACCCTCACACGTCCTGCATATGCCGAACCCTACATTTTGATGTTGGTCGAACCTTTTCTTTGTTGTGAGCCGAACCCTAGCATCTTTGGGACTCACGAACCCTCTCTTTTACTAGGTTAGCCGAACCTAATTTGAATTGGGTGGAGGGTTCGCTGCCCATGTGTTGAATAATTTAGTTTTTATGCAATTAAGAGTTTAAGGACCAATAAATGACATGCTTAGGTAGATATATGTATATACATGTACATGCATGCATGAGTACATTCAACCACCACCTTTTCTCTCTCTATACACAAGTTCTTATTTCTAAATACTATGAATTAAAAATGTATTGAATTTGATGGAAGAAGGTCATATCTCGCATGGATTATGTAAAAACACTTTTATTAAACTAAGAGATGTAATGAAGTAGGCTAAGATGGTGGCTTGAATGGAGTCATGCATGTGGGAACAAGTACATGTGTGATAAAATCATTATCTTAACATATACCTGCTTAGTGGTGCATACCAATGATGTTAAGACTTGTTCATCATTTAATGACGATAAAAGATTATCAATAAAGTTAAATTTTGAGATGAATCTAAACAAAACTCTAAGTGTAACAACTTAACTTAGGAAAGTAAACTAAGTTAAGAATATATCTAATGATTTAGAGTAACACTATGGTCAAATGACTTAAATTAAGCGCAAGTACTCACGGATTTAAAACGTACAATAATTACAGATCGTTGAGTTACTACGAGTTATATACGCGAGCGCGCATAATAAGAGAACACGAATTCTAAGGACTTCAGGTGAGTTCTCATAACCTCCCTTTCTTTAAACTGTTTTAGTTTTAAAACTCGGAGGTGAAACATGTATACCGGTTTAAATATTATTTTGATAACACAAGGATAATACCTGTTTATCATTATGATATTCACTATTATGAATTATCATTATTATGGATTATCACTGATTATTATTAATCCGTGTAAACATTGTTATTGACTTCGGTTAATAACAAAGATTACATGTATTGTCACATACTCCGTGAAATCATTACTTTTAACTTCGGTTATTTGTTTTGACTTCATGTATTGTCACGTGGAGGGTTTCCACATCCGTGAAGTATTGCTCTTGACTTCGGTTGATTGCTTTGACTTCATGTATTGTCACGTGGTTAGCGACCACTCCATGAATCATGTATTTAACTTATGTTAATTACAAAATGATCATGTATAGTCACGAACATTATTGGAGAATATAAATGATGTGATTGGTTGATTTGTTTGTGGATTGATTATCTATGTTTGATTATGATTATTTGAGATTGATTATAACTGATTGATTATGTGATTATGTGATTGTGTATGTGTTTGGTTGTTGAATGGATGGATGTGTGTTGGATTATCTCATACATGTATTCATATGGATTTTCTCAAGGAAATCATAAGTCTTACACTCGTTTTAAACAAAGCATTTTATTAAACTATTTTAAAACACCAACTTTTAAACTCATTTTCTAAAACATTTTTGAGTATAAAAACTTATGATTACTCACCAACTACTTTTGTAGTTGACACTTGATTTTCTTACATGTTTCAGGTGATGGAGACAAGTAGGAATGAAGAGAGGATCTCTTCTATTTTGGACATCATCATATAGGATCTTGGACTTAGTTAATTAACTAAATTTCTGGCGATTAGAGTTTAGTTAGTTTAACTAATTCTTTTGTGTAACTAATGTACCTGATTCATGATGAACATGATTTTTGTGTAATTATTTTGGTTGATTAAATGATATATGATGATTTGATTTAGATGCCCACGAGCTTTTGAACAATCTACACATCCCTCGTGGCATCCCGATGATTCCGCCGTCGGTCGGGGTGTTATAGATTGGTATCAGAGCCTGGGTTATAGGGAATTAGGTTACTAGAAATGGTTGACCTAGTCTATAACCGTAGGATACCCTCGTATGAACTAATTCATACACTAGTTAGTATATTCAAGATTTCATGCTTATGTGTTTACTACATGTTAATTGAACTCCTGTTATACATCTGATATATATATGCTGCTTATAAATTTCTTGCTTACGTGTGCCCTAATGATTCGATAAGGACATGCACGTGGTGTATCGTAAAGGTGGTGGGACGTTGGCTAGGGCAGTTGCGACTGACCCTTACATATGCCCTATATATATACCATTTACGGTACATTGGGTGGATGTCAGTATTGAAGAATGTGGGAACTACCCGTTTGGGAAATTACCTGCTTAAGAAATTAAATGCTTAGGAATTATCTGCTTTAGGAATTATTTGTTTTATCTATAAACTCCAGACAAGGACACACTCGTGGTATACTACAAAGGTGGTGGGACGGTGGCTGGGGCAGTTGCGACTGACCCCTACATATGCCCTATACATATACCATTTGTAGTATATTGGGGGTCTGTCAGTGTCAGGAACTTAGGATATTACTAGGAATTATTGTGAGATGGATGTTGATGGTCTGTTGGTTAAGGTTGGTTCGGATTGACTCTTGAATGATCACACTTGATAAATAATTATAAATTCACTTATGAAACACACTGATTGGACATGTAGGGTGCATAGGATTAACAAACGATATGAGCGATTAGTGATGGAATATGGACTTGGGTGATGATATAGACACTTAATGATAATATAAACGCATAGTGATGATACTAACACTTAGTGATGGTATGGACACTCGACAAGAATAAACTATAGGGAGGATATGAACACTTAGTGACAATAAGAGCACTTCGTGATGATATGAACCCTTAATGATGATTATTAACATTGGGATTGATATGGATTTTAGTGAACTTAGACAATTAGGGGAAACTTAATGTCAGGTGAACTTAGACATTAGGTGAACTTAGTAATAGGCAAGCCTACATGTCAGGTGAACTTAGACATTTGGCAAACCTAAATGTCCAAGGGAACTAGAGATCACTTCACTCAAAATTATCCTACCAAGGATAAGGTTTGTGAAGTGAGATTTATGGTGAACTGCATGACACACTCTACACACTAGCAAGGGCATAATCGTGGTGCAATGGAACGGTGGTGGGACGGTGTAGGGGAGATTGCGATCCACCTCTGCATATGCCCTATATATAAGCTTGTTGCATTGCATTGGGAGGTTGTCAGTGTTAGTATAGAGTGAGGAATGCATAGGACCTAGGAGATAGTTAGTTAACACTAGTTATGACCAACTAGGACACTTAGTAAAATAATAGAAAATTATACACATTTTGAGTTTAATGACAGATAGGAGATAAATATAGTTCCTATATGAAATCCTAATTGTCTAAAGAACTCATTTAAACATTGTTTGTATGACTTACGTTGTATACGGTAGTAACATGTTTCTATTTCCTTCAGAAACATGCCGCCTCGCCGTCACAACGGAGATGATACGAGCGCTGAGGATGCTAACGGTAATGCCAACCCTGGCATGCAAGAGTTAGCTAACCTCATCACTGGGTTGGTGAATCAGTTGACTCAGGCCAACCGAAACATCAACCAGAATCGAGGTGGTGCAAACCAGACAACTTGCACATTCAAACACTTCAATTCCTGCAATCCCCTGAAATTCACGGGTGCTGAATCGGCCACTGGTCTGCTGCAGTGGTTCGAGAGTATGGAGAACACCTTCATCAACAGCGAATGCCCCGAGAATCTGAAAGTTCGCTATGCCACCAGTGTTTTCCAAAAGAGAGCACTAACTTGGTGGAATGGGGAAAAGCGAACTAGGGGAGTTGATGCTGCCTTAGCACTGACATGGACAGAGGTCAAGAACCTGATGACCACTGAATTCTGTCCTAGAAGCGAAATGAGGAAACTGGAGACTGAGTTCTGGGAACTCAAACAAGATAGCGGCGAAAACGTCATCTACAATACTCAATTCCATGAGTATAGTCTACTAGTGCCTCACATGGTGACACCCTTGGAAAGGGCGATTGAGAAATATATCGGCGGGCTGCCGGTACAGATTCAGGATACGGTCTACGGGAGTAATCCCAAAACACTGGAGGCTGCTATCCGTCTATCTGCAACTCTTACTGACAATCATGTGAGGAATGGAACACTCACTAGGAAAGGATACAAGAAGACTGACACCAAGACTGCTGCAAAGGAAGTCAAAACCGAAGTCAAGTCTGAAGTTGCTAGCTCATCCAAAAGCAGCAACAAGAAGAGAAAGACCAGAAACTTCATGGTCGCTACTCCTGCTGCCAAGTCTGCGCAGCAATCATCAAACAATTCAACTGCCAGGAATTTCATTGGGAACACTCCTCAGTGTAATACCTGCCGATATCATCACGCACCAAATTTGCCATGTCGCGTCTGCAACAACTGCGGCAAGTTTGGTCACTTTGCTAATGTTTGTCGGAGTGCACCGCAAGCACAAAGGTTGCAACATGCACCGCTTGCACTGCCAGCTCCTCATGCACAACCTATACCAGCTGTACCCGTTCGCCAGGTACCTCAGGCACAGGCAAGAGCCTGTTATGAGTGTGGTGAAGTGGGTCACTTCAGGAATCAATGCCCAAAGTTGACCGGGAATAATCAGAGGGTGGCCAGAGGCCGGGCATTCCAACTGAATGCTCCAGCTGCTCAAGCCAACCAGGACGTCGTCAACGGTACATTTCTGATCAACAACTCTTATGCATCTGTCTTATTTGATTCTGGTGCCGATAGGAGTTTTGTTTCATATGATTTTGAATGCTTGCTTGGTAGAACACGTACATATTTAGATAAACCGTTTAACGTGGAAGTGGCTGACGGAAACACTATTGATATTGACACTATTATCGTTGGATGTACGGTGAACTTAAATGATCACGTTTTCCCAATTGATCTCATACCTATGCATCTTGGTAGCTTTGACGTTATCATAGGCATGGACTGGTTAGCCACCCACAAAGCGGAGATTGTATGCCATGAAAAGTATATTCGTATTCCCTTACATTCGGGTGAAACTTTGAGAATATTTGGAGAAACTACTAGTAAAGGTCTTAAGTTAATGTCTTGTACTAAAGCACACAAGTACCTTAGGAAGAAATGTATAGCATTTTTAGCTCATATTGTGGAGAAGAAAGAGAAAGGAAAGAAGATAGAAGATGTTCCAGTGATACGAGATTTTCCAGAAATCTTTCCAGATGATTTACCGGGTCTTCCACCATAACGTCAAGTTGAGTTCCGAATCGACTTAGTACCTGGTGCGAACCCAGTCGCCAAAGCTCCCTACAGACTTGCGCCTTCGGAGTTGCAAGAATTGGTGAGTCAACTGCAAGAACTTACCGATAAAGGATTCATTCGCCCGAGCCATTCGCCATGGGGTGCACCGGTCTTGTTTGTCAAGAAAAAGGACGGGTCATTCCGAATGTGCATCGATTACCGCGAATTGAATAAGTTGACTATCAAGAATCGATATCCACTGCCGCGCATCGATGATCTCTTCGATCAGCTTCAAGGCTCGGCATGGTTTTCAAAGATCGATCTTAGGTCTGGGTATCATCAGCTTCGCGTACATGATGATGATATTCCCAAGACTGCATTCAGAACAAGATATGGCCATTATGAATTTTTGGTAATGCCTTTCGGCCTTACCAATGCACCTGCGGTTTTCATGGATCTCATGAACCGTGTTTGCAGGCCATACTTGGATAAGTTTGTGATTGTATTCATTGATGATATTCTGATCTATTCAAAGACCAAGGAAGAACACGAGAAACACCTTAAGTTGGTTTTGGAGATTCTAAGAGAAGAGCGACTGTATGCCAAATTTTCTAAATGTGAATTTTGGCTTAAGGAAGTTCAATTCTTGGGGCACATAGTCAACGAATACGGTGTTCACGTGGATCCTGCAAAGATTGATGCTGTGAAGAATTGGAGTACACCGAAGACACCCACGGAGATTCGATCATTTCTCGGACTTGCCGGTTACTATCGGCGGTTCATATCGAATTTCTCCAGGATTGCTGTCCCTCTCACTGCTTTGACTCAGAAGAATAGGCCATACGAGTGGGGACCAAAGCAAGAAGAGGCATTTCAGACTCTGAAGCAGAAGCTTTGTGATGCTCCTGTCTTAACGTTGCCTGATGGAAATGATGATTTTGTAGTTTATTGTGATGCATCCAACCTAGGTCTCGGTTGTGTTCTCATGCAACGGGGAAAGGTTGTGGCTTATGCATCAAGACAACTGAAGATTCACGAAAAGAACTACACCACACACGACTTGGAACTTGGTGCAGTCGTGTTTGCCTTGAAGATATGGAGACACTATCTTTATGGCACTAAGTGTGTAGTGTTCACTGATCATAAAAGCTTGCAACATATTCTCAATTAGAAAGAACTCAATATGAGACAACGGAGATGGGTTGAACTGTTGAATGATTATGACTGTGAAATTCGCTACCATCCTGGTAAGGCGAATGTAGTAGCAGACGCGCTTAGTCGCAAGAGTCATGTTCAAATCCATAGTGTCCGAGTGCACACTAATCTCCGTAATGATGTTCTCACAGCCCAACAACACTCATTAGCTCAAGATAACTTGAAAAATGAGATGTCTTGTGGGGCTGAAATCTTATTGGAAACTAAGGATGACGGTTTGATGTATTATTTAAATCGGTTGTGGATACCGAACAGGGGTGATCTGAGGATGCTGATTTTGGATGAAGCTCATAAATCTCGTTACTCAATCCATCCAGGCTCTGATAAGATGTATCAAGACCTTAGGGGCTTGTACTGGTGGCCTGGAATGAGGAAGGATATTGCTGAGTATGTGTCTAAGTGCCTTAACTGTGCCAAAGTCAAGGCCGAACATCAGCGACCTTCAGGATTGTTATTACAACCAGAGATACCGATGTGGAAGTGGGAGAATATCTCCATGGATTTCATTACTAAACTTCCACGGACCGCGAACGGTAAAGATAGTATCTGGGTAATCGTTGATAGATTGACCAAGTCGGCCCATTTTTTACCGATACGCGAAACTTACCCTGTGCGGAAGTTAGCTCGTATCTATATTGATGAGATCATTAGCCGACATGGCATTCCCTTAAGCATAATATCGGACCGTGATGCTCGTTTCACGGCACGATTTTGGGAATCACTTCATGAAGCTTTTGGAACAAGACTGGATCTTAGTACTGCTTATCATCCTCAAACGGATGGTCAGACGGAGCGAACGATTCAGACATTGGAAGACATGTTGAGAGCTTGTGTCATCGATTTCGGTGGCAATTGGGATAGCCATCTACCATTGGTTGAGTTCTCGTACAACAACAGTTATCACGCGAGCATTGGTATGGCGCCGTTTGAAGCTCTGTATGGCAGGAAATGTCGGTCACCTATTTGTTGGACTGAGGTCGGCGATTCGCAGATCACTGGTCCCGAGATTATTCAGGAAACGACTGACAAGATTCGCCAGATCCGCGACAATCTGTTAGCTGCTCGCAGTCGACAGAAAAGCTACGCGGATAAACGAAGAAAACCTCTAGAGTTTGAAGTGGGAGATATGGTATTACTCAAAGTATCGCCTTGGAAGGGCGTTGTTCGATTTGGAAAGAAGGGGAAGCTTGCTCCACGTTATGTTGGCCCTTTTAAGATCCTTGAACGGATTGGGAAGGTTGCCTACAAATTGGAACTTCCTCCTGGACTTAGTAATGTGCATCCGACGTTTCACGTGTCCAATCTAAGAAAGTGCTTAGCTGATCAGGATCTTCAGGTACCACTCGATGACATCCGCATCGATGATACCATGCACTTTGTTGAAAAACCAGTGGAGATAATGGATCGCGAGATTAAACAGCTCAAACGCAGTAGAATTCCAATTGTCCAAGTACGTTGGGAATCGAAGCGGGGTCCAGAATTCACATGGGAGCGGGAAGATCAGATGAAGCTTAAGTACCCACATTTATTTACTACGGTCACTCCAAGTTGAATTTCGGGACGAAATTCCTTTAACTACGGGAGACTGTAACATCACTGTACTTTCAGTTGTCCGTACGTCCGTACATCCGTACGATTGTACTGTTACGACTGGAGATTTATTTATTATGAATGATTATGAAATTATTGATTGACATTACTGATATTATCACTGTTACTGGTATACATGATTATAATTTATTATACGCGTAAACCACGGGAAGTCTAGTTGTAATTCAACTAAACAGACCCGTAGTGTTTATCGCGGTTACTTATCACTGATAATGATGGATTATTGGTCTGAGAATGGATTGAGATGGAATTGGGAGTTTGTTTGAGTCTGGTTACTAAACGTAGTCAAGGACCCATGGTCATGGTTTATCGAAATAGCGGTGGGACGGTGGCTAGGGCAGTTGCGACTGACCCTTACATATGCCCTATATATATGCATATTTCGGTTTATCATGGATGTGTCAGTGACTAGGGTTAATGGGTTTTGGTTTGGGAAAATGATAATATTAAAGATGATTAATAATGAGAATTGATTACGCGATGGTGAGGTTACGGATATCATTTAAACGAGAATATTAATTCAGAAATATTAACTTAATAATGTATTCGCGTGGGTGACGATTCACACGAATATAATTATTAAGAATAATATACTGAAACGATATTCCATAAATAATAAATCAAATCGAAATACGGTACGAGCATCGGATTCGCAAAGGTGACGATCTTTACGAATACGTACGCGAGTAACGCGTTTCGACGAGATAATTAAATAATATCTCACGATATAAAATTAATAAATAAAACTTAAAACGTTTATTAGGAATCACAACCTAAAATGTTTTCGAATAAATTAAATTATTTAGATAATTATTTAACGAAAATGAAACGGTATTTATTTTACGAAACAATTTGTTTAAACTTATTTTAATTAAGCAAAACTAATTTATTTAAAACGGGTTATTGTTTTAAATATGTTACGATTACAACCGAACATTTAATTATATTATCGTGATAAAAACGAGACCGGGTACGCGGGAACGAGATAGTTACAAATGGTGGAAGACTCCACCATTTTCTTCATTTTTACCAACACCCTTCTCTCTCTAAAACACACACACTTTCTCTCTATCTTCTCTCTAACTTTTCTTGATCATCACTCCACGATATCGAGAGATCTTGGTGGCCACGCGTTCGGGTGAGCGAGAGCTACAAGAGGATACGAAGAAAACGAGCTTTGGATCGACGAGTTGAGGTAAAACTTAGATATTAGTTTCGGTTTTGGTGTAAAAACCCTATTTTGAACATAGTGATCGGTTTCTTTCATTTTATATGGGTCTTATATGTGCTAATCGAGTAGTATACACTATGGGGAGGCCATAAACGAACCCAAAACAGTTAGGACTAGAGGATGATGATGATGAACAGTTGATAGTTGCAGGGTTCGCAAGGTTTAGGGGCTGAATTGTTGAGGCAGACGAACTACCTGTGGCTACCAGCGAACCCTGACTCGGCGAACCTTAGGCCATCTACTCACGAACTATGCAGTCTTTTTGCCGAACCCTATGCGCCCTCTTTGATCGGCGAACCATGGGAAGCCGAACCCTGGCTACCCTGCAACGAACCCTGCCCATTCGCAGGTGTCCTAGCCGAACCATGCATGCTAACATTAGCCGAACCCTCACACGTCCTGCATATGCCGAACCCTACATTTTGATGTTGGTCGAACCTTTTCTTTGTTGTGAGCCGAACCCTAGCATCTTTGGGACTCACGAACCCTCTCTTTTACTAGGTTAGCCGAACCTAATTTGAATTGGGTGGAGGGTTCGCTGCCCATGTGTTGAATAATTTAGTTTTTATGCAATTAAGAGTTTAAGGACCAATAAATGACATGCTTAGGTAGATATATGTATATACATGTACATGCATGCATGAGTACATTCAACCACCACCTTTTCTCTCTCTATACACAAGTTCTTATTTCTAAATACTATGAATTAAAAATGTATTGAATTTGATGGAAGAAGGTCATATCTCGCATGGATTATGTAAAAACACTTTTATTAAACTAAGAGATGTAATGAAGTAGGCTAAGATGGTGGCTTGAATGGAGTCATGCATGTGGGAACAAGTACATGTGTGATAAAATCATTATCTTAACATATACCTGCTTAGTGGTGCATACCAATGATGTTAAGACTTGTTCATCATTTAATGACGATAAAAGATTATCAATAAAGTTAAATTTTGAGATGAATCTAAACAAAACTCTAAGTGTAACAACTTAACTTAGGAAAGTAAACTAAGTTAAGAATATATCTAATGATTTAGAGTAACACTATGGTCAAATGACTTAAATTAAGCGCAAGTACTCACGGATTTAAAACGTACAATAATTACAGATCGTTGAGTTACTACGAGTTATATACGCGAGCGCGCATAATAAGAGAACACGAATTCTAAGGACTTCAGGTGAGTTCTCATAACCTCCCTTTCTTTAAACTGTTTTAGTTTTAAAACTCGGAGGTGAAACATGTATACCGGTTTAAATATTATTTTGATAACACAAGGATAATACCTGTTTATCATTATGATATTCACTATTATGAATTATCATTATTATGGATTATCACTGATTATTATTAATCCGTGTAAACATTGTTATTGACTTCGGTTAATAACAAAGATTACATGTATTGTCACATACTCCGTGAAATCATTACTTTTAACTTCGGTTATTTGTTTTGACTTCATGTATTGTCACGTGGAGGGTTTCCACATCCGTGAAGTATTGCTCTTGACTTCGGTTGATTGCTTTGACTTCATGTATTGTCACGTGGTTAGCGACCACTCCATGAATCATGTATTTAACTTATGTTAATTACAAAATGATCATGTATAGTCACGAACATTATTGGAGAATATAAATGATGTGATTGGTTGATTTGTTTGTGGATTGATTATCTATGTTTGATTATGATTATTTGAGATTGATTATAACTGATTGATTATGTGATTATGTGATTGTGTATGTGTTTGGTTGTTGAATGGATGGATGTGTGTTGGATTATCTCATACAGGTATTCATATGGATTTTCTCAAGGAAATCATAAGTCTTACACTCGTTTTAAACAAAGCATTTTATTAAACTATTTTAAAACAACAACTTTTAAACTCATTTTCTAAAACATTTTTGAGTATAAAAACTTATGATTACTCACCAACTACTTTTGTAGTTGACACTTGATTTTCTTACATGTTTCAGGTGATGGAGACAAGTAGGAATGAAGAGAGGATCTCTTCTATTTTGGACATCATCATATAGGATCATGGACTTAGTTAATTAACTAAATTTCTGGCGATTAGAGTTTAGTTAGTTTAACTAATTCTTTTGTGTAACTAATGTACCTGATTCATGATGAACATGATTTTTGTGTAATTATTTTGGTTGATTAAATGATATATGATGATTTGATTTAGATGCCCACGAGCTTTTGAACAATCTACACATCCCTCGTGGCATCCCGATGATTCCGCCGTCGGTCGGGGTGTTATAGTTGTGTTAATTGTACCTAGGTTTTCACTTAAATACACACAACTAATATTTCAAATGCGTGTTGTACTTACAGTATTTAAGTTTACACGAAAATACGTACAACTGATTCTTGTATTTAGATTTCTGTTAATACAAGTACTGTTTATACACATGTATGTACACATAGTTATTGTTGAAAGTACACGCACCGTACGGACTTGCCGGCCGGTCAGGTACTAGTTGTCACAAGAGCTGTCACACCCCGAGCCGATGGGCCGGATCGTGTGTCCTGTCGGGCCGAAGGTTTTCGGGGCGCGGTATCGGAGATGATAATCGTGATGATCAGATTGTTTACATTGCACATGATATAAGTGAGAAATGCTAAATAGAATATAATTACAAAGTTAAATTACATAAGTTTTGTTCATAATTTAACAATGTAAATCTACCATCAACATCATAGTTCTTCTATCTTGTATCTGCACAAGATATTCAAAATAATCAGTAAAATGATGTTCCAAAATCATGTAGGTCCAAAAATACTAGGTCCTCTATCTGGTATCCTAGTCCAAAAGCATTAACTTCTTAATTGACATGTTCGTCACCTAAGAATTCATTCAAAAAGATCAAGTCAACACATGGTTGGTGAGTTCATATAGTTTAGTATTTGAAAAATAGCTTTGCAAACCCTTTTTCGGAAAAAACCCTAACCTCATTAACATCACCTGTAATATCCAATTTGGTATGCTTATATATAGGGCATACGAAAGGGTCGAGTCTACAACCTGCCCAGATGCCATCCCACCACATACTAAACCACATACGACATTGTTGTTAATGATAGTTAAGCATTTTTTTTACCAACCATTCACTTCCATTTCATCATAGTTCTAACATGCACACCAAACATTTGTTCAACCCTCAGGTAACAACCTTAATCTCATTAGCATCACATGTAATATCTAGATCGGTATGCTTATATATAGGGCATACGAAAGGGTCGAGCCTACAACCCGCCTAGACGCCATCCCACCACATACTAATCCACATATGACATTGTTGTTAATGATAATTAAGCATTTTACCCTCACCGTTAACATATTAGTTCTTCAGTTCTTTGTTCCTGTAACTACACAAATTTGAAATCTCATTTGATTCCTTAAGCTCATCACGAAATCATGATCAAACACAACATTTGTAGAAACAATTCAATAAATTTGTAGTTAAATAAATAAATAAACCTTTAATAAAATCTAAGACCTAATGATTGGGCTTTGCTCAACTTGAGTAGACTAGTCTAGCAATCAGGGTTCTTAGTAGTAAAGGAGATCTGTAAACCTCATCAAACATGTGACCTATAATCAATCAGTCTAGCTAGGACATCTTTTGATATACAGGCTTTTATAGTTCGTTAGACCGTCCATAGTTCGTATAGTTCTTTAGTTCTTTGGCACATGTTATCTTTGAGTATTTCCCAGATGTTCCTCAAAACAGTTAGGGAATACTGTAAATATCATCAAATATACGTCTCATATTCGATCAGTCTAGCTAGGACATCTTTCAAACCTGAGAATGGCACATGCTATCTTCGATATTTCCCAGTCAGACCCTTGAAAAATAGTTCTTTGTACATAGTTCTTTGAAATAGATCTTTAGTTCTTTGACAACACAACACCGAAAATAGTACTTTGATTAGACCATTAGTTCATTGAAATTAGATCTTTGAAATAGTTCTTTGTTTTGGGATCTTTAGTTCTTTGAAAATAGGCATTTGGAAATAGTTTTTTGATATGAAATAGTTATTTACTCGAAATGAATAAATAACTTACTTTGAATTTCTGTATATTGTATACCTAAACAAAGTCTAAGATAACAATTATACATATAAACATATGTTAAGTAAAAGCATTTAAGTAAATATAATCTTACGAAAATAATTTACACATGCTTCTCAGCCCCGCGTTTGAAAAAAATGTTTAGAAAAGAGGCAATGAACTCACCTGTGTTGCTAAGTATAAGTTGTCACAAATAATGCGCGCTCGTTGATTGTAGCTTAAGTATCTTCAACACCTGAGTTGTCTTAAGAGATTCGAATACGATAAGTCATTATAATAGTCGCTAACTAGGGTTTTGGTCTCAGTGTGCAACTAAGTGTCCTATTTTACTAAGGTGTTTTCTATGACTTCCTCTAATTAGTCTAAGGTATTACCCCATCATTAGAAACCCTTAATCCCGTGAATAATCATTACAAGACATTGGTTAAATATTTTCAAGATAATTCGTTTTAAGTTAATCTTAGATTAGAAATCATTTATTTAATTCAAGAAAGTTTGTCATCAATTTCATTTATTAAAACCATAATTTATTTTAAGAAAATCATAGATTAATTGATTAGACTTAAGTTAATCCACTTTGATTAACTCCAAGCCTAATATTTAGTTTTAGCTTCCTTTGTTTCTTGACTCGTTTGTAAGTACAACTTACATTAGAAAACTCCAAGGAATTCTCTAATTTAATTATATTGTTGCATAGCATCACTAAGTGTTGGAAGTTGGGATTTAATCCACACCCACACTTAGTTACTCGTTGGCTCCTTTAAATTCGCGCTTTATGCTTGAAATATTTAAGATGCTTAAGGTTGTTGCATAACTCTTTGTTTTTCATCAATCCCAAGTGATGGACAACTATATATTTAAGATGATAGTTTCACTAACTTAGTTTCACTATATGTTTACCATTTGATTAGCAACCCTTTGAAAAGATTACAAGTCTATCATCTTTGTTTAGTGAAACTAAGTTAGTTTCTTGTCAAGAAAACCATAAAATTTCCCATGCACACATATACGCATGCATGAGCTTTACGTAGTTATTCATGCATACCATGTCATCAAAGGTCTGTTGTTTGTGATTGATGGCTCTAACCCAACCTTAGCCGAATCAATCTTGACCGAATAGCCTTGGCCGAATAACCTTGGTCGAATCATTGGCCACATGTGAGTCGGCCTAAGGGGTCTCACCGTATGATAGCCGAGCGAATGAGGAGTGTCCGAAGGAGAGCTTGACCTAATAGGGGTGAGGGCGAATGGCTAGTGTCGAATGGAGATGATGGCCGAACCAGGAGAGACTGAATGGGCATGGGTCAAATGAAGGCAATTGCCATTCGGCCGAAAGAGCTGTGTCGGGTTCAGATAGGGCCATTGGGCCTAGCTGTTGCTGTTCATTCGGCCACTCGTAAATTTTGAAACACAGCCACTTAAATCGAGCCTCTAACCACCCCACATCCCTTTACACTTGTTACTAACCTATTCTGAGAGTTTAGTGAGTGATTTCCCTAAGTTGTTATGGCTTGAAACCGGCCATGGAGGTGGGCGATCCAAAGGGTTTCAAAAACCCTAAAAACGAACTAAAACATGATATTTACCTCGATTTGGCTGGATAAAAACTCAGATCCTCTGTACTTCTATGATCTACGTGATGTGGTGGTCGTTTAGACACCAAAATGACTTGAATCGGTTGAGAAAGAAGAGAGAGAAAGTGACGGTGGTTGTGATGAATTTTGGGTTGGTGGGGAAGGTTTATGGCATTAAATGCCATAATAAATGGCTTCAAGTTATCAGGTTTCGTTCGGGTTTGTTCGGTTCCGCTCGATTTCGCGTAAAATTGGCGCTTCTGTTTCGTTTTCGCGACGAAAGTCTCGGTTTTGAAAATAGAAGTTAATAAATTAATTTAGGTGGTTATTCCTAGTAAATTAACTAATTATCTTTCGTTTATTTTAATTTTTCTAAAAAAACATTTAATTAACTGTTTAAATTGAATCGTATAGTCGTCGCGCGTATTCGTTTGAATCGTCACCCGTACGAATACGACGATAACTATACTTTTCAATATGGTATTCTAATTATTGGACATCATTCAGAACGTTAAACTTTCAGATGTATTCGTCCAGATCGTCACCTATACGAATAATCCGTTCATTTAGCATTCTTGTAATGACGTCCGTTATTTCTTTGTTTTGTTCAACCTCGCATACGTTTATACAAAATAGTATATTAATAAGCATTCGTGAGTCAACTCATTGTTGTCTGATATGTTTCTGACTTTTAAACCATGAGATTTAATCAGATTTCAGAACCAATATCTTAATAGTTTAGTATCAAGCATCAAAACGTTAATAGCATGCAAATAGTTCACGTAGTTTGTACCTGAGTTACTATGCAAGTACTGTTGAGATCACTGTTCCGGTAGCATTTTTGGCACTGATGTTACAAGAGTTTTGTCCAAGGAATGACTCAAGAAGGTTGAGACTGAGCTACTCAATCTTGTCATGATTGGTGCTGGGCATCTGGCCTACACCACCTGATTCCACGAGTTAGCAACATTGGCACCGGACGTGGTGCCGACACTGGATAAAAGGATAGAGCGGTACGTTGGTGGATTACCATCCTGTATCCAAGGGCATGTGATTTTTTCCCACCCTACTACGATGGAGATGGCTGTTACACTGTCAGCAACTTTGACAGATGTGATGGTTGCCTCCGGGGCATTGAAGAAAGAAGCTGACTCAGCAAAGGTTGGAAGTTCAAGAAAGCCGGACAAAAGGCCAGCCAAGAAACAAAAGGTGGTCAAGAACATTGCTGCGACCACCCAGACACCGATGGTCAACCAACCACCACCACTACAGACCAAGAGGCCCTACACTAGCACATAACCTTTGTGCAACAGCTGCCAGTATCATCATCCACCAAACACCCAGTGCAGGAAATGCACTAACTGCGGGAAGTTTGGTCATTAGGAAAACCAATGCAGGAGCACCGGGGCTCCGAACAGAAACAACAACACAGCTACTACTGCTGCTGCTGATCACAGGTCTTTCTACAACTGTGGCGAGCCTGGACACTTTTCTCGGGATTGTCCCAAGAAGAATCAACCAAGGGCTCAAGTAGCAAGAGGTAGATCCTTTCAGATTGGAGCTGCTGCTGCTCGACAAGACCCGAATGTGGTCACGGGTACATTTCTCCTATTTGACTTTTATTCATCCATATTATTTGACACTGGTGCGGATCAGAGTTTTATCTCATCCGATTTTGCTAGCCATCTTAATCATGTTGAGGAATCTTTAGACTCCCCTTATACTATTGAGATAGAAAACGGCAAACAGATAACAGTTGACACAGTACTTAGGAATTTCCCACTAACACTTGGCGATTCTTTCGAAGTGATTGGATCCTTTTTCGCGTTCGAGAATCCCCTCCCTTCTTCCACTCCGTCCCGAAGAGTAACTAGGACCAATTTAGTCACGTTTTCCATCTATTTGATATCGATGGAACTGGGCAGTTTCGATATCATCGTCGGAATGGATTGGCTATCTCTTAACAGAGTTGAGTTCATCTGATCCGAAAAGCTACTACGTATTCCAGTGGAGAACGATCTGATCTTGGAAATTCATGGAGATCAAGCAAACCGCAGTGTCAAGATAATATCGTGTATGAAGGCTCGCAAGTATCTACGAAAACAATGTATCGCATTCCTAGCTCACGTGGTAGAAAAAAGACAAGAAAGCAATCAAGATTCAAGATGTACCAGTTGTGAAAGACTATGCGGACGTGTTTCCGGATGACTTACTGGGGTTGCCTCCAGAGAGATCTGTGCAATTCTGAATTGATTTGATTCCGGGAGCGGTTCCTGTGGCTAAGTCTCCTTATAGACTTGCACCATCAGAAATGCAGGAGCTGTCCAATCAATTACAAGAACTACTCGACAAAGGATTCATCCGACCGAGTTTCTCACCGTGGGGAGCTCCGGTTCTCTTTGTTAAGAAGAAGGATAGATCTTTCAGAATGTGCATCGATTACATGGAGGTCAACAAACTCACCATCAAGAATCGGTACCCGTTACCGAGGATAGATGATTTGTTTGATCAGTTACAAGGAGCTCAGTACTTTCCAAAGATAGACCTGCGTTCAGGTTATCACTAGCTCCGGATTCAAGAGGACGACATACCCAAGACGACATTTCGTACCCGATACGGTCACTAAGAATTCATGGTGATGCCATTCGGACTGACGAACGCACCGGCAGTGTTCATGGATTTAATGAAACGGGTGTGCAAGCCGTATCTAGATCAATTCGTTATCGTCTTTATTGATGATATACTGATCTACTCAAGAAGCGAGAAGGAACATGAACAACATCTCTAGACAGCCTTGGAACTCCTGAAAGACGAACGACTCTATGCCAAATTCTCCAAGTGTGAATTTTGGCTATGAAAAGTTCAGTTTTTGGGCCATGTGATTAACAGTAATGGTATTCACGTGGATCCTACCAAGATTGAAGCAATCAAGAACTGGGATGTGCCCACAACACCAACAGATATTAGATCATTCTTGGGATTGGCATGTTATTACAGGAGATTCATTTCGAATTTCTCTAAGATAGCCTTGCCTCTCACCAAACTCACAAAGAAAAGTGAACCATTTGTGTGGACACAGAAACAAGAAGAGGCATTTCAAACACTGAAACAAAGATTGTGCAATGCTCCAGTGTTAACACCCCCAGAAGGCAATGATGACTTTGTGGTATACTATGATGCATCCTATCAGGGACTCGGTTGTGTTTTAATGCAACGAGGCAAAGTTATTGCCTACGCATCAAGAAAGCTGAAGATACACGAGAAGAATTACACAACACATGACTTAGAACTGGGAGTTGTTGTCTTTGCTCTAAAGATTTGGAGACATTACCTGTACAGTACCAAATGCACTATCTTCACAGATCACAAGAGTTTACAGCACATATTTGATCAGAAGGAGCTTAACATGAGACAGAGACGTTGGGTTGAGCTCCTGAACGATTACGATTGTGTAATCAAATACCATCCGGGCAAAGAGTCAAACCCTTGCACGTTCGAGCCATGGGAATGACCGTGCAAACAAGTTTGAGAGATCAAATCATACAAGCACAACAAGAAACAATGTCAAGAGAAAATTTGAAACACGAGCTCGATTGTGGAGCCGAGAAACACTTCGAGACGAAACAAGATGGAGTTATCTATTTTCAGGATCGTGTTTGGATCCCGGTAGTAGACGAAACGAGGCACACAAGACACGTTATGTTGTTCATCCTGGTGCTGATAAGATGTACCAAGATCTTAGGTCATTTTATTGGTGGCCGGGTATGAAGAAAGATGTTGCCACTTATGTTGGCAAATGCTTAACATGTGCCAAGGTGTGACAACCAGTACCATACCGTCCGACAAGTCCGTACGGTGTGTGTGTACTTTCACCATTTACTGTGTGTAAATACAGTGCGTAAACAGTTGTGTGACAACAGAACTCAGAAAACAAACCACAGTTGTATGTGTTTAAGTGAAAATTTAAATACAGTAAACACAACAACTCAAGAGAAGCGACGGTGTACAAGTAAACAACAAAAGCACATCGGTTGCGATCTGATATCCATAGATGATAGGAATCAGATGGCCAACGAATCACTACGAAAACAAAGTGAAAACAGGACGTCTAGTTGAGTCCGACAGTGAGGAAATACAATTTAAAACAATAACTCAGTGTCGTAGATAAATAATAAACTGACAGCGTGTTTGCGTGGGTGACGATTCACACAAACATATCTGTGAGTTTAACGTTCTAAAGGATAACTGATAAGTAGAAAACCAAATTAGAAAGTGAAACGTACGATCGTGTTCGTACAGTTAGCGCTCTGTACGAAAACGCGCGTATGTGACGTTTTCTGACAAAACGAAAACGAAAGACGTTACGAACGAAAATAAATTAATAAAATAAAATGAATAATATTTTACAATTTTGAAACTCATCAAATAATAAAAATAACTTCCTTTAATTAAAACAAATGAAATTACGCGTTTCAATTCCGGAAACGCGATGAAAACGCGAACCGAGCAAGCGAAACGAACCCGAACACACGCAGGGTATAAAAAACCCCATTTCAAGCATTAAATCACATGTAATATCTCACCTACATCTCTCTCTCTCTCTAGAAATTGGAATTTCTCTCTCTCTCTAAAATTTCGTCAAGAAAAATCCATGGATCTCACTCATTTCTTGATGGATCCTGGTGTTCTTGGTGTCTAAACGAAGATATTGAAGCCCCATACCTAGAAGTACAGCAGATCGGAGCAACTACCCACTGAACCTCAAGGTATAGAAGCTTGAATGTTCGATATAATAGGGTTTTCTTGCTTGTGTTTGACCCAACCAAATTTAGCCGGCTAACCACCCTATATTTCGAACCACGTGACCACGAGAGACCATGTTCGTATAACCCTACCATGAAACAGCCTTAGGATAGGTGGTGATCGACGAAGGTGCGGATAATGAAGTCGTGGGAAACAAGTCAGCCGAACCTTCGATCAGTGGAAGCCACCCAAGCGAACATACTGTGCATGGGCGAACCTATGTGGTGTTGCCGAACCTCCCATGCAGAAGCTCTACCCGAACCATTACTCACGAACCTGCTGCTGACCACAAGCACCGAACCTTTCTTTTTCACGAACCGGGATGGCGAATCAACCTCTAGCCGAACCTTGGTCATATGCCGAACCCCATTGCTAGCCACAATGATCGACGAACCTATGCAGCTGCCGAATCTAGCCGAACCCTACACCGGCGAACCATCACCAGGAACCTTGAACCGAACCCCCTTAGATGCGAACCTTCATGGCCACCACCTTAGCCGAACCCAATCACCTATACACACAAAAGGTTCGCTATGACATCCTGTACCAGATCGTCCGGCAAGTCCGTACAGTTTGTGTACTTCCATTATTTACTATGTGTAAATACAAGTATGTGAACAATGTTTGTGATAACAAAAATCAAAATACAAGAAACAGTTGTACGTATTTAAGTGAAAACTTAAATACTGTAAGTACAACACGCACGGCAAACAATAGTTGTTAGTATTTAGGTGAAAACCTAAGTACAGATAATACAACGAAACAAGAGAAACAACAATGTTCAATTAAACATCAAGAACAAGTCGGTTGCGATCTGATATCTACAGATGACAGGAATCAGATGGACGACAAATCAGAACGAAAACAATGTGAAAACAGGAAGTTTAGTTGAGTCCGTCAGTGAGGAAACACAATTCAAACACAATTGTGGTGTTATTTCAGAATAACGAACTGACAGTGTGTTTGCGTGGGTGACGATTCACAAAAACATTTATGTGAGTTCGGAGTTCTGAAATAATGACTGAAAAGTAGAAAACAAAATTCGGAAAGCAAAACCATCGTCGTGTTCGTCCGGGTGACGATTCGAACGAATACGCGCGATGGTGACGCGATCTGACGAAACAAAAAACGAAAATACGACACGAACGATTTTAAATTAATAAAATAAGATAATTAACATTTTACAATTTTAAAACTCATCAAAATTAAATAAATAAACTATTTTATTTAAGTCCGTAAAAACGCACGTTACGTTCCGGAAACGTAACGAAAACGCGAACCGAGCAAAGAAAACGAACCCGAACACCCTCGGAGTATAAATACTCTAAATGAGGGAAATTCCCCTCACTTTCTCTCCTTCTTCCCCACTCAAACCCTAAATCCCGGTGTGACAATCCGACTTTTTGGATTAACTTCACTAACTGAAAGATAGTGAGATCACAGGCCCAACAAGACCAATTAGGCCCAATGAAGTCTATGCAGGCCCAATAGAGCCAAAGTAGGCCCACTAAGCCCAAGGGTGGCCCAGTGAGGCCAAAGAAGGCCCAGTAAGTCCAAAGGGAAGGCCCAATAAGACCAAGGAAGGCCCAATAAGGCCCAATTGTATTTGAGAAGCCCAACTGGGTTAATTAAGCCCAACGATGTTCTAAGAAGCCCGATTAGTGACAATTTGGAATTTAGGTTCAACTTTGTTAACCGAAATGTTGTGTAATCAAACGAAATCAAATCTGAGATATTTGAACTTAGTAAAATCAAGTCTAGAATGCCTAAATTAAAAGGTTGCGGCTTATAAACGAGTAGAAATAACAATTTTGACTTTTAGGAGTCAAAATTCGGAGTTGTGTGGCAATGGAATTCGAATTGTACATTAAAATCATGCAGTAACTGAAATTTATCAGTTATAATCATCGACTTAATGATCAGTAACCATTATCAGACGTTATGATCACAGTTATTGTCGAATTAATCGTGATGTTAACTCAAAAGTCGAAACCGTTTGGGTATCATTATCAAATTCGCATCATTGGGTTATAAATCAAGAAATCGAAACTCCAGACCATCTAATCGGTATCTTTAGAGTCCTTCTCACACAACAATTTGATCTGAGAAGCCGGGGGAAGGAGACTTGATCGTGGAGGGGCCGAACATCAACTCTCAAGACTAACTCGTTCAATTAGACTCTAAAACACGTAAGTTTTCACTCCTAAACCTTCTAAACCTGCCGACTAAGATTAATTTTAAGTCAATTTCGGCTCAGAACATCGAATTGTATGAATACAATAATTAGGGTTCATAGCATAAACGGTTTAGGGATTTTGATTTGAATGAGTTTAATATTCAAATTAATGTACATGGGTTGTTTCAGAAGATCTCGATTAAGCTAACCCATGTATCAATTCCATTGAGTTACAACGATTTGATGGATTTCAATTCTAGGGTTCTAAGTGAAAACGCATTTGGGGGTTTCGATTTAGAATGAATCAGGAATCAAATTAATTACTATCCTTAGTTTCAGAGAATCCCGATTAACAAAACCTGTATGTGAATTTCGTGAAAGAACATAGAATTGTAAGAATTCGACAATTAGGGTTTTCGGTTAAGAACAATTTGGGGTTTTTAGCTTAAAGGAGTATAATAGTCGAATTAATTAGTACAGAAGCATCCGAAATGCTAGGATAAAGGAAAACCCTATGGATTTAAGGTGTAACATAATAGAATTTGAACTGATTGAATTATGAACATTGTGTTTTCATTCGATCCGTAGAGAATGTCGATTTATCGAAGTTTGTTGATTAAAAATCAAATTAAAACTTGGATTAGACTCGATTGAGTTATAGGGACGAAAACCCTATGGTTTTAGTTTCACTGGTGATCGAGATCGGGGTCAATTTGGATTCATTGTGTTCGGTTAAAAATTGGCAAGAGGAATCAGTTTGGGTTGTGGTTAAAAGAATTAATTGGGCCACTTAGTTGCAATTGTGGAGTTAGCCGGATTGGTAGCATGAGGGTGTGTAGAGTTGGAGGTCACGGGTTCGAACCCGGACCCCAACTGTTTTTGAGATTTAAACATTTTTTTTATGTTTTAATCATAAGTTATTCGTTTTAATTCCGTTTCGACCCGTTCGAGTTGCGTTGGAAACGTAACGAGAATACGAACACATAGGAATGATAAAATTTATATTTTAATCCGAAACCGAAATCGCGTATAATTACGATTATTTAAATAAAATCTAATATGATTTTATTTAAACGATTTCAAAGGCACGCGTACTTTCGCATGCATATTTCTCACACTCTAGCATACGTGTGTTGACACGTATGTGATTTCAAGCACAAAACGATTATCCGAATAACACTAGGTTATTGTTTAAACACAGATTCTTCGTAGGAGGATTTCTTACACGAGCTTTTAGTGTGTGATCATTCTGCTAAAATCAAAGGTGCGTACACGGCCCCTTTCTTATTTTAAACTGTTTTGGGGGAGAAAACATGTGCAACAAACTGTTTTTAGATACATATCACTTGCATGAGTTAGCTGTTTACATTATGTGAAAACATATCAACTTGAAAGTCCTTACACACCTCGAACCGTTTAGTTTGCTGTAATGCAAAGCGTGGTAGTTGGAAATAGATCTATTAGGTTTGACAAACCTCACCTGGTAGATGGGATCTACGCAGGTGTTTGACTGACCAAACACAATTTTACTATTGTTGTGATAGACAATAGTGGCAAGGCGAAAACATGCTATAGCATGGCAATCCGTCAGCTTCGGTGTCGAACACTTATGTAAATAGTTTATATGACTAGCTATCATGACTGTGCATGTGTGATTATGTTATCTCCAATCTTGTTATTCAAACTGCTGTTTTGAACATTGTGAATGATTAAAACCTGTGTTATGCACCAACCTTTGTGTTGACTTGATTTACATGTTTTCTCAGGACGCTAAGGCGCGCGTTAAAGCTGGCATGGACTAGGAGATAGAGTCGCATGCATTTTAAACATTTTAGTTGTTTGGATTTTAAACATTTGAAAGTTTGTATTGTATTTTACAATTTACAACTGTTATTGGTTTTATAACGCTTCCGCAATTTTTGAAAACTCTGATGTTATGTTTTAAAGACCAAAGTATGTTTTAAAAATTCATATAGAGGTCTTCGCTATGTCTAATGATCTGAGATCCTGGTTTGTCATGCTCCCAAACGGTGTGATTCCGTTAGTTGAAATTTGGGGGTGTGACAGATTGGTATCAGAGACATTGGTTATAGCGATCTAGGTTTGCATTTGTAAGCTTAGACTATGATTGTTAGACATTAGACACTTCTGTTTACACACATTGCTTAGAAATTACATATGACATTATGTAATTGATTTGCTTACACATTCCATGGCATTGCACTTACATATGATATTATGTAACAGGCATGGCATCATCATCGGTACCCTATATCTACATTGATGATTCCGAGGACGAGGAACCGATAGTTCCGGCACCACCGTCATCACCACCACCACCTATTCCATCTCCTCCACCATATGAGATGGATGACTCAGATCCGGAGGAGGATCCGGAGGAGGATCCAGACGAGGATCCCGAGGAGGATCCAGATGAGGGTCCGGAAGAGGAGCCAGTGGAGGGCACTCAGCAGATCCCTGCTGAGGGACCTTCTACACATCCACCACCAGTACTAGATGCTCCTGAGCCTAAGAGGCAAAGGACGGACACTGAGGAGATCGCCAAACTGCGCAAGGATCTGGAGGAAGCAGAAGATAGGATTGCACAACACTCTCAGGAACAATGGGATGCTAATGAGAGGCAAGAGGAACTTGCCCATCTGGTTCATGACATGCGAAATGAGATGATTAACTTGATTGGTCGTCTAGAAGAGTCAGAGAACCGAGAGGAGATTTTGGCAGGCAGGGTTGAAGCTTTGGAGGATTTAGTGGCCTCTGAGAATGAGGAACAGGATGAGGATGAGGAGGAGGAACCAGCACCAGTTGTTGAGTCCGATCCTGAATCCACTGTTGAGGACGATTGATTTTCTTTTCTTTTCTTTCTTGTTTTGTTTAAACTTATTAGGAACGGGTTGTGTTCCTACATTAGTAGTTTGAAAAGTATGTTTCATTTCAAAAGTATTGTACTCAAAGAAGTTTTTATATATTGAAGAACTATTAGTTATTCCCAATAGTTTTGTTGATTTATATCATATGTTGTGTTTGTTGTTCTACTTACACATGTTACATTAGATTTTGACTTCGTGCTAACACTTCTTGTAAATAGGAAACTAATGGCTGAGGGAAACGTTCACATGACAGTCGCTGAGCTCAACGAGCTAATTAACAACAGAGTCACTGAGGCTATTGCACAGTATGCTCAGACACATAACACAGGACCACATGGTCCAGCTGGGGGATTGGTTAACCCACAAGTCTGCACGTTCAAGATGTTCTTGGACTGTAAACCACACAATTTCAAAGGGTCGGAGGGGGCCATTGGACTCCTTCGGTGGATTGAAAAGGCTGAGTCTGTATTCGAAATGTGCAACTGCCCTAACGAAAGCAAGGTGAAATTTGCTACGGGAACATTGGAGGGTCCAGCACTAACTTGGTGGAACTCAAATGTTCAGACTCTGGGGTTGGGAGAGGCTAATGCCTTAACATGGAATGACTTCAAAACTTTACTGCAAGAGGAGTACTGTCCTCGCAGTGAAATGCAGAAGTTGGAGGAGGAATACTGGCACCTCAAGATGGAGGGGTCAAATATTGAAGAGTACACGACCAGGTCACATGAGTTGGCCAGACTGCTACCACACATGGCTACTCCAGCCAGTAAGTGGATTGAAAGGTACATTGGAGGACTAGTGCCTCAGATTCAGGGGTTGGTGACTTCAGCAAATCCCACCACCATCCAACAAGCTGTTCGTTTAGCGCATCAACTTACTGACCAGGCAGTGTTACAGGGGACTCTGCCCAAACGAACATCGGCTACCAAGGTAGGAGATCATAAGAGAAAGTGGGAAGGTAACAACTTCAAGGGTAACAACCAACAATCATATCAGCAAAACAGGAAACAAGACTCAAACAAGTCTTATCATGGTTCAAGCAGTGGTCAGCAATCATCATCGTCGGGGGGTTATATTGGCAAACACCCCAAGTGCAATAGGTGTGGTTACCATCATGCAGGTAATCAGTGTGAGAAAGCTAAATGCCCGAGGTGTGGCAAGATTGGGCATGCGGCTAAGGATTGTCGCGGGGAACTACAGAACAACAACAACCAGAACAATAACCAGAACAACGCTCAGAAGGGTTGTTTTGAGTGTGGAAAAATGGGGCATTTTAAGAAAGATTGCCCACAGCTCAAGAAGGGCGGGGACAATAATGTCAATAACAATGGTAATGGCAATGGTAATGGCAACGGTAATGGTAATGGCACCAACAACAACAATAACAACAACAACAACAACATTGGTGCTAGAGGCAGGGCGTTTGTGATTGGAGGACGTCAAGCGCGGGAGGATCCCAACATTGTTACGGGTACGTTCCTCTTAAATAATCACTATGCCTCTATGTTATTTGACACTGGTGCCGATCGGAGTTTTGTATCTAGGTCACTTGCTAAGTTGCTAAATGTTAGTCCCACTGCCTTAGATAGTCCATACACTGTGGAATTAGCTGATGGTAAGTTGATAGTAGTGGAAAATATCTTTAAGGGATGTATCCTTGATTTGATGGGTCAAACATTAGAGATTGACCTTATGCCTATTGCCTTAGGCAGTTTTGATGTAGTTATTGGCATGGACTGGTTGTCCAAAAACCAGGCTGAAATCGTATGCCATGAAAAGATTGTTCGCCTACCTCTTCCGCAGGGAGAGACATTATATGTACAAGGCGAGAAGAGCAGTACGCCACTGCGTCTCATATCTTGTATGAAAGCACACAAATGCATGCGGAAAGGTCTTACGGCATTTATAGCACTTATAACTGAAAAGCCGGTAGCTGAGAAGAAGCTTGAAGATATACCTGTAGTTTGTGAATTTCCGGAGGTGTTTCCAGAAGACTTGCCGGGATTACCGCCTATCAGACAGGTGGAATTCCGAATCGATCTTACACCAGATGCAGCACCGATAGCTAGGGCGCCTTATCGACTTGCACCGTCGGAGATGCAAGAGTTATCCACACAATTGCAAGAGTTGTTGGATAATGGTTTCATACGACCTAGTTTTTCACCGTGGGGAGCTCCAGTTTGTTTGTCAAGAAGAAGGACGGGACTTTCCGTATGTTTTGAAATTCATATAGAGGTCTTCGCTATGTCTAATGATCTGAGATCCTGGTTTGTCATGCTCCCAAACAGTGTGATTCCGTATGTGTATTGATTACCGGGAATTGAACAAGGTCACTATCAAGAACCGGTATCCGTTACCCAGAATTGACGATCTGTTCGATCAATTGCGAGGTTCGAGTTACTACTCGAAGATTGATCTCAGGTCTGGTTATCATCAACTAAGAGTCCAGGAGGAGGATATTCCGAAGACAGCATTCAGGACACGCTATGGCCATTATGAGTTCTTGGTCATGCCATTTGGGTTGACAAACGCTCCAGCTGTATTCATGGATCTCATGAATCGTGTTTGTAAACCTTATCTTGATAAGTTTGTCATTGTTTTCGTTGATGACATTCTCATCTATTCACAATCTGAGGAGGAACACGCTGAACATCTTCGACTACTATTGGAATTATTGAAACAGGAACAACTGTACGCTAAGTTCTCGAAATGTGATTTCTGGATGTGGGAAGTACAATTCTTGGGTCATATAGTCAATGAAAAGGGTATACATGTTGATCCAGCGAAGATTGAAGCGATTAAGAATTGGGAAGCACCAAAGACCCCTACCGAGGTACGACAATTCCTTGGTTTGGAGGGTGATTATCGACGATTCTTTGAGGGTTTCTCAAAGATCGCTCAACCACTTACAGCTCTTACGCACAAGGGAACAAAGTATAACTGGACGGATAAACAGGAAACTGCGTTCCAGTTATTGAAACAGAAGCTTTGCAGCGCACCGATTCTGTCCTTACCGGAAGGGACGGAAGACTTTGTAGTGTATTGTGATGCATCTGCACAGGGATTGGGATGTGTGTTGATGCAACGCGAAAAGGTGATTGCTTATGCTTCCAGACAACTACGAACACACGAAAAGAATTACACTACTCATGACTTGGAGTTAGGGGCAGTGGTTTTTGCTTTGAAAATTTGGAGGCATTATCTGTATGGAACTAAGTGTACTATTTATACTGATCATAAGAGTTTGCAACATATCTTTGATTAGAAGGAACTCAATATGAGACAACGACGATGGGTTAAGTTGTTGAACGATTATGAGTGTGCGATTAAGTATCACCCGGGAAAAGCTAATGTGGTAGCTGACGCTTTGAGCAGAAAAGATACAACGGGAACAAGACGGGTTCGTGCACTTATGATGACAATACATATTGACTTACCTGACAAGGTGCACAGTGCTCAGATTGAGGCCTTGAAAAAAGGAAAACTTAGTACCGGAATCCTTACGAGGAATGGAAGAACAATTGGATGTTAAACCTGATGGAATTCGTTATTTCATTAATCGAATGTGGATACCTTTGTATGGAGGTTTAAGGGAACTCGTGATGGATGAAGCACACAAGTCCAGGTATTCAGTCCATCCAGGATCAGACAAGATGTATCATGACTTGAAGGCACTGTATTGGTGGCCTCACATGAAAGCTGATATTGCTAAGTACGTTAGCAAATGTTTGACTTGTTCGAAAGTCAAAGTTGAATACCAGAAGCCATCTAGTTTACTGCAACAACCAGAGATACCGATGTGGAAATGGGAACAGATTTCGATGGATTTCATTACTAAGTTACCCCGTACACCGAGCGGTTGTGATACGATATGGGTAATTGTCGATCGATTAACGAAATCTGCACATTTCTTAGCAATCAAGGAAACTGATAAGATGGAGAAACTGACTCGAATTTACATCAAGGAAGTAGTCGCACGGCATGGCATGCCAATCTCTATCATATCAGATCGGGATGCCCGATTTACTTCCAACTTTTGGAAATCTCTTCATAAGTCATTGGGGACTCGCTTGGATATGAGTACTGCCTATCATCCACAGACCGACGGTCAAAGTGAACGAACGATTCAAACGCTCGAGGATATGTTACGAGCTTGTGTAATTGACTTTGGTGATAGCTGGGAGAATCATTTACCGTTAGTGGAATTCTCGTACAATAATAGTTATCATACAAGTATTCAAGCAGCACCGTTTGAAGCTTTGTATGGTCGCAAATGTCGTTCACCTGTTTGCTGGGCTGAAATTGGTGACAGTCAGATAACAGGTCCTGAACTGGTGCACGAGACAACAGAGAAGATAGTTCAAATCCGGAACCGTATGGCAGCGGCTCGGGATCGACAGAAGAGTTATGCTGACAAACGTCGCAAGCCGTTGGAATTTCAAGTAGGAGACCGAGTTCTTCTAAAAGTATCACCTTGGAAAGGTGTAATACGATTCGGCAAGCGCGGAAAGCTTAGTCCACGTTACGTAGGACCTTTTGAGATTCTGAAAAGGATTGGTCCGGTTGCGTATCAACTCAAACTACCGGATGAACTCAGTGGAGTTCATGATGTTTTTCATGTGTCAAATTTAAAGAAATGTCTTTCTGATGAGACATTGATTGTACCGTTGGAAGAAATACAAGTAGATGAACAGTTACGATTCATTGAAGAACCGGCAGAAATCATGGATCGAGAGGTCAAACAACTGAAACAAAGCAAGTTTCCTAACTACTCCTAACACTTACTAATTTTCGGGACGAAAATTCCTTCAACAAGGGGATGATGTGACAATCCGACTTTTTGGATTAACTTCACTAACTGAAAGATAGTGAGATCACAGGCCCAACAAGACCAATTAGGCCCAATGAAGTCTATGCAGGCCCAATAGAGCCAAAGTAGGCCCACTAAGCCCAAGGGTGGCCCAGTGAGGCCAAAGAAGGCCTAGTAAGGCCAAAGGGAAGGCCCAATAAGACCAAGGAAGGCCCAATAAGGCCCAATTGTATTTGAGAAGCCCAACTGGGTTAATTAAGCCCAACGATGTTCTACGAAGCCCGATTAGTGACAATTTGGAATTTAGGTTCAACTTTGTTAACCGAAATGTTGTGTAATCAAACGAAATCAAATCTGAGATATTTGAACTTAGTAAAATCAAGTCTAGAATGCCTAAATTAAAAGGTTGCGGCTTATAAAGGAGTAGAAATAACAATTTTGACTTTTAGGAGTCAAAATTCGGAGTTGTGTGGCAATGGAATTCGAATTGTACATTAAAATCATGCAGTAACTGAAATTTATCAGTTATAATCATCGACTTAATGATCAGTAACCATTATCAGACGTTATGATCACAGTTATTGTCGAATTAATCGTGATGTTAACTCAAAAGTCGAAACCGTTTGGGTATCATTATCAAATTCGCATCATTGGGTTATAAATCAAGAAATCGAAACTCCAGACCATCTAATCGGTATCTTTAGAGTCCTTCTCACACAACAATTTGATCTGAGAAGCCGGGGGAAGGAGACTTGATCGTGGAGGGGCCGAACATCAACTCTCAAGACTAACTCGTTCAATTAGACTCTAAAACACGTAAGTTTTCACTCCTAAACCTTCTAAACCTGCCGACTAAGATTAATTTTAAGTCAATTTCGGCTCAGAACATCGAATTGTATGAATACAATAATTAGGGTTCATAGCATAAACGGTTTTAGGGATTTTGATTTGAATGAGTTTAATATTCAAATTAATGTACATGGGTAGTTTCAGAAGATCTCGATTAAGCTAACCCATGTATCAATTCCATTGAGTTGCAACGATTTGATGGAGTTCAATTCTAGGGTTCTAAGTGAAAACGCATTTGGGGGTTTCGATTTAGAATGAATCAGGAATCAAATTAATTACTATCCTTAGTTTCAGAGAATCCCGATTAACAAAACCTGTATGTGAATTTCGTGAAAGAACATAGAATTGTAAGAATTCGACAATTAGGGTTTTCGGTTAAGAACAATTTGGGGTTTTTAGCTTAAAGGAGTATAATAATCGAATTAATTAGTACAGAAGCATCCGAAATGCTAGGATAAAGGAAAACCCTATGGATTTAAGGTGTAACATAATAGAATTTGAACTGATTGAATTATGAACATTGTGTTTTCATTCGATCCGTAGAGAATGTCGATTTATCGAAGTTTGTTGATTAAAAATCAAATTAAAACTTGGATTAGACTCGATTGAGTTATAGGGACGAAAACCCTATGGTTTTAGTTTCACTGGTGATCGAGATCGGGGTCAATTTGGATTCATTGTGTTCGGTTAAAAATTGGCAAGAGGAATCAGTTTGGGTTGTGGTTAAAAGAATTAATTGGGCCACTTAGTTGCAATTGTGGAGTTAGCCGGATTGGTAGCATGAGGGTGTGTAGAGTTGGAGGTCACGGGTTCGAACCCGGACCCCAACTGTTTTTGAGATTTAAACATTTTTTTTATGTTTTAATCATAAGTTATTCGTTTTAATTCCGTTTCGACTAGTTCGAGTTGCGTTGGAAACGTAACGAGAATACGAACACATAGGAATGATAAAATTTATATTTTAATCCGAAACCGAAATCGCGTATAATTACGATTATTTAAATAAAATCAAATATGATTTTATTTAAACGATTTCAAAGGCACGCGTACTTTCGTATGCATATTTCTCACACTCTAGCATACGTGTGTTGACACGTATGTGATTTCAAGCACAAAACGATTATCCGAATAACACTAGGTTATTGTTTAAACACAGATTCTTCGTAGGAGGATTTCTTACACGAGCTTTTAGTGTGTGATCATTCTGCTAAAATCAAAGGTGCGTACACGGCCCCTTTCTTATTTTAAACTGTTTTGGGGGAGAAAACATGTGCAACAAACTGTTTTTAGATACATATCACTTGCATGAGTTAGCTGTTTACATTATGTGAAAACATATCAACTTGAAAGTCCTTACACACCTCGAACCGTTTAGTTTGCTGTAATGCAAAGCGTGGTAGTTGGAAATAGATCTATTAGGTTTGACAAACCTCACCTGGTAGATGGGATCTACGCAGGTGTTTGACTGACCAAACACAATTTTACTATTGTTGTGATAGACAATAGTGGCAAGGCGAAAACATGCTATAGCATGGCAATCCGTCAGCTTCGGTGTCGAACACTTATGTAAATAGTTTATATGACTAGCTATCATGACTGTGCATGTGTGATTATGTTATCTCCAATCTTGTTATTCAAACTGCTGTTTTGAACATTGTGAATGATTAAAACCTGTGTTATGCACCAACCTTTGTGTTGACTTGATTTACATGTTTTCTCAGGACGCTAAGGCGCGCGTTAAAGCTGGCATGGACTAGGAGATAGAGTCGCATGCATTTTAAACATTTTAGTTGTTTGGATTTTAAACATTTGAAAGTTTGTATTGTATTTTACAATTTACAACTGTTATTGGTTTTATAACGCTTCCGCAATTTTTGAAAACTCTGATGTTATGTTTTAAAGACCAAAGTATGTTTTAAAAATTCATATAGAGATCTTCGCTATGTCTAATGATCTGAGATCCTGGTTTGTCATGCTCCCAAACGGTGTGATTCCGTTAGTTGAAATTTGGGGGTGTGACACCCGGTTTTTCACCCCCACCCACCATTTTCAAGCTTAAAACCTCCATATCTTGGTCGTTTCTCCACCAAATCGTCTCATTTTTGAACCTACACGAAGCTCTCATCACCCTCTACCCGAAAGTACAAAGGATCTGTTCTGAAACTCACTGAAACTTGAGGTATGAAGCTTAGAAACTCACGAAAACTAGGGTTTTCAACCCCCTTGATCGACCACCACCTTAAACCGGTTAAAAACTCTTGCCCTCGAACCCAACACCTGGGAAGTTAGTCCGACGCACCCCTCACCTAATATCACCATAGATCTTGGCAAGGATCTCCATAGTACCACCATGGCCGACCCTTCTCTACAGCTAGCCGAACGGCCATGGGCCGAATGGCTAAGGTTCGACCGAAATAGCCATCAGCTGAATCAACCACCGACCGAAACACCTTGGGCCGAAGGAACCTCATTCGTGGATGCCTCATTCGGTGACTAACCTCCACTCGAACCTCCACATTCGCCCCTATACCTTCGGCCACCATTCGCTAGGCCACAACCATCCGACCACTGCCATTCGTTTGGACTACGTTCCATTCGACCAGATAGCCTCATTCAGCCAAAAACCCAAGACCAGTGAATTACTTAGGCCCAACAGCAATTAACAATGTCCAACAACTTACTGGGCCCATAATCACTGTTCAGCCCATGAGGATTTACTAGCCCAACAACATTTATCCAGGCTCAACACTGTTGTTTGGAAAACAGCCCATGCATTCGGCCCATATGGCATGTTTAGGCCCACAGTTTACCTATTCAGCCCACCGGTCAGGCCCAATACCAACTAGATCGGCCCATATTTACTGAATTAGGGCCATATCACTTGTCGGCCCAACAACTTTTCATTCGGCCCACCATGACTTAGTGGCCCACTTACGCAGCCACACTAACAGATTCAGCCCAAATTTCGGATTGGGCCCAGCTCACTAGTTGGCCCACGTATCATTTGAAAAATGACCACTATATTCGGCCCAATTGGTCTCGGCCCACAAGATTAACGAACTAGCCTAGCAAATTAAACAAATTGATTATGATAGTGTACATGGGATTGCTAAGCCAAAATTACTATAAAGGTGGTAATAAATTTGGTCAAACAACATTTGGGAAGACTTTAAAACATAAATCTAAGCTCATTCTTAAGTTTACTTATTAAGTCTCATATCACAATAATTAATGAACAAATGATGATAAGATTTGAGATTCAAGAATGGGTTAAAACCAATTACACAACAAAAGGACGTGAGATACTAATGATCTATAACAATCGGAAAGGGGCCGAATGATGACGAGACCTACGGGTGTTAGCCAAATTTAAGGCTAACACATACACGCACACAAATCACTACAACTCATACTAAGAAGTTACAAATATCGTGAAATCAATACAGGATCGTAAAAACAACATCAAGTACAATCAAGAGCGCGGGCATTTCTTGTTTATACTTAGTCAATCCCAACAACAAGAAGGTGAGTTCATATGTCCCTTTTACTTAAATCTTAACTGATTTTAAACTCTCGGGGCTGAGAAACATGTTTACTTTTATTTACTTAAAAGTTCTGCTTAACATCTTATTTATACTTTGATTTAGATAATACTTAATTGTTTATTATCGCTTATCATTGTATGGATGCTTGTATGATCATAACATGACAGGAATATTCAGATGAACAAGATAATATATCTTATTAATTCATCAACACATTAGAATAACATAGTTATAAGATTTTATCTTGCAACACTCAGTTATTCTTACGTAAACAGACATTGGAACACTCACAGGCAATCATATGAATGTTATAAAGATATTACATATCTTTGTATTAACATTCGACACAAGAGTTAAGTATGTGTAATAGGACAAGTCCATTTAACACTTAGCTTTACAACTCAATACATATTACAAGAGAACATGGAACAAAGAATGATAATCATGATAATGTAACTTCATGATAACAACATCATTCACTCAAAGAATTAACATAATGTAATAAGACAAGTTCTTATTTAACTTTGTTAATAACATGGAGAGCATATGACAATGAGAACAACAATACAGATGATCACAATTACAATTAATTACTATTGACCTGTTGTATTATATCACTTCAATCATGTGCCAATTGTATAAGTTGATCATGTAAGTCCCTATAATTCGCTGACCAGTTAGTTTGACGTGACTAAACTGACAATAGCATAATGGTACCATAGGTTTGACAAACCTCTAGCTTGTAGGGCTAGTATGTTGATCGTATTGATTCATTGGCCGGTAACGTATGACCGGTGACAGGGCTACCTCAAGTCAGGTTCTGGAAAGCGACACATGGTGATATTAATCTGCAGTGATAAGTAATTAATCCATCATTTCTTGTTGTCTAGTAGACTGAGTAATGTATATTCTCATGTCATATTACTAGTAACTGTTTCGATGAGGACTCTGGGTGTACAAAGTGGTAGAGGTAAATCGGACGCATTGAAATCTGATTACGTGAAGATTTCAATGGATTCCTTTTAGGCTCTATGCACTATATTTCAAGAACAAATTACAAGTGGTTAACTAACACTCTTAATATTTAAAAGTGAAACAACAGTTAACCCCACAAATATAGAATAATACAAGGAACAGATTTGATAAATCTAATGTGCTTAACATATAATGGTTATTTGACTTCGGTTTGATAACTACAAATACATCATTACATTATTCTATACAAGTTATCACAGGTGATTCAAGAATGGTATGAACATGTGAATTTGGGAATGGAAATCCATAGTTGAATTGCAAGTAGTGTGGGACTTGTTTGAGCATGTGGTGGGATGGCGTCTGGGCTTGACCCTTTCGTATGCCCTATATACAAGCATGCTTGATCCGGTGTCACAACACTTGTACATACAACTATGGAGAAGCCATGGGGTGAACAAGTGGAACAAATGACATACAAGTAACATAATATACACTGTGATTGTGCATGTGAATGAATCAAGGTTTTCAATTAACATACTTATGAACTCACCAACCTAGTGTTGACTTTGTTTAAATACATGTTTCTCATGTGATGAACATGTGTAGATACATACATGCAAGGATTAAGCTAGTGGACTGTTAGAAGACCTAGCTTTATTTTGTGTTGCATGCTTTTGGTGACAAGAACATTGAATCATCTTTTGTATATCTTGTACATATACAAGATATAGTTATATAGATTCTTTTGATAGATTTACTCGATTAAATAATGAACGATACATTGTAATTTAATCTTGTAATTCTATATCATGGATGTGTTAGCATTTCTCATTTATCTATCTTGTGCTATGTAAACAATCTGATCATTCGATCATCAAACGATATCGCGCCCCGGGAACCTTCCGCCCGACGGGAAAGCCCGATCCGTTCCCACCGGCCCGGGGTGTGACAGATTGGTATCAGAGCCAACATTATAGAAAAATATAGGTCATATTACTTAAACGGTTCGGCCTAGACTATAACCTAGGGACC
The DNA here is from genome assembly GCA_009363875.1 of Mikania micrantha. Lineage (NCBI taxonomy): Eukaryota > Viridiplantae > Streptophyta > Magnoliopsida > Asterales > Asteraceae > Mikania > Mikania micrantha. The sequence goes on along the minus strand of CM018694.1, from coordinate 14,717,060 downwards.
CTCATATAGAAATCATGTCACATAGGATTCTATTTGCATGTGTCTTCTGCTTCTGATCACTGCACTAACCGATTCTCTTTCGGTTATGATCAGAATGCCGCCAAGAAGACAACCACCTCTGTCACCACTGCCTCAAGATTCAGCTCCGCACTCATCTACACCGACACCGCCTGACTCTCCTCCACATCTACCACCGCCTCCACGTCCTCCTCCGCCACCACCACTTCATCAGTTGGAGCATGCTACTGTGGCATTGGCCACTCTGCTGACTAGCCAACTAAGGGATGTGATTCCCGAGATGATGAACAGAATCAACAACAAAAACAACAGCAACAACGTTGCCAACTCATCTGTAGAGGGCAGTGGTAAAACCAGGAAGAATCAGGACTATGCCTACAAGAACTTTGTAGGTTGCAAGCCACCTAGTTTCAGTGGCAGTGAGGGTGCCATTGGATTAATCCAATGGATTGAGAAGATGGAAACCACCCTTGACATCAGTGGCTATCCTGAACAAAATAAAGTCAAGTATGCATTTCACAAGAGGGCGTTAACTTGGTGGAACGCTCAAGTCTCGATCAGAGGCCGGGATGAGGCCCAGGTTATGCCTTAGAATGACTTCAAGGCAATGTTGAGGGCAGAGTTTTGCCCAAGAAACGAACTGAAAAAGGTGGAGACTGAACTGCTCAACCTGGAGATGATTGGTGTTGGGCATCTGGCCTACACCACACGATTTCATGAGTTAGCCACTTTGGCACCTGACGTGGTGCCAACACTTGAGAAGAGGATAGAGCGGTATGTTGGTGGATTACCACCCAGCATTCGGGGACATGTTATTTCTGCCCACCCTACTACCATGGAACTGGTTGTTACTCTGTCAGCATCTCTGACAGATATGATGGTTGCTGCGGGGCATTTCAAGAAAGAGGTTGATTCAGCCAAAGCTGGAACTTCAAGAAAGTCGGATAAGAGGCCGACTAAGAAACAAAAGGTGGCCAGAAACTTTGATGCCACTACTCAAGCCCCAATGCTCAACCAGCCACCACCACTGCAAGTCAGAAAGCCCTACACTGGCACTGCACCTTTGTGCAACACTTGCCAGTATCATCACACACCAAATACTATGTGCATGCAATGCACAAACTGTGGAAAGTTTGGCCATTGGGCAAATCGCTGCAGGAGCACGGGAGCTACAAACAGAAACAACAATGCAGCTACTACTGCTGCTGATCACAGGTCTTGCTATAACTGTGGCGAGCCTGGGCATTTTTCTCGGGATTGTCCCAATAGAAATCAACAAAGGGCTCAAGCACCAAGAGGACGAGCCTTCCATATCGGAGCAGCTGCAGCTCGACAAGACCCGAACGTGATCACGAGTACATTTCTGTTATCTGACTTCTATGCATCCATATTATTTGACACTGGTGCGGATCAGAGTTTCATCTCATCCGACTTTGCATGCCATTTTGATTATGTTAAGGAATTGTTAGACTCCCCTTACACTATTGAGATAGCAAACGACAAACAGATCATAGTAGACACAATATTTAGGAATTGCCCACTAACACTTGGCGATCATACATTTTCCATCTATTTGATACCGATGGAGCTGGGCATTTTCGACATCATTATCGGAATGGATTGGCTATCTCTTAACAGAGTTGAGTTCATCTATTCCGATAAAGTATTATTCATTCCTGTGGAGAACAATGAGGTCTTGGAGATTCGTGGAGACCAAGCGAAACGCAGTGTCAAGATAATATCATGCATGAAGGCTCGAAAGCACCTACGTAAGCAATGTGTCGCATTTCTAGCTCACGTGATCGAGAAAGACAAGAAGGCAATCAAGATTCAAGATGTACCAATCGTGAGAGACTATGCGGACGTATTTCCGCAAGATTTACCGGGACTGCCACCTGAGAGATCAGTGCAGTTCCGAATCGATTTGATTCCGGGAGCGACTCCTGTAGCTAAGTCTCCCTATAGACTTGCATCATCTGAGATGCAGGAGTTGTCCAATCAATTACAAGAGCTACTCGACAAAGGATTCATCCGACCGAGCTTTTCCCCGTGGGGAGCTCCGGTTCTTTTTGTTAAGAAGAAGGATGGAACTTTCAGGATGTGCATTGATTACAGAGAGCTCAACAAACTCACCATCAAGAATCGGTACCCGTTACCGAGGATTGATGATTTGTTTGATCAGTTACAGGGAGCACAGTACTTTTCAAAGATAGACCTGAGATCAGGCTATCATCAGCTCCGGATTGAAGAGGAAGACATACCAAAGACGGCCTTTCGTACCCGATATGGTCACTAAGAATTCATGGTGATGCCATTCGAACTGACGAACGCACCGGCTGTGTTCATGGACTTAATGAACCGGGTGTGCAAACCGTATTTAGACCAGTTTGTTATCGTCTTCATTGATGATATACTGATTTATTCAAAGAACGAGAAGGAACATGAGCAACACCTCAAGACAGTCTTGGAACTCCTAAAGGAGGAACAACACTATGCCAAATTCTCCAAGTGTGAATTCTGGTTAAGAGAAGTTCAGTTCTTGGGTCACGTGATTAACAGTGATGGTATTCATGTGGATCCTGCCAAGATTGAGGCAATCAAGAACTGGGATGTGCCTACAACACCAACAGAGATTCGATCATTTTCGGATTGGTGGGTTATTACAGGAGATTCATCTCGAATTTCTCTAAAATAGCTTTGCCTCTCACCAAGCTCACACAGAAGTCTGAAACTTTTGTGTGGACTCAGAAACAAGAAAAGGCATTCCAGACATTGAAACAAAGATTGTGCAATGCTCCAATCTTAACACTCCCAGAAGGCAATGATGACTTTGTAGTTTATTGTGATGCTTCCCATCAAGGACTCGGATGTGTTTTGATGCAACGAGACAAAGTCATTGCTTATGCCTCACGACAGCTAAAGATACATGAGAAGAATTACACGACACACGATCTAGAACTGGGAGCTGTGGTATTTGCCTTAAAGATTTGGAGACACTACCTTTATGGTACCAAATGCACTATCTTCACAGATCACAAGAGTTTACAGCACATATTTGATCAGAAGGAGCTTAACATGAGACAGAGACGTTGGGTTGAACTCCAAAACGATTACGATTGTGTGATCAAATACCATCCGGGCAAAGCAAATGTTGTTGCAGATGCTTTGAGTCGGAAGGAAAGAGTCAAACCCCTACGCGCTCGTGCAATGGGAATGACTGTGCAAACAAGTTTGAGAGATCACATTTTACAAGCACAACAAGAATCAGTGGCAAGAGACAACCTGAAACGCGAGCTCGATTGTGGAGCCGAGAAACATTTCAAGACAAAACAGGATGGAGTTATCTATTATCTGGATCGTGTTTGGATTCCAGCAGTAGATGCACTTCGGACACTTATACTTGACGAGGCACACAAGACACGTTACTCAGTTCATCCTGGTGCCGATAAGATGTACCAAGATCTTAGGTCATTTTATTGGTGGCCGGGTATGAAGAAAGATGTTGCCACTTATGTTGGCAAATGCATCACATGTGCCAAGGTCAAAGCTGAACACTAGAAACCTTCGGGTTTGCTGGAACAACCGGAGATACCACAATGGAAGTGGGAACAGATAGCTATGGATTTCATTACCAAGCTACCCCGCACTTCCAGCGGACACGATTCGATTTGGGTCATCATTGATAGATTGACTAAGTCCGCACACTTCTTACCGATCAGAGAGACATACAAGATGGAGAAATTAGCGAGACTTTACATTGAGGAAATAGTAGTCAGGCACGGCGTGCCATTGTCTATTATTTCAGACCGGGACAGTCGATTTACTTCGCGGTTCTGGCAATCATTGCAACAATCCTTGGGGACAAGTGTTAACTTGAGCACTGCTTATCATCCACAAACGCATGGACAAAGTGAGCGCACCATTCAAACCCTAGAGGATATGTTGAGAACATGCATCCTAGACTTCGGTGGAAGTTGGGACACACATTTACCACTCATTGAGTTCTCCTACAACAATAGCTACCACAGCAACATTGGATATGCTCCGTTTGAAGCACTCTATGGTAGAAAATGTCGGTCTCCAATTTGTTGGACCGAAGTGGGAGACAACAGATTCACTGGGCCTGAGCTTATTCAGGAAACTACTGATAAGATAGCCCAGATACAACAACGATTACAAGCAACACGAAGCCGCCAAAAGAGTTACGCATACAAACGGCGCAAGCCTTTGGAATTTGATGTGGGTGACCGAGTCATGTTCAAAGTGTCCCCATGGAAAGGCGTAGTTCGGTTTGGGGCTAAAGGCAATCTAGCACCTAGATATGTCGAACCGTTTGAGATTACTCAACGCATAGGTCCTGTGGCATACAGACTCAAACTCCCTGATGAACTCAGTGGAGTACACGATGTGTTTCATGTATCAAATCTCAAGAGGTGCTTAGCATACGAAACATTAATCATACCATTGGAGGAAATACAAGTCGACGAGCAATTACATTTCATCGAAGAGCCTGTAGAGATTATGGAACGTGAAGTCAAGAGACTGAGACGAAGCCGTATCCCTATTGTAAAGGTTCGATGGAACTCCAGGCGAGGACAACATGAAGAAAAAGTATCCCCATTTGTTCGAGAATTAAAGCCCGACTTTGAAGCTTAAATTTCGGGACGAAATTTCTTTAACAAGGGGAGACTGTGACATCCAGTACCAGATCGTCCGGCAAGTCCGTACGGTATGTGTACTTCCACTATTTACTATGTCTAAATACAAGTATGTGAACAATGTTTGTGATAACAGAAATCAAAATACAAGAAACAGTTGTACGTATTTAAGTGAAAACTTAAATACTGTAAGTACAACACGCACGGAAAACAATAGTTGTTAGTATTTAGGTGAAAACCTAAGTACAGATAATACAACGAAACAAGAGAAAAAACAATGTTCAAGTAAACTACAAGAACAAGTCGGTTGCGATCTGATATCCACAGATGACAGGAATCAGATGGCCGACAAATCAAAACGAAAACAATGTGAAAACATGAAGTTTAGTTGAGTCCGTCAGTGAGGAAACACAATTCAAACACAATTGTAGTGTTATTTCAGAATAGCGAACTGACAGCGTGTTTGCGTGGGTGACGATTCACACAAACATGTCTGTGAGCTTGGAGTTCTGAAATAATGACTGAAAAGTAGAAAACAAAAGTCGGAAAGCAAAACCATCGTCGTGTTCGTCCGGGTGACGATTCGAACAAATACGCGCAATGGTGACGCGATCTGACGAAACGAAAAACGAAAATACGACACTAACGAATTTAAATTAATAATATAAGATAATTAACATTTTACAATTTTGAAACTCATCAACATTAAATAAATAAACTATTTTATTTAAGTCCGTAAAAACGCATGTTACGTTCCGGAAACGTAACGAAAACGCGAACCGAGCAAAGAAAACGAACCCGAACACCCTCGGAGTATAAATACTCTAAATGAGGGAAATTCCCCTCACTTTCTCTCCTTCTTCCCCACTCAAACCCTAAATCCCGGTTTTTCACCCCCACCCACCATTTTCGTGCTTAAAACCTCCATATCTTGGTCGTTTCTCCACCAAATCGTCTCATTTTTGAACCTACACGAAGCTCTCATCACCCTCTACCCGAAAGTACAAAGGATCCGTTCTGAAACTCACTGAAACTTGAGGTATGAAGCTTAGAAACTCACGAAAACTAGGGTTTTCAACCCCCTTGATCGACCACCACCTTAAACCGGTTAAAAACTCTTGCCCTCGAACCCAACACCTGGGAAGTTAGTCCGACGCACCCCTCACCTGATATCACCATAGATCTTGGCTAGGATCTCCATAGTACCACCATGGCCGACCCTTCTCTACAGCTAGCGGAAAGGCCATGGGCCGAATGGCTAAGGTTCGACCGAAACATCCATCAGCCGAATCAACCACCGACCGAAACACCTTGGGCCGAAGGAACCTCATTCGTGGATGCCTCATTCGGTGACTAACCTCCATTCGAACCTCCACATTCGCCCCTATACCTTCGGCCACCATTCGCTAGGCCACAACCATCCGACCACTGCCATTCGTTTGGACTAAGTTTCATTCGACCAGATAGCCTCATTCGGCCAAAAACCCAAGACCAGTGAATTACTTAGGCCCAACAGCAATTAACAATGTCCAACAACTTACTGGGCCCATAATCACTGTTCAGCCCATGAGGATTTACTAGCCCAACAACATTTATCCAGGCTCAACACTATTGTTTGGAAAACAGCCCATGCATTCGGCCCATATGGCATGTTTAGGCCCACAGTTTACCTATTCAGCCCACTGGTCAGGCCCAATACCAACTAGATCGGCCCAAATTTACTGAATTGGGGCCATATCACTAGTCGGCCCAACAGCTTTTCATTCGGCCCACCATGACTTAGTGGCCCACTTACGCAGCCACACTAACAGATTCGGCCCAAATTTCGGATTGGGCCCATCTCACTAGTTGGCCCACGTATCATTTGAAAAATGACCACTATATTCGGCCCAATTGGTCTCGGCCCACAAGATTAACGAACTAGCCTAGAAAATTAAACAAATTGATTATGATAGTGTACATGGGATTGCTAAGCCAAAATTACTATAAAGGTGGTAATAAATTTGGTCAAACAACATTTGGGAAGACTTTAAAACATAAATCTAAGCTCATTCTTAAGTTTACTTATTAAGTCTCATATCATAATAATTAATGAACAAATGATGATAAGATTTGAGATTCAAGAATGGATTAAAACCAATTACACAACATAAGGAAGTGAGATACTAATGATCTATAACAATCGGAAAGGGGCCGAATGATGACGAGACCTACTGGTGTTAGCCAAATTTAAGGCTAACACATACACGCACACAAATCACTACAACTCATACTAATAAGTTACAAATATCGTGAAATCAATATAGGATCGTAAAAACAACATCAAGTACAATCAAGAGCGCGGGCATTTCTTGTTTAGACTTAGTCAATCCCAATAACAACAAGGAGACTTCATATGCCCCTTTTACTTAAATCTTAACTGATTTTAAACTCTCGGGCTTAGAAACATGTTTACTTTTATTTACTTAAAAGTTCTGCTTAACATGTAATTTATACTTTGATTTAGATAATACTTAATTGTTTATTATCGCTTATCATTGTATGCATGCTTGTATGATCATAGCATGACATGAATATTCAGATGAACAAGATAATATATCTTATTAATTCATCAACACATTAGAATAATATAGTTATAAGATTTTATCTTGAAACACTCAGTTATTCTTACATAAACAAACATTGGAACACTCACAGGCAATCATATGAATGTTATAAAGATATTACATATCTTTGTATTAACATTCGACACAAGAGTTAAGTAAGTGTAATAGGACAAGTCCTTTTAACACTTAGCTTTACAACTCAATACATATTACAAGAGAACATGGAACAAAGAATGATAATCATGATAATGTAACTTCATGATAACAACATCGTTCACTCAAAGAATTAACATAATGTAATAAGACAAGTTCTTATTTAACTTTGTTAATAACATGGAGAGCATATGACAATGAGAACAACAATACAGATGAACACAATTACAATTAATTACTATTGACCTATTGTATTATATCACTTCAATCATGTGCCAATTGTACAAGTTGATCATGTAAGTCCCTATAATTCGCTGACCAGTTAGTTTGACGTGACTAAACCGACGATAGCATAGTGGTACCATAGGTTTGACAAACCTCTAGTTTGTAGGGCTAGTATGTTGATCGTATTGATTCATTGGCCGGTAACGTATGACCGGTGACAGGGCTACCTCAAGTCAGGTTCTGGAAAGCGACACATGGTGATATTAATCTGCAGTGATAAGTAATTAATCCATCGTTTCTTGTTGTCTAGTAGACTGAGTAATGTATATTCTCATGTCATATTACTAGTAACTGTTTCGATGAGGACTCTGGGTGTACAAAGTGGTAGAGGTAAATCGGATGCATTAAAATCTGATTACGTGAGGATTTCAATGGATTCCTTTTAGGCTCTATGCACTATAGTTCAAGAACAAATTACAAGTGGTTAACTAACACTCTTAATATTTAAAAGTGAAACAACAGTTAACCCCACAAATATAGAATAATACAAGGAACAGATTTGATAAATCTAATATCCTTAACATATAATGGTTATTTGACTTCGGTCCGATAACTACAAATACATCATTACATTATTCTATACAAGTTATCACAGGTGATTCAAGAATGGTATGAACATGTGAATTTGGGAATGGAAATCCATAGTTGAATTGCAAGTAGTGTGGGACTTGTTTGAGCATGTGGTGGGATGGCGTCTGGGCTTGACCCTTTCGTATGCCCTATATATAAGCATGCTTGATTCGGTGTCACAACACTTGTACATACAACTATGGAAAAGCCATTGGGTGAACAAGTGGAACAAATGACATACAAGTAACATAATATACATTGTGATTGTGCATGTGAATGAATCAACGTTTTCAATTAACATACTTATGACCTCACCAACCTAGTGTTGACTTTGTTTAAATACATGTTTCTCAGGTGATGAATAGGTGTAGATACATACATGCAAGGATTAAGCTAGTGGACTGTTAGAAGACCTAGCTTTATTTTGTGTTGGGATGCTTTTGGTGACAAGAACATTGAATCATCTTTTGTATATCTTGTACATATACAAGATATAGTTATATTGATTCTTTTGATAGATTTACTCGATTAAATTATGAACGATACATTGTAATTTAATCTTGTAATTCTATATCATGGATGTGTTAGCATTTCTCATTTATCTATCATGCGCTATGTAAACAATCTGATCATTCGATTAGAAAACGATATCGCGCCCTGGGAACCTTCCGCCCGAAGGGAAAGCCCAATCCGTTCCCGCCGGCCCGGGGTGTGACATTCGCTGCCTTGGGTGGCCTAACCAGGTACCTGCGCCTGCTTCATTTCTCGGCCAAGACACTTCGAAGCCCATGATCTCACCTTCGACTTACTCATTTTATAACGACCCAATAACATATTAATCGGCCCAACAGATTTCTTGACTCAATCTTTTGGCCTAATCTCAACAGGCTGGTTACGGGCCATCCTAGGCCCATCATCGTGCGCTTTGGCCCATCGCACGTGGTCTAGTTTAAGGGATTGAGTTGGATCAACATGGCTTAACTGGCCCAACGTTTCCCTTGTCCCATTTCCTTACTACGGCCGAATTGAAACTGCCTCGGCCCAACACCAATAAACCGGCCCAAGGCCCACCCATCATTCGGCCCGAAATTGCACATACACGGTTCACAAGGAGATCACTTGGCCCAACAAATTGATCATATGATCCGTCTTGGTTATTCGGCCCGTGTTACAAAGTGGGAAAATTCAAGAAATAATTTTATGATAACTTATATAAATCTTTATAAAGAATAAAAGATTTATAATAGTCTCAAACTAGAAACCGAAGTATCGTAGTTATAAACTATAATAGTTATAAGGTTACACGTTTTGATGACATTGGGTTCAAGTCAAACAATAACACATAAGGGGTATACTAAACTCAATAAAAGCCAATTGAGTGTTAGTATAATTTATAATCATCAAACAAGGGCCGAATACTAACCAAGTCGGATGTTTGTCGACCAACTCTGAGGCTAACACATTCACGCACACGAATCATCGCAATTTATACTTATAAGTACAAACAACATGAAATCAATACAGGATCGTGAAAACAAACTCAAATTCAATCAAGAGCGCGTGCAATTCTTCTCTTAAGCTAAGTCAACCACTTCCATAACAAGGTGAGTTCATATGCCCCCTTTTTCTAATCTTTACTGATTTCAAAGCTCGGGGCTGAGAAACGTGCTAAACTTTTATTTATTTAAAAGTTTCTGTTAACATATTGCTTATATTATGATTTAGATAATAATTATTTATCATTATTATCGTTTATCATTACATGCTTGCTTGTTTGATTATATAACACCTGAGATAGCTTGGAAGATACATGCCATTATAGCTTCCTGACACGTTTATGCACTAGAATGATACTGGTTGTAAGAATATATCTTACAACTGTTTATTATTCTTACACGATAGAACAACGGGAAACCAAGGGATAACATGCTGATCACAATCACAAACACCAAGAATGATAATCATGATAACGAAACTTCATGATAATGAGATCATTCACTCATTTCTAACATCGTGTCATAAGATTGGTTCTTATAACATTTTGTTAAAGTCACTAAGAACATTCCACATTGAGATAACAGTTGAGACAATTACTCGTAATATCGAGGAGGATATTATGAGCACACACATTTTGTGTGACATTCCTCGCATAAAGTATCATTATGTATTAAGAGACTATTTAGAGCACATCTTATAACCGTCAGAGGATGCCGGTTACACAACCATGGATCAGTTGCATGAACAATAATCACTAAGGCTTTGGGGTAATTTAATGAAATCACACCAGGCACGAGAGGTGCTATCATTCTAATTGATAACATTCATAAATTCTAGGGAACATATTCCTTCCAATAGATATCGTGGGAGGATATCTTACACACCGGGCTGATCAGAAATGACAGCTACTGAGACCATTACGTCTCAAACTAGGAAACATGAGTAGGACACTTTTACACATCGGGCTGGACAGGGGTGACAGCTACTGGGACTATTATGTCCCTACCTAGGTATCGAGTATGACATTTTACGCACCGGACTGGTTAGTACTGACAGTCACAGAGACTACTAGGTCTCGCTCTAGATATCGAGTATGATATCTTACATGCCGAGCTAATCCGTAAGGAATAGCTAACATAGACAATTATGTCTCTTTATTCAAATGTTAGGGTATTCTACACGCCGGGCTAATAAGTAATGATTAGCTACAGAAACTATTAAGTTTCGTCCTAGATATCGAGTATGATATCTTACGTGCCGGGCTAATCCATAAGGAATAGCTAACAGAGACGATTACGTCTCTTACTTTATTCATTGGGTTATTTTACATGCCGGGCTATTCCGTAAGGAATAGCTAACAGGGACAATTAAGTCTCTTATACAAATTATGGGATAATCATAGCTGGGGATTTATGGGTGAAATGAAATGTAGTTAAATTACAAGTGGTGTGGAGTTCTATCATTTATGTGGTGGGATGTTGGCTGGGACTTGTTCCCCTACATATGCCCTATATATAAGCATAACTGGTAGGATGAAATACTATTTGTAAGTATAACTATGGAGATGACATAATGAGTGACAATTCAAAACATTCCTAAACAAGACTTGTGTGTAACATTGTGAACATGAATGATCATAATTCAATGGTTTTCAATTCTAAACTTATGAACTCACCAACCTAGTGTTGACTTTGTTTAAATGCATGTTTTCTCAGGGGACGAACATGTTTAGTCACCAGGATTACAGGGACTTAGCTATGGGACTTTAAGAAGACCTAGTTACTTTTGTGTTGCATACTTTGGGATGACAAAACCGTGAATCATGTTTTGTATATCTTGTACAGATACAAGATATGAACTCATTGATTCTTTTGGATAGAGTTACTTAGTTAAATTTTGAACTTGCAATGTAATTTAACTTTGTAATTCTGCATCATATGTCATGTTATCATTTCTCATTATATATCTTGTGCCATACAAACAATCTGATCATTTCGATTATCACTCAAGATATCGCGCCCCGGGAACTTTCCGCCCGACGGGAAAAACCGATCCGTTCCCGCCGGCCCGGGGTGTGACAGATTGGTATCAGAGCCATGGTTATAGAGAAATATATGTCATATTACTTAAACGGTTTGGCCTAGACTATAACCTAGGGACCCTCATATAGAGATCATGTGACATAGGATTCTATTTGCATATGTCTTCTGCTTCTGATCACTACACTAACCGATTTTCTTTCGGTTATGATCAGAATGCCGCCGAGAAGACAACCACCTGCTTTATTGCCACTACCACCACAGGACTCTGCTCCTCATTCTTCGACACCGACACCGCCTGACTCTCCCCCACATCTACCACCACCTCCACCTCCTCCTCCTCCGCCACCACCTGTTCATGAGTTAGATCCTGCGACGATAGCACTGGCCACTTTGCTGACCAGCCAACTGAGGGATGTGATCCTGAAGATGATGAACATAATCAATAGCCACAACAGCAACAACATAGCCAACTCATCTAGGGAGGGCAGTGGAAACACCAGGAACCAACAGGACTACTCCTACAAAAATTTTGTAGGATGCAAGCCACCAGTATTCAGTGGCAACGAGGGAGCTGTTGGCTTGATCCAATAGATTGAGAAAATCGAGACCACCCTCGACATAAGTGGTTGTCCTGATCAACACCGAGTGAGGTATGCTGCAGGATCATTTGAGAAACGAGCACTAACCTGGTGGAATGCCCAGGTTCAAACCAGAGGAAGGGATGAGGCATTGGCGATGCCCTGGGAGGATTTCAAGAGTCTGTTGAGGGGCGAATTCTGCCCGAGGAATGAACTGAAGAAGGTGGAAACAGAACTACTGAACCACGTAATGGTGGGAGCTGAACATCTGGCATTCACCACCAGATTTCATGAACTAGCAGCACTAGCACAGGATATAGTGCCCACACTAGAGAAAAGGATTGAACAGTATGTTGGTGGACTACCGCCATGCATTCGAGGGCATGTGATTGCCGCCCACCCCACCACACTAGAGATGGCTGTCACGCTATCAGCTTCACTGACTGATGTAATGGTTGCCTCTGGTGCACTCAAGAGGGAATCTAGAACTGCTGAGAATCTGGAACAACTCTCCACCAAGAAAGGAAAGGTTGCTAAGAATTTTGCAACGACCAGCACTACCAAACAAGTTGTGCTAACACAAACACCGCAGAACCACATATCTTATTCTGGCACGGCTCCATTCCGCAATAAGTGCAACTATCATCATCAACCTGACACCGGGTGCAGGCAATGTACTTATTGTGGAAAAATGGGGCATTGGGCCAAATTCTGCAACGGGCAGGCAACACAACATAGAGCAAACCAAGCAGTAGCACAGACCGCTGTACACAACGATCGCATTTCCTACTACACCTGCGGGGAACCAGGACATTATGCGAAGGACTGCCCAAAGAGGGTGCTACCGAGAGGGCCAGCACCGAGGGGGCGTGCATTCCAAATTGGAGCAGCAGCGGCTCGCCAGGACACTGACACCAACACTGGTACGCTTTTCATTCCAAATCTTTGCAGTGTATTATTAAATACTAGCATAGATTATCGTTGCCTCTTCCGAGTTAGTTTAGAACTTACTCACAATTGGGGCAACACCAGTATAACTGTCGCACCCCGAGAAATCCCGTCCCTTCTAGGGCGCGAGCAACAACAGATTGTCAGGATCGCAGTCTCCGGTCGCACAACATGCGAGACCTAAATGTCCGGTTTCATACGTACATCCAATAACTTGGATAAAACAGTTTGTAAAATCAGAGTTGCGAAAGTAAGCGTAGGGTATCAAAACAGATTAACATTCATAGATAGCGGAAGCGTTAACTAAATTAGTTTTGAAAACAACATTTAAGAAATAGTGCGGAAGCGATTTAAATTGTTTACAATACAATAAAGCAAAATGATAGTTGTTCTCAAATCCTAAGACAATAATATCGATGCATGCAACTCCAGCCTAGCATCCTATCCTCAAGTGTGTGCCTTAGTTACCTGAGAAAACATGCGAGTAAAAGGGTCAACACAATGGTTGGTGAGAGCACAGGTTTTTCACAAGCAGTAAACATCAAAATGTTTAAAGTAAGAGTTTTATAGATTTACATATCATTACAATGCAGTATCGATTGATAGCTAGTCAATACAGTTATATTATATTGTGGATGGTACCGAAGCTGACAGTTGGTGCCTCCAGCCATGTCCATCACAAGACTATGGCAAAGTATTGGTCAATATTGCACTATTCCGACCTCCAGTCGGGTGTAGTGGGGCTTGTTAGGCCTAATAGTACTATTCAAGATTACCATGCTAGGCGTTATGCTATTAACGGTCCGAGGAGTATCGCGAGGACTTTTAGTTGTGATAGGGGCCCACACATATACATGTAATGATAAAGCACGTCCATACGTAATTAAAATGAGTTGTTGTTCAAAAACAGTTGTAATGCAATGTTTTCTCCTCAAAAGGTAGAAAAGATAAATAGGGGCCGTGAACTCACCTGATGAAGTAGTTCCGGTCTTATGTGGTGTTCGCGACTGCGAAAGCCAGCAGTCCTGCTAGTAAGCACCTACAACCATATAGGTGTGAGTATGTGTTTTGTGGTGTGTTGTAATCCATACAACTCCAAGTGTCGGTGTGCTCAACCGAGTGCGTGTGTGCGTGTTGACTAGTGAGGCTCGACGAATCGTTGGTGACACGATTGTTGTGTGTATGAGCCTTAATGCACATAAGACACCAAAATGCATCCTATGACTCTAATCACATAAGTTACCATTTTTAGAAAGTTTCCCATTTAAGATAGTGTGGTTATGAAATTCCATTGCATAATGTTAATACCTTTAATATGTTTATAAAATATATTCAAACCCTTAAAACATATCGTTTGCGCATAAATTACCATTCATGCCGTTTTGCCCAAATAAAGTTTCTTTATTTGGAAAGTATCCGTTTAAAAGTTCGTTTTCACGAATCCAAGTTTCCAAATATGTGAAAAACCATTTCTAAACATATTCCAATAATCCAAGTTCATCAAAACGCTTTAAAACATCAAAAGCCATCTTTTGATTTACAAAAGTTTCCATAAATAGTAAGTTTCTACAAAACCAAGTTATTGACAAAATCAAATATCCCAATGTGTTTCTAAACACTCCAATACACATTTAACAACATCTAGACATGTCTAACATGCCTAGATCATCACAATCCAAGACTTTGCACATAAAAGCTTCCTTTTATGGCAAGTGTACCAAAACGTCATCAAATCAAACAATAATTAAACCAAACTCAAATCTAACATTCTAGTACTTTGAAATCAACAGATCTATAACATCTACACAACAAATCACCAACAAATTTGAGCACGAAAATAGTAAGGAGTTGCATGTGGGTTTTTACCCATTACATGTGCGATCTATCTATAAACAACATAGGAAAATACCTTAGAATGCAAGGTCCAGTGAGAATAGTGGCTGGTGATGAAGCTTTAATGGTTGATAGTCGTTCTTAGCTTCTTTGCTCCTCCTCCAAGTTCCAAGCACCCCAAATCACCAAGAAGAATGAGAGAATGGTTTAGGATTAGCTTACCAGGGATTAAGGTGAGTTTAGCAGAGAGTTTGGTCGAGATATGGTGTATAAGTTCGGAGAAGAACAAGAGAAAACCGATTGAAAGAGTGTGGGGGTTGAATTTATAAAAATTTTGATCTGCATGGCCTTCGCGTACCGCGAAGGCCGATCAAAATTCATCATCGCGTACCGCGATAGGATTCGGGAGTTTCGAATCCCGGTTTGCTTCGCGTACCGCGAAGATTTTCGCCGAAGGGGTATCGTGTACCTCGACGGGTCCATATACTTGTTTTTCGATTTCGTTGATACGATTTCGCTCGTACTCGATTCCTAACGTTTATCCTAAACATCTAATGCACGTTTAGCACATAATCATGTAATAACATATAAGTTTGATCACCAACGTTCGTGAGACTCGTGTGCGTTTCGATAATTCCTTGAATTATCTTTGATAGTTTGTGCTCGTGTCTAACGAAGTGTTTGCACACTTGATTAATCCTAATCAACGTGTGATGCACAAATCAATAATTCCCGAATTATTGTTTTGCGTTAGTGTTGTGTTTGTCACACTTGGTTTTCAAAACCAATGTGCAGTTGTTTGTGTTCGACTCATCTAATTAAACATAATTTATTGAAATGCAACAAGTATGAATGTGAAATGTAAAGAATGTAAGAGTTGCAATTTACCTGAAATTGCCGGGTGTCACATCATCCCCTTGTCGAAAGAAATTTCGTCCCGAAATTTGGTTGTTGTTGGTAGTGTTTGAGAAACAAAAATTTTCCGGTTGTCACAATAACTCTTACACTAAAGGAAACGAACTTATTGTTCACTTACGTTTAGTGAACGAACACATACCATAGAATTCAAAGTGATGGACACAAGTGGTGTCAATACCATCACCGGAACGGATGCTTTGTCTTTGATAGGGATGAAGTCATCTAATCCGATAAGATCTTTTTCATGTCATTATAGTGAATGGCAGAGATGCATTCATAAATCCCAATACTTGGGTACGAAAACTCACGATTAGATCCGTCAATGTTGTCCTACTAGACAATATACGAATCCATTCTAACTAGGGGAGAAACGAGAGGTTTCTCATGACAAGAATAGAACGCAATCATAAGAATCATAGAGAACATTATAAAGCATGAAGTTGTGCAACAACTCGAGATTACCACCATGGGAGTGTACACAAACCGTTATGGATTTAAATGCCAAGCTACCAGACACTCCCGGCGAATGCGATTATTATTGAATCACCACAAGCAGTCGGGTTAAGTCTGCTCATTTCATAAATAGACACAAAGCTAGGTTCAGTGAGAACAACTAACATACAAAGAAACACCTGATATCAAAACATCTCTACCTATACAAAGAAAAAGTAGTACCCGAAAATGACATTTAAATTTCGGGACGAAATTTCTTTAACAAGGGGAGACTGTGACAACCAGTACCATACCGTCCGACAAGTTCGTACGGTATGTGTGTACTTTCACTATTTAATGTGTGTAAATATAGTGTGTAAACAGTTGTGTGACAACAGAACTCAGAAAACAAACCACAGTTGTATGTGTTTAAGTGAAAACAGGACGTCTAGTTGAGTCCTACAGTGAGGAAATACAATTTGAAACAATAACTCAGTGTCGTATAGGAATAATAAACTGACAGCGTGTTTGCGTGGGTGAAGATTCACACAAACATATCTGTGAGTTTAACGTTCTGAACGATAACTGATAAGTAGAAAACCAAATCAGAAAGTGAAACGTACGATCGTGTTCGTACAGTTAGCGCTCTGTATGAAAACGCGTTTCTGACGAAACGAAAACGAAAGACGTTACGAACGAAAATAAATTAACAAAATAAAATAAATAATATTTTACAATTTTGAAACTCATCAAATAATAAAAATAACTTCCTTTAATTAAAACAAATGAAATTACGCGTTTTTTAAATTCCGGAAACGCGACGAAAACGCGAACCGAGCAAGCGAAATGAACCCGAACACACGCAGGGTATAAAATCCCCATTTCAAGCATTAAATCACATTTAATATCTCACCTACATCTCTCTCTCTCTAGAAATCGGAATTTCTCTCTCTCTCTAAGATTTCGTCAAGAAAAATCCATGGATGTCTCTCATTTCTTGATGGATCTTGGTGTTCTTGGTGTCTAAAAGAAGATCTTGATGCCCTCTACGTAGAAGTACAGCAGATCGGAGCAACTACCCACTGAACCTCAAGGTATAGAAGCTTTAATGTTCGAAATAATAGTGTTTTCTTGCTGGTGTTCGACCCAACCAAATTTAGCCGGCTAACCACCCTATATTTCGAACCACGTGACCATGAGAGACCATGTTCGTATAACCCTACCATGAAATAGCCTTAGGATAGGTGGTGCTCGACGAAGGTGCGGCTGATGAAGTCGTGGGAAACAAGTCAGCTGAACCTTCGATCAGTGCAAGCCACCCAAGCGAACCTACTGTGCATGGGCGAACCTATGTGGTGTTGCCGAACCTCCCATGCAGAAGCTCTAGCTGAACCATTACTCACGAACCCTGCTGCCGACCACAAGCACCGAACCTTTCTTTTTCACGAACCGGGATGGGAGGCGAACCATGCATGGCCGAAACTCTTCACCACGAACCTGCTTCATCACCGAACCTATGAAGATGAACGAACCTTGATGGCGAATCAACCTCTAGCCGAACCTTGGTCATATGCCGAACCCCATTGCTAGCCATAATGATCGATGAACCTATGCAGCTGCCGAAGCTAGCCGAACCCTACACCGGCGAACCATCACCACGAACCCTGAACCGAACCCCCTTGGATGCGAACCTTCATGGCCACCACCTTAGCCGAACCCAATCACCTACACACCCAAAAGGTTCGCTGCCTTGGGTGGCCGAACCAGGTACCTGCGCCTGCTTCATTTCTCGGCCAAGACACTTCGAAGCCAAGGATCTCTCCTTCGACTTACTCATTTTATAACGACCCAATAATATATTAATCGGCCCAACAGATTTCTTGACTCAATCTTTTGGCCTAATCTCAACAGGCTGGTTATGGGCCATCCTAGGCCCATAATCGTTCCCTTTGGCCCATCGCACTTGGACTAGTTTAAGGGATTGAGTTGGATCAACATGGCTTAACTGGCCCAACGTTTCCCTTGGCCCATTTCCTTACTACGGCCCAATTGAAACTGCCTCGGCCCAACACCAATAAACCGGCCCAAGGCCCACCCATCATTCGGCCCGAAATTGCACATACACGGTTCACAAGGAGATCACTTGGCCCAACAAATTGATCATATGATCCGTCTTGGTTATTCGGCCCATGTTTCAAAGTAGGAAAATTCAAGAAATAATTTTATGATAACTTATATAAATCTTTATAAAGAATAAATGATTTATAATAGTCTCAAACTAGAAACCTAAGTATTGTAGTTAAAAACTATAATAGTTATAAGGTTACACGTTTTGATGACATTGGGTTCAAGTCAAACAATAACACATAAGGGGTATACTAAACTCAATAAAAGCCAATTGAGTGTTAGTATAATCTATAATCATCAAACAAGGGCCGAATACTAACCAACTCGGATGTGTGTCGACCAACTCTGAGGCTAACACATTCATGCACACAAATCATCGCAATTTATACTTATAAGTACAAAGAACATGAAATCAATACAAGATCGTGAAAACAAACTCAAGTTCAATCAAGAGCGCGTGCGATTCTTCTCTTAAGCTAAGTCAACCACTTCCACAGGTGAGTTCATATGCCCCTTTTTCTAATCTTTACTGATTTCAAAGCTCGGGGCTGAGAAACATGCTAAACTTTTATTTATTTAAAAGTTTCTATTAACATATTACTTATATTATGATTTAGATGATAATTATTTATCTTTATTATCGTTTATCATTACATGCTTGCTTGTTTGATTATATCACACCTGAGATAGCTTGGAAGATACATGCCATTATAGCTTCCTGATATGTTTATGCGCTAGAATGATACTGGTTGTAAGAATATATCTTACAACTGTTTATTATTCTTACACGATAGAACAACGGGAAACCAAGGGATAACATGTTGATCACAATCACAAACACCAAGAATGATAATCATGATAATGAAACTTCATGATAATGAGATCATTCACTCATTTCTAACATCGTGTCATAAGATTAGTTCTTATAACATTTTGTTAAAGTCACTAAGAACATTCCACATAGAGATAACAGTTGAGACAATTACTCGTAATATCGAGGAGGATATTATGAGCGCACACATTCGGGGTGACATTCCTCGCATAAACTATCATTATCTATTAAGACTCTATTTAGAGCACATCTTATAACCGTCAGAGGATGCCGGTTACACAACCATGGATCAGTTGGGTAAATCATGAACACTAATCACTAAGGCTTTGGGGTAATTTAATGAAATCACACCGGGCACGAGAGGTGTTATCATTCTAATTGATAACACTCATAAAATCTAGGGAACATATTCATTCCAATAGATATCGTGGGAGGATATCTTACACACTGGGCTGATCAGAAATGACAGCTACTAGACTTTTACGTCTCAAACTATGAAACATGAGTAGGACACTTTTACACACCGGGCTGGACAGGGGTGACAGCTACTGGGACTATTATGTCCCTACCTAGGTATCGAGTATGACATTTTACACACCGGACTAGTTAGTACTGACAGTCACAGAGACTACTAGGTCTCGCTCTAGATATCGAGTATGATATCTTACATGTCGTGATAATCCGTAAGGAATAGCTAACAGAGACAATTATGTCTCTTTATTCAAATGTTTGGATATTCTACACGCCGGGCTAATAAGTAATGATTAGCTATATAAACTATTAAGTTTCGTCCTAGATATCGAGTATGATATCTTACGTGCCGGGCTAATCCGTAAGGAATAGCTAACAGAGACGATTACGTCTCTTACTTTATTCATTGGGTTATTTTACATGCCGGGCTATTCCGTAAGGAATAGCTAACAGGGACAATTAGGTCTCTTATACAAATTATGGGATAATCATAGCTGGGGATTTATGGGTGAAATGAAATGGGTATCCATAGTTAAATTACAAGTGGTGTGGAGTTCTCTCAGTTATGTGGTGGGATGTTGGCTGGGGCTTGTTCCCCTATATATGCCCTATATATAAGCATAACTGGTAGGATGAAATACTATTTGTAAGTATAACTATGGAGATGACATAATGAGTGACAATTCAAACATTCCTAAACAAGACTTGTGTGTAATATTGTGAACATGAATGATCATAATTCAATGGTTTTCAATTCTAAACTTATGAACTCACCAACCTAGTGTTGACTTTGTTTAAATGCATGTTTTCTCTGGTGACGAACAAGTTTAGTCACCAGGATTACAGGGAATTAGCTAGGGGACTTTAAGAAGACCTAGCTACTTTTGTGTTGCATACTTTGGGATGACAAAACCATGAATCATGTTTTGTATATCTTGTACAGATACACGATATGAACTCATTGATTCTTTTGGATAGAGTTACTTAGTTAAATTATGAACTTGCAATGTAATTTAACTTTGTAATTCTACATCATATGTCATGTTATCATTTCTCATTATACATCATGTGCCATACAAACAATCTGATCATTTCGATTATCACTCAAGATATCGCGCCCCGGGAACCTTCCGCCCGACGGGAAAAACCGGTCCATTCCCGCCGGCCCGGGGTGTGACACAAAGTCAAAGCTGAACACCAGAAACCGTCAGGTTTGCTGGAACAACCAGAGATACCACAATGGAAGTTGGAACAAATAGCTATGGATTTTATTACCAAGCTACCATGCACTTCCAGCGGACATGATTCTATTTGGGTCATCGTTGATCGATTGACCAAGTCCGCACACTTCTTTCTGATCAGAGAGAATTACCATATGGAAAAGCTAGCAAGACTCTATGTCGATGAAATAGTAGTACGGAACGGTGTGCCGTTATCTATTATTTTAGACCGGGACAGTCGATTTACATCGTGGTTCTGGCAATCAATGCAACAATCTCTAGGGACAAGTGTAAACTTGAGCACCGCCTATCATCCACAAACGGATGGACAAAGCGAGCGAACAATTCAAACCCTAGAGGATATGTTGAGAACATGCATCCTAGACTTCGGTGGAAGTTGGGATAAACATTTACCACTCATTGAGTTCTCCTATAACAACAGCTACCACATCAACATTGGATGTGCTCCGTTTGAAGCACTGTATCTCCAATTTGTTGGACCGAAGAGGGAGACAACATAATCACTGGGCCTAAACTTATTCAAGAGACTACTGATAAGATAGCCCAGATTCAATAGAGATTACAAGCAACGCGTAGCCGCCAAAAGAGTTACGCAGACAAACGGCGACAGCCTTTGGAATTCCAAGTGGGTGACCGAGTCATGTTGAAAGTGTCCCCGTGGAAAGGCGTGGTTCGTTTTGGAGCTAAAGGAAAGTTAGCACCAAGGTATGTCGGACCGTTTAAGATAACTCAACGCATAGGTCCTGTGGCATACAGACTCAGACTCCCTGATGAACTCAGCGGAGTACACGATGTATTTCATGTATCAAACCTCAAGAGAAGTCTCACGGATGAATCATTGATCATACCTCTGGAAGAGATACAAGTGGATGAACAATTACATTTCATTGAAGAACCGGTAGAGATTATGGATCGTGAAGTCAAGAGATTGAAACGAAGCCATATTCCTATTGTAAAGGTTCATTGGAACTCCAAGCGCGGACCAGAATTTACCTGGGAGCGTGAGGATCACATGAAGACAAAGTATCCCCACCTGTTCGAGGAAGTAGTGCCCGACAATGATGCTTAAATTTCGAGACGAAATTTCTTTAACAAGGGGAGACTGTGACATCCAGTACCTGATCGTCTGGCAAGTCCGTACGGTATGTTTACTTTCACTATTTACTGTGTGCAAATACAATGCATGAACAGTGTGTGTGATAACATATCTCAGAAAACAAGAAACAATTGTATGTATTCTAGTGAAAACTTAAATATCGTAAGTGCAATAACTCACGATAAACAATAGTTGTAAGTATTCAGGTGAAAACCTAAGTACAGTCAATACAACGAATCAAAAGAAACAACAGTGCACGAACAAATGACAAGAACATATCGGTTGCGATCTGATATCCATATATGACAGGAATCAGATGACCGATAATTCATTATGAAAACAATGTGGATTCAAGAAAAACAATGTGAAAACAGGAAGTTTAGTCGAGTCCGTCAATAAGGAAACACAATCCAGAACACAAGTGCAGTGTTGTTTCAGAATAACGAACTGACAGTGTGTTTACGTGGGTGACGATTCACACAAACATATCTATGAGTTTGAAGTTCTAAAATAATGACTGAAAAGTAGAAAACAAAAGTCAGAAAGTAAAACCATCGTCGTGTTCGTTCAGGTGACGATTCAAACGAATACGCGCGAAGGTGACGCGATCTGACGAAACGAAACCGATAAACGATTCGAACGATAATAAAATAAGGAAAATAAGTATTAAACATTTATTAGGAATCACAACCTTTAAAACCTAAAAATAAGTCATTTCTATTTTTAAAACGAAAATACGCGCGTAACGTTCTGGAAACGCAATGACGACGCGAACCGAGCAAACGAATCGAACCCGAACACCCTCGGAGTATAAATATTTTGAATGAGTTCATTTTCCTCATTTCCCTCATCCTACTGTCTCTCTAAAAACCCCAAACCGGAGTTTTCTCTCTCCAGGGTTTTCTCCACCTTCAAACACCCATAACTCACTCAAAACTCAATGAAATCATGTGATTCTTGACCCTAATCGAAGCTCTCAACCTCCTCTACACGAAAGTAGAACCGATCAAGAGCCAAATCCATCTGAAATCGAGGTAATGAAGCTTGAATGTCACGAAAAAGAGGGTTTTCTACACCCTTGGTCGACCTAGAACCCTAACCGGTTAACCACCTTCAAATCTTGAAACCTATGACCACGAGAATCAGCCTTAGTATATACCACCTTCGAAATCACAAGTGAGCCTGAAATGGGAGCGAATCTGGGCACAGCCCTATTGTGGCCGAATGAGAACCATGGCTGGCTGAAAGGCCTAAGGCCGAATGTGTAATCCCTAAGGTTTTTTCACGTCAATTTTTTTTTAATCACGTTTGAATTAGAATAAAATCAAGTTATGGGTGTTCATTTAAAACATTGGTATTCGTATTCAATAAAGAAAGTTGATTAAAATTATTAAACAAATTATTATATATGTTACGAAACGATTATAATTCAATTAGATTTATCTTACAACAAATAATACTATCTATATATGACATTAAACAAAATGTTTCAAAATAAATTCTCTTTGTATAAATCTATATGTAATACATTTTTTTTATAATTCAAATAAGGATTATTATACAAGATAATAATAATAAAATAATAACTCTTATAAATTTTAATAAATTCATACTAATAATAATAGTAATAAAGATTATAACTTTTAAGGATGTAAATTCATACTAATAATAAATAAAAAATATATAAACTTTGTATAAAATAAAGCTAAGGATGTAAATAAAAAGTTTTATAACTTTTAAAGATGGTTTAATAAACTTTTAGATATAAAACTTAAGTTTTTTTTTTCAAATAATAGTTATAGGGGCTGAAATTGGAGTTTTATAAAAATCCTTTGTGAGTGAAAAGGAATTAAAAAGTGGTGACTGAAGGAAATCAGAAATTTGAGGAACTAAAACTTCAAAAACTCAAAACCCTTGCTCTTTTTCCCCTTCTCCTTCGCCCAGCCAACCACCAACCCGACCCGACCCCCCAATCTCGACCGTTTCGCTATTTCTGCTCATTCACGCATATCCGAACCAAATTAGGGGTTGATTCAAAAAGATACGAGCACACGGATTCGTATCAAACCATTTATTAAACGAAATCAACACAAAATCAAGAGGGATTGGATCTCCTCATTGCCGAACAAGCAACAAAAAATAGAACTCGATTGAAACCATTATAAAACCCAAAGCAAATGCATCCTAAACATTGCTCTGGTCTTCACTAAACCCTCTACAAACCTAAAATCGATCCCAAAGCCTCAGAAGTCGAGATCGATCAAGGAACATGACCGAACCTGCATCACCCTCGAACACCTCCGATTCCTAATCAATCCAAGTAAGTTTCCTCACTATCATACTCGGTTTTAGGCCTAGATTAAAAGCCACATTGTCTTTCGTTCGATCTGTTTCTGTATAAAACGAATTTGATGAAGACCCAGTTAGGGTTCTTAGAGTTTTGGGTTGATTCGTAGAGTTGTATAACATCTATTTAGATCCGGACTAAGCAACGATTACATGTCTCAGCCGAGTGGTAAACTATGCCCCTTGGGCGCCCGAGACCCGGGTTCAATACCCGCTGGAGACATCCAGATCCGGTTTTACTCACAATAGACCCTTTTTTCCATCCTATTTTCTTAAAAAATCTTTGTAACAATTAAATCAATTACAAAAAATGTTAAATTTAGTTTTATTAATAAAACTAGTTAATTACACTTATTTTAAATTTAGATAATTAATCCTTTATTATTCTTTTAAAAATTTATACTACATATATGTATACATTCATTAAGTTTATAATTAGCCTTTATTATTTATTTGTTTATTTTCAACAAAAGGATTTATAAGATACAAATATGTATACTTTTATTATTTTCAATAATAAAATGATTATAAATACAGTCTTTTAAATTTTAAATCAATTTGGTTCAAACAAATTTTATAACTTTAAATGGTTGTTTGATGAAACTAATAATTTATTAAACAAGCAAAACATTATGATTCTAAAAAGAAAAATCTTATAAACAAAGGCATTGAATTATTTCAATATAAAAATAAATAAAAAGGCTTTTGTTTAAAAAGAAAACATAATTTTTTTTTAAACATACAATTTCTATAACACGATTCTTTAAGATATAATTTTTAAACTTTTAAAAAAATAAAAGGATGGAAAAATTAGGGTATTTATTTGTTTGATTATTCAAGATCAAATAAATAAATAATTATTCAAATTCAAATAGGATATTTATTTGATTATCAAAAATCAAATAAATAATTATTCTATACATTAGGATATTTATTTATTTGGTTATTCAAAAATGAAATAAATAAATAATTAAATCAATTAAGACATTTATTTATTTGATTCCTGAAAAATCAAATAAATGATGATTATTCAAAATCAATTAGGTTATTTATTTGTTTGATAATTCAAAATCAAACAAATAAATAATCATTCAAAAACAAGTAGGATATTTATTTATTTAATAAATTAATTAATCCTAAATGAAGATCATTCAAACTTAGACATAAAATTGTAGGACTTCCATTAGGATGCCATAGATTCTAAAACATTAAATATTGAATTATAAACAAATACTAAGACTATTATGCTTTACAACTCTAGGTAGAAGCACTATCTACAACTCCAACTTCTATCACTATACAAAGTAAGCAATCATGTGAGTTTCACTCATACTAGCTCTTTTACTTTGTATTTTGGGATGTCACATATGTTCTATCAAACCTTGTTATTCTAGAGTCAAAAAATCAAAATAGATGCAAACTGCTTGTCTAAGTTGTTTGGCTTCTGTGCTTAGTATGCCTACTTGTTTATATTCAATGTAGTATCATGTTATTCAATGTGTAGTCAATGTTACTAGTAGCCTTTGCAATATAGTTTAGGATATTATATATATTGCAAAGGTGAAAGAGCCTAAAATCTATGTGACTATTAGTCTTTACACAATAACTTGGTTATTGACAAATGCAAAGATGAAAGAGCCTGAATTCAATTGTTGTAACTAGTATCCTTTATTTGTTTAATGACTTGTGTCATTAAGTTAGTAAAGGTGAAAGAGCCAAAGAATCATGTTAAACTGTAGTATACTTTCTTTAGGTCTTACTGATTTAGACTTTGTGTATATATATATATATATATATCAACCGTATGGGTAACTCACCAACTATTCATATAGTTGACCCAAATTTATTTTACATATGTAACAGGTTAAGATGAAAGCATGGTGAAGACATAGGATAAGCATAGTGGGCCTAGATTTAATTTAAACAAAATGTTAGATTTCAAATGTAATGATAAATTAGATCTTGTAATTCTTTAAATGTTTGTAATTGTTTATTGTTATCAATGAATGTATGTTATAATGTTAATAATGAATGTAATAATTATTCAAACTTATTTATAGCACCATGAGCTAATGAACAGTTATCGTCGCGCCCCGGCGTGTTCCGCCGTCGGTCGGGGTGTGACAAATTGGTATCAGAGTGTCACACCCCGAGCCGGCGGGACGGATCGACTTCCCCGCCGGGCAGAGGGTTCTCGGGGCGCGATATCGTGAGTGATAATCGTGATGATCAGATTGTTTACATAGCATCAACATTGAGAATAACTAAAGCACAATATAGCATAACTAGGATTACAAAGTTAAATTACAACTGTTAATGTTTGATAATTTAACTAAGTAAACCTATCAAAATAATCAAATGTTTACTATCTTGTATCTGCACAAGATTTCAGATTAGATTCACAACTTTCATCAAAACATGTGCTTTTCCAAAATCTACTAGGTCCTCTAACTGGGCATCCTAGTATGCATCCCTGAGCCTTAGCTTAATCCTGTACGTCACCTGAGAAAGCATGTAAGAAAACAAAGTCAACACAATGGTTGCTGAGTTCATATAGTTTAATAGTTGAAAAATAGCTTTAGCAAACCTCTTTCGGTAACAACCTTAATCTCATTAACATCACCTGTAATATCCAATTCGGTATGCTTATATATAGGGCATATGTATGGTCGAACTTACCGCCCGCCCAGCCACCGTCCCACCACATACTAAATCACATATGACATTTTTGTTAATGATAATTAAGCATTTTACCTACAACCCAATCCCGTCTTCGTCATAACTTTTGCATACTGTTTAAAAGTCTACAAGTTTATAGCATTCACATAGTTTAACCCTTAAATATATTGTACAAGGATAATAGTTTCACAACTAGTAGTTTAGCATTCACGAAATCATGCATGGGTACAAGCTTTGCTCTAGCATAGTTTAGCATTTACGTAGCCCATGATTAGATACAAGCTTTGCTCTAGCATAGTTTAGCCATTACGTATCTCATGAATTGATTTTAGATTTGCATCAGAATAGTTTAGCATTCACGTATCTCATATATGTAGATACAAGCCTTGCTCTAGCATAGTTTGGCATTCACGTATCTCATATATAGACACAAGCTTAGCATTCACATAGTTTAGCATTCACATATCTCATGCATAGATACCAGCTTGCAATAGCATAGTTTGGCATTCACGTATCTCATTCATAGATACAAGCTTAGCATTTACATAGTTTAGCATTCACGTATCTCATGCGTAGATACCAGCTTGCAATAGCATAGTTTGGCATTCACGTATCTCATGCATAGATACACGCTTAGCATTTAGCATATAATCATAGCTTGTGGCATTTAGCATCTAATGTTAGCATATAGTTCGAGCATATAGTTCATAGCATTCGCATCAGCATATAGTTTAGCATGTAGCTTGTAGCATTAGTATTAGCATTAGCATATAGTTTGAGCATATAGTTTGTAGCATTAGCCTTAACATATAGTTTGAGCATATAGTTTGAAGCATTAACCTTAGCATTTAGTTTTAGTCTGTAGCATATAGCATTAGTATTAGCATTAGCGTGTAGCATTAGCACTTAGATTATAGTCTTAGCTTTTAGCTTTCAGAATAAGTGTAACAAGCAAAAGCATTAGTATTAGCATTAAGGATAAGTGTAAAAGCATTTATAAAACATTTCAATACTTGGTCAAAATGTATAACATGCTTCTCTGTCCCGAGGTAAAACAAATTAGTTTGAAAAGGGACAAATGAACTCACCTTATAGTTGAAGTGGTTGACTAAGTATAAACAAGAATACACGCGCTCGTTGTTGTACTTGTGGTTGTTTTCAAGATCCTGTATTGATTTCACGTTGTATGTAATCTATAAGTATAAGTTGTAGTGCTTTGTGTACTTGTATATGTTAGCCCTAGAATTGGCTAACACTTGTGAGTCTCGGTCTTTATTCGGCGCTAATTCATTCTTGAAGTTTCAAACCTTTAAATGTTATGTTAATTACTTGTATTACGTGGATCTTTGTAAACATACCTAAGTGTTTAAATTAGCTTTAGAGTTAAAACTCCCCGTGTTACCCTTGTTAAACAAAAATAGTTTATTACATAGTCCTCAACTAACCATGCAACTATCTTTGTAAAATTAAGGTTTAATAGGATTTATATAAAATCCATGCGTGTAGTTCTTGTTTATAGGCTTAATGTGTTGTATTATCCTCTAACCATGTGGGCCGAATCCTAATTGGTCCGAAGAGTAAATTGGGCCGTATAAGTTGTGTGGGCCGAACCAAGGTGATCGTAGGATGGTGTTGGGCTAAGGCAACCGCAATGGGCCGAACCAATTACATGGTTAAGTGTTCGGTCCTCTGTGTATCAGCGAATCTATTAGCCCCTGTCACTAGGTTCGTGGTTCCTTCGGCTAGTTGCAGGGGTTCGGATGAGATCAATGGTTCGTGACCTTGAAGGTTTGTCGCCCATAGGTTCGTTGGTGCTAGGTTCGCGGCTCATGCATGGGTTCGGCAACGCGCAAGTTCGTTCTTGACGGTGAGAGGTTCGGCCGGCCAAGGTTCGTCGCCCTCCTATGGTTCGTGGCAGCAGGGTTCGCAGGTCATCAGGTTCGGTGGATAGAGCATGCAGGTTCGTGGATGATACATGCAGGTTCGTGGATGAGGGTTCGCTACAGGAGGTTCGGCTGGTCTAGTCTTCCCCCAGCCCAAGGTTTGGCCGATCTCCATGTCGCGAACCAGCACCTTCATCATCATCATCCTTGATTTTTTGCAACAAGCAAGCTCGACCTCGTCTTACCCATTCCCTACTAGTTCGTCCTAAGGTCCAGGACGTGTGGAACCATCTCGGAGGTGGCTACCATAACCGGGTGTGGGTTAGGTGCGAACAAGGGTGTAAAAACCCTAATTTTTGTGTGATTCCTAGCTTCATACCTCGAATTTTAGCAGGTAACTCTTCAGATCGGTTGTACTTCTAGGTGGAGGATGATTGTAGCTACGTGTGGACACCAAGAACACGAGATTTCATCCACAAATGAGCAAGATCTTGTAGTTTGAAGTTGAAATTCTTTATAGAGAGAGAAAAAACGGTGGGAGAGTTTTAGAGAGAGGGAGTGTATTAAATGAAGAAATGGCCTCATTTAGGCCTTATATACCCCGTGCGTGTTCGGGTTCGTTTTCGTAGCTCGGTTCTCGCTTTCTTCGTGTTTCCGGCACGTCACGCGTGTGTTTCATAAACTAACTAAGAAGAATTTATTTTCTATTGTTTGAAAGGTGGTTATTTCTAGTAACTCTTTTAACCAAATTTTCTTGAATTATTAACGCTCTTCGTTCTTTCGTTTTCGTTTCGTCAGAACGTGTCACCTTCGTGCGTACTTGTTCGAATCGTCACTCGAACGAACACGACGCTGGGTTCACTTTCTGATTCTTGTTTTCTACTTTTCAGTCATCATTTCAGAACATTAAACTTTTCGATTTATTTGTACCGATCGTCACCTATACGAATAGTTCGTCGGTTTAGCATTCTGTAACGACATCTGTTATGGTTTTGTTCTTTTTAACCTCACATACGTTTATACAAAATAGCATTAAATCAAGCATCTGTGTGCCAGTTCAGTGTTGTCTGATGTGTTTCTGACTATTAAACCGTGAGATTTAATCAGATTTCAGGAACAGTTGCATAATAGTTTAGTGTCAAGCATCACAATGTTAATAGCATGTAAATAGTTCACGTAGTTTGTACCTGAGTTACTGTGCAGTTTACTGTTGAGATCACTGTTCCGGTAACGTTTCCGGCACTGATGTTACACAGAGCCATGGTTATAGGGATCTAGGTTATTAGAAAATGGAGGCCTAGACTATAACTAAGCTAAACCCAAACATGAGTATCTCATGTTAATATTGCTTGTTTATTACTTGCATATGTGCTATGTGCTATGATTATTCATTATATGTTATATATACAATGTGGGTTACATATATGTACAATGTGTGATATACTTGTTACCATAGAGGAAGGCCATAGTTGATAATATTTGCTTACACTTACTTAGGAATGCCTTAGTTTAAGATAACTTATTATCATGAGGATTACATAGTTTAACCAATTGTCTTATAATTTGATTTCAAAAGTCTATTCCCAAACTCACATACACACAAACAATCTTTAGATTGTAGGAATTCAAACTCATTAGGCTTAATGCCTAAAATTATTCCTTAGACGAAAAAGGAAGTTCAATGTTGATTTTAAAATCTCGTTAGAATTAAGATTGTGAGGTGGATATGTACTAACTGGAAGAGTGTAGTACCGTTAGTTAGAATTCTTGTCTAGGAAAGCT
Organism: Mikania micrantha; assembly: GCA_009363875.1. Taxonomy (NCBI): domain Eukaryota; kingdom Viridiplantae; phylum Streptophyta; class Magnoliopsida; order Asterales; family Asteraceae; genus Mikania; species Mikania micrantha. The sequence continues at coordinate 14,686,065 of CM018694.1, read as the reverse complement.
ATTCGTATAAATCCCCGAAGTACTGTGGGACCTGTTTAGCTTTCCTGGGGAGTTCTGACGAGAGTACAATCACTTATAGGCCAAAGAATATCATACCAAACATCTTACAAACTAAAATGATTCTAATACGTCACCCGATATTCAATTTTGAATATCATTCCTTATGTTTTAAACTGAGTTCAAAACGACTTACTTATTTGTGATTCTATTATCCGTTCAATTTTGATTCAAATTCCCATTAGAATTAAGTTGCTAAAATGAACATGTAGTAACTGGAAGGGTGAATACCGGTATTTGAGACTCCTGTCTAGGAAAGCGATTCATAATCCCTGACGAGGGACCAGTCTATCTTTTCTATGGATTCTTAATGAGAGTATTTTTACCTATAGGCCAAAGCATGTTACATTTTGCAAGGAACATTAATTCTAATAAGTCAAAAGTGTCCCATCTTGGATACTACTTCGTAAGGTTTTTAATAAAATAAAAATGATTTCAATACATTGCTTATACAATTCCAAATGTTATGATATCGTACTTGAGGTTAGTGATGGTGATTCATCACTATGTA